>VZRS01002617.1:0-49111 GCA_013398055.1 Ifrita kowaldi | reverse complement strand
CTTATCTCAGAGTCCTTATGGCCTGAGGCATCCCTTTTCCAGGGGAGCACAGAGGGCTGGTGGGCTAAGAGCTCACAGCCCTCCACAGAGAGCTCTCCATGTCCTAATTTTCTACCTGCCAGAAGGGCGTTGTGCTTCCTCTGACTTGACTAATTTTTGGAAGTAGACTGTCTGTGATGGAAAACATGCTACCTCACAGTGACCCACCCAAGTGTTAAAGGACACCAAGATTGCTTGCCCTGGTTGCAAATTTCTTTGCCTCATCTCTGAAAAGGAACCAGGATGGTTTCCATACAGAGTCCATGTCTACTTCTGAGCTTGAAAAATGTATCTCAGTGCTTCAGCAAGTATCATCTGTTATCTGCATTTCTAAGTCTTACAGATGGCATGTTTTTTCCTGGGTCTTCCAAATTCACCACCCATTGGCCCTGCCTGGTTTTTGCTGAGTAAATCATGCAGCAATGAATTACAGCTCTTGAAAAGCAAAATAACTCAGAAAATTGTTTTAACTTCCTTCTCATGTTATCTTCTGCTCCAGATATTTTTGCTCTTTTTCAAAGACTAGGAAGAGCATGAAAACCACTTTCTAATGACAAAATGTCTTACAAGGCTGTCTTGTCATATGCCCAATTACTTTTCATGGTAAAGGAATGCATCACCTGATGGAGAAAGGAGCTTAAACAATCAAAGTTGGGAAAGCAAATCCATGTGAAACATCTATGATTGAACAAAAGTGTGCTGAGACCAAAGCACTGTAGCAAAATGTCCTGTTTCTATGTAGAAAATGGGCTTTTCAGATTTGAAAAAGAAAATTCATCAAAATTATGAAGAGGGGATACATTTGAAGAAAGCCCACTTTATGAGACAGATCATTTGTAGGTATTCATAGAGAAAAAAACCCTTGACATGTTACAAACAACTGTGAAAAACTGCAGAAGTATCATCTAACTGATGTGAGATGTTACATGGTACAGCTCCAGCTGCTGCCTGCTTTCCTGCATCCAGCTCAGGGCATGCTTCTAACACTGGCACTCCACATTCAACTCCCCTCACTACATGGGAGGCTGGGCTTGTGTGGCCCGGGGGGAAAATTTGGAAGTGTGCTCCAAGATGAACAGCTCTGCTTACTTCTCTGTCTCCATTAAAAAAAAAAGAAAAATCCTAAACCATCTCCATTATTCCTTGTAATTGCCATAACCTACAGGTTGTGATCCTTGTGACAGGAGCGTTTTTAGCAGAAAAAAGTGTGGTGGGGAATGATTTCAGTACTGTTGTTCAGCTCTGAGTGCAAATTTTTGTGGACATCTTGACCACAGGGTTTAAAACATAGGATAAGGCAGCATACCACTTGACGGTGGCAAAAAGGAAAAAAAGCCTGATTGAACAGCCCAGTTTGCAGCCGTGCCTGGTGGAGTGAGTGGGCAGATGCTGTAGGGAGGGCATGTGAGGACAACAGTAGGTGTTACAGAGAGACCAGTACCTGTTTGCTGCATAAAGCCAAAGCAATTTCCCTGTCTTGACAGCTGACAGCTCCTCCTCCTCCCCTCCCTCTCTAGGCAGGAAGAAGGGCACTTTCAGCCCCCTGGTGACGTGCAAGAGGGAGCCTTGCAGGGAGCTGGGGTGGAAGTGATGGCAAAGGTGCTGCTGGGAGCAGCCTGCAGTCTGTCAAACCCCAGCATCCAGCCACGGATGCCTTACCAAATACATACTGTGCAAGACTTAAAAAGGGAGGCAATACCACTGCTTATCAGTTTTCTTCCTTCGCACATCTGAAAATTTGCTTTTCTAGCTGCTACTGAGTTTATATGCCCCAGGCATACTGTGTTCAGTGAAGTTTGATTGTGGAATTGTGATGTTGGGTTTGCTCTGTAGCAAACTTTCTGTCTTTGGTTTTTCCTAGTTGAGTTTATCTGACCAGAACCCTCTCTGGATTTTTGGGTGAGCTCCTTCTGGTGTCAGCCTGATTCCATTGGTGTCAGGAGCAGCTTTGCTTCGGGGGCTCTGCAGCATCATCTGAGTGTCCAGCATTCTCTGGGTTTGGCATCACTGATGTTTGTCATTTCCATTCTAAAGTTTGGTCTCCTGTCCGCTTCTTCCCTGCTCAGGTAGATAAAAGATGGTTGCTGAAATCTGACCTCAGTATCTTGAGGAACTAGGCGGTCATTTTGGTTCAGACTGACTTGCTTGAGGAGTCCTTCAAAATTTCTGTAGCCGTTTCTCTCTGAACAAGGAAAAGATATTTAAGGGGTGTGGGGGTTTATAACTTTGAAAAACAATGATGTTGAATACTCATAGTCCCTCCTGCAAGTCCCTGGAGGAGATGAAGAAAAGGTACAGGTATAACTGGGCACACTGCAAAACAGGGCAACCTTTCCTGCATGCAGAAGTACATCTGACCTTTAACATTCTCTGGGAGACCCTTTCTTCACTGTTGCAGATTCTGACTCTGAGGCAGCTTGCTGTTGCTCTAGACTGGCTTCAAAAACTTCCAATGCATTGAAATTCATCACCTTAGGCAAGTAAATGCGTAGCTCATATGCTTGCATAACCTGTTCCCCAGCACAACACTACCTCACTGAATAACAGCCTTGCTATTCTGCATCCCACAAAGGACTGAGTGATGCAGATGCAAAAGGTTTAGGTGGATGTATGTCTGAAAGCCTGAACAAGTAGTTGGAAGACAAATATCTTGAAGGTGACTAAATAGGCAAACTGTATTAGGCTCAGGAAATCCTCTGAGCAGAAAATAGGTGGAGGTGGGGATAGTACTCAGGGGATGTGCCATATATATCTTTGTCCTATTCTTAATTTTCCCTGGATGTCTGACTGTGGACACCATTCTTTTACATTCTTCATATTAGACATATTTATCAGACTGGTCCTAATGAAATTAAGTACGTTTCCCTTTAACCCCAAAATATTCAGGTCCCAGAGAAAAAATAAAAAGTAGTGTATGTGTGGGATGGGGGGCAATAGGACAAATCAAGAAAAATAAAAGCTTACTACTAAAATCCAAAGTGGTTTGGGTCTGCCTAGCCCCACTGGCCTGAAAGAGAAGAATAGGGTCTGGCTGTGGCTTTATGTAATGAGAACAGTCACAAGGGATGGAGTGCCAAACAGAAGTGTACAAGCCACCCTCTGGAAGAGAAAAATAAATCCTCAGAATTAGCAAAAAAGGAGAAAAGGCCCAGAGCAGGGCCTGCAGCAGCTGCAGTGATGCAGCAGTAGGGCACTGTGCTCGACCTTTCTGGGAGGTGCTGCATGTCAGCCCCACGGGTGCTTTGGGAAGCCCTTTCCTGACCTTTGAGGGTGGCTCACACACACTGCCAGGACTACCTGTGCAAGCAGTGGTAGTCTCGCCACAGCTCCTTTTGCTCGACCTTGGAGCATTAGTGATGACAGAGAAGCCAAGGTGTCCCTCAGGACAGCAGGTTAGTCAGCAAATGAGCCTGCTGACAGGTCATCTGCTGGTAATGCAGCATTTCCATTTATTGCAGCGTGTCTAAGCAGATATGCTGATGGCCTCTGGTTCAGACATGTACATCTGTTCCCTGTAGCAGTACCTGCACACCAGCCCTTCCTGGGAGGGTAGGCAGTACTGATTTATCGGGTCTTGTACAGATACAGTCCTTGCGCTGGCACGCAGACTCAGCTAGCGGCAGAGAGAAGAGGGAGAGGATGGGTCCAAAGAGGAACAGGAAGCACGTTAGCCCTTGATCACAGCGGGCAACAGGTCTAGGCATTTGCATGAATTGTCTGAGTTACCGGGGAGAGGCTGAAGGCTACAGGAGTTAACGCCAATGATTTCCATATCAAAGGGCTTTCTGAACGAGTACCAGAATAGACATTTCCCTCCTGAGTGTTTTGGGTGCTTTTTTAGCTTAATCTTTTCAAAGAAGCCTTGATAAGGCAAAAATCTGGCTCTGGGATGAGGTTCATAACATATCCATAGATGGACAACCTCCAGCAAGCAAGAAACATGTAGGTTCAGAAAAGAAGAAGTTTAAATAATTTCTGTCATTTTCATGAAAAAACATGCCCAATGTCTTCTAAAATATCTTATATATCCAGTGTGCATTAATGTATTGGTTAAAAGTCAGAGAACTATGCTTTAAAGTCTGAGCCACACCATCTGGTTCTCTCCCTGCTCAGTGCCCTAAGCATATGGCCAGAGAGAGCATATTTCCTTTTCCCTTCTCTCCTGTCTCCTTTTTTATTCTGCCTAGCCTCATTACCTTAGATTTCCTTACACTGAATTTATATGCATAAACCATTCATTTGCCTTCTCTCTTAATATAGCTGCATGATTCTGAACATCATTTAGTCTGGACTGGCAACTCCACATTTTGCCTTGTCAGAAAAATTATTCACATTAATGCCTATTCATTCTCCTAAATCATGATATACAGGGAAGCAAACTGGTCCTAAGGATGTTCTTTGTGTCACATTACTGCCTCTTTCTTGTCACCAATGACTGTTTTTGTGTCAATTCGCTCTTTGGTTTTCAAACTCCCATGTTCAAAGAAATAGTGGTGATAAGGTAAAGCTGTTATCTGCTGATAAAAATGGCTTTGAGCGTTTATGTGCTATAGATTTTTTTTACTAGATGCCTCTTCACTTGAGTGAAACTCCTTGAATAAGACCCTTTTCATGCTAAATAACTTGAAAAGAACACTGAAGAGCATATTTTTTGCTAAAACTCCATTAGTTATGTTGGCCTTCAGGTGTGGATCCCTAGTGGGCATATTTCTCTGTCTTATGTATATATATTAACTTTAGCAAGCAGAAGATACGGCTTCACCCATCCTTGCCTCTAGGCAGTCTGACTGCAGCCGTGTTTTTCTGTCTGTGGAAAACATCTCAAGCTGCAAAGAAATAAAACTTAATGAAGGTCCAGCTTTCTGAATTTTGTGATGGTTGTAGTGAAGAAGACATTGCCAGCACTGTACAGCATGTACTTCTATTGAACCTCTTCCCTGAACTTGTTATGACCTGCAAATATCTCACCCAGCACCATATTTGGATAATATTTCTGCCTCCTTTGGGCCATTCCATCTAGGTTTGTGTACAAACCTTGAGGCATCACAGCCTCAAGGTATTTTTCAATGGCTCAAGGTATTTTTCCACTGCTGGGCATTGCTTGTGACTGTTTGCACAGAAACCGCAGAATTAATGACCACACGGGAATATCAGAGCAGGGCTACTCCCATATTATTGTGTTTCTGTGGAAAGCAGTTCAGTTTTAAGGAGACAGCCAGGTCCTACATAACTATCTCTTCAGCAGAAATTGAATATCTTCAGTTCTCTTTCTATATGTGATTCTTGAGGGAAACAAGAAGGGCTTTCTTTGTATAGCCCACTGTAGCCTTTAGTACAGTGATTTGTCCAAAATAAGGGATAGAATTGAGATCATTGTTTTTGCTTCAAGGGAGTTGCTGTGGTGGTATCTCAGTTTTAGTGCTAACTAACACAGCCCACAAAAATCAACAGTGTGGGTAAAGACAAATGTGCCAATGTCCTTAACAGAACTTCTTAATAAAAGGATGTTTACCTTGATTGACTTATCTGGATGCAATAAAGTTTCATAAAACAACAAATACATCAACATATGGTAGAGACTCGATGTTTTCATTTGAGTTCCACTGGTGACACAATCCTACAGTAGAGATTTGGAAGAGAAATAAACCACCCCGGCTTGGAAAGAAACTACAGTACAACTGCTCGGTAGGAACCCTGTGGAGACAGCCTACTACTTTCAGGGATGAGAGCAATTTTGCTGCCTTTCACCAGCAGAGTAGGGAAAGCTGAATGCTACTGGGAAACCATGGACACTAGTACATAACACATCTGGAGTGTTCTGCACACAGTATGGAACAGCATGACCAGCATATCAGCTAGGGATATGTTATCTCCCTGGTATGGGAAATGCTGTGTTAAATACAAATATTAAATTGATTATTTGAAGGAAAGGTGTTGTTTAGGTCAGGGCTTTGGCTTGACACTTGGGGTATGTTGAGAGTTTTTCCTAGCTCTGCCCAGGGCCATGGGGGAAGAATTTAGTATCCACCAGATTCAGGTTCATATCTATAAATTTCAGACCCTGATTATTTGTTCTGCTCTATCTTTTGAAGTGGGCAGGATTTTCAAAATCCAATATGCACAGGTCCACAAAAGAATCACTGTGTATTTGAGGACTGCCCAACATGACTGGCCTCCAGCAGAGGGATGTCTGTCTGTAGAGAAGATAAGGGGAGTGACTTCTACAGATCACTTCACTCCACCAGCTGCCCAGAGATGGCAAAATGCTTGCCGGGGGCTATCCTCACTCCCTGAGCATCCCAGTGAGCAACTGAGCTTCCAACAAAAGACCAAAGCCATGAAAAACACAGCAGATGTGAAATGCCTTCACTTCAGTCAATTTTGTAAATTGCTTCTCTTTCGGTGGCCCTGATAAATATCTTTCTTTTTATGTTGAAAAATTATTAACTGTGTTGTGAGTTGCCATGGCTGCGGCATTCGGTTTATTGCAGACTTTGCCTCTTACTGTGCAGGACCTCATTCTCGGCACTCTCCTGGGCTTATAAATATTGAGTAAATTGGCCCACTTTTTTTTCTCAGAAGTCAGAGGCAAAATTGTCACTAATTTAAAGGTGTAGGCTCAGGCCTATTACATTATGTTACTTTTTTGATAGCATCTATTGTCTCTGCTCTGGCAGCCCTCTGATTCTGCCTAGCAAGTCAGGCTTCCACTCAGGTACAAATAAATCTAAAAAACAGTAAAAGAAAAAACCAAACCTTTCCCTCTATAAGCCAGCACAGGAGGCTGTTTGTCCCTGAGAATGGTTTTGCTTGGGACTCCATGGCAAGTGTTCTCATGAGTACACAAAAAACTGTAGAAACTGTAGAGAAACTGCCTCTGCATTGCAGCAAGGTATTTGAAGAAATCAAAGTGATCTGCATATAGTATGTTGTTTAGCTGCAGTAGTTTTCCAGCCGGCCACAGCGTCAGGGACTAAGTGGATGGTGCTGACAGATAAATGTTTGAGAATTGCTTGGACTGACTATAGCTGCAATTACTGTAAATGAGATGAAATTTGTCTTTGGCCTTCTCAGAAATTATTTCCAAAAAAATGGGTAGTGGTAGGGTCTAAATCTTCAAAGCCAGTTGGCAATATTGCTAAAAAAAGTATTATGGAAATTTCCTTGTACTCAGTTGTTTGTTCTTCCTCCGCTCTAAACCATTATCTTTCTTTTCAGAGGAAAGAATACTGCAGAGGCACAGACGTCAATATAAATAATCTTTTCTCTACAGTTAAATCTTTAGCACTTCTTCAGTGATTGTAACAAGCCCCAAAACTCAGGAACAAACAAACAAGATTCTCAACATTTCAGGGCCACTCTTGAATTCATATTTTCTGACCTCTGATGCAAACCATCAGACTTTAATCTTCCTCTTTGCCCACCTGTTCATTCAAGCCATGCAAGGACATCTTGGATTGCTGCGGAGCAGAGAATCTCACCTAGCAGGACCTACTCTGCAAGATGCTCTACATTCATAGAGCCTGGGGCAGTTTTCATGCAGACTTGCTCCTTTGTATTTTATAAGGTGGTTTGTGATACTTGCAGTGATAAAAACTTCCCAACAGATTTCCTTGTTTTCTCAAAATCTTTGTAGCTGTGTACCCTTGATGACCCTCATCCTATTTAAGTGACTTCTGTATGCAAAATGAGATGTCTACAGCAGAGAACAAGGATAATGTAATGACTTGTCCAAAGTTGGTTTAAATAGTATTATTTTAATAGCTATCCATTATTACTATTAGTTATTCTGTGCTGACAGCTTTCACTTGTTTTAAACAAAGAGAAGAGAACATGGAACTTCAATTATCCTCCCTTAGGACTTGTTACATCCCCTCACTCACCCCAGGGTTAGTAACCCTGATTCAGGACAGCATCAGTAAAGAGATAATTAGATCCACAGCAACCTTCCCTGAATGGACAAACAACCCACTTCCTAGCTGGGCTGGTCAGAAGGAGAAACTGTTTAGTTTGCCAGGTTTATTAAACTGGTTCCCTTTTCCTCCCTGCTTCCTGCACCCATTTTACACTCTCAGCCCAGAAAGTGCCTGTGTATCCCAAGGTATACAGCCTTGGTCTCAGCCTCAGTCTCAGCTGGCACAAAGAAATAACCAGGGATGAGACAAAAGTTGGAGTGCTCCTGTGTAGTCTGAGAGGATTTGAGATAAGAACACATTGTATGCAGGGCCAGAATACAATTCTCAAAGGACTTATAGAGGTTAGGGTACAGCTTTGTCTTTCCTCTGCAGCCACCCAGGTTGTGGCCTTGTTTCTTAATATTGCCCTGCTAAAATCATTGCTGTCCTGACACCGGGATATTTATATTTCATCTAAGTAAGTGCCAACAAGTACCTATGCCCTGTCCCATCCTATGCCCTGCAGAGTGTCTCAGGTCCAGTAGGATGCCCTCCACAAGAGTCAGAATGGGAGTACTGGACTCGTGGCTTCACGCAATTAGAGCTTTAACCTCCGGATTCTCCTAACTCTTTTTTTTCCCCCCAGATACAATGCCCTTGCAAAGGCATGTTTCCAGCTGGAAGCCAGTTCTCTGGGACAGAGAGAAACAGACAGAGACCAGCACTCAGGACCGCTCAAGCAAAAAAAAAAAAAATTCATCTTGCAAACTGAGAGCTTTTTATCCTGTACTGACTGAAGTTTTTCAATAGTTGTAGAACATCAGGGCAAAGGGGAAGCAAATTTTGGAAGAGAACAGAAACAACACACAAAGGTCATCTTTAGTACTAGTGGACTGTACTGGACTCAACGTGATTGGAAATAATGTAGGGCAAATGCCACTTGATGAAAAATGTTATGGGTTTGACTTTAAATAAGATTTCATAAATCCAGGCTTTGAGGAGAGAGAGAAGAGTAGGAGAATTAATCATCCCAAGCAGTTTCAGGGTAGTTTACATAGTCTGACACTTTATGTCAAGCCACCCAGCTCTTCTATTTCTAGTACAACTAGAGATGGGTCTGAAATGTGAGGATTAGATGCTTCTCAGCATTTGCAGATCTTTGGATAGAGATTTTGGGCTCAACTGTCACCAAAGATTTGCAGAGATTGGAAGAAAAATTTTTTTCCAAGTTTCAGGTTACATTGTGTTTCAAAGGTTTGGCTCAGGAATGTTTTGCCAAATCAAAACCAGAAGTATCCAAATTGTGAGAACAACAAAGGAAACAAAGGTTCCAGCCTGGTGATAGGTTTGCTGTTATTCAGTAAAATGCTTTGTCATGATTGAAGCTAGCATATGAAGTCCTGGGTAAAGAAGCTATTAGCAGTACAGTCTTATTCTTACTTCATAATTAAGCTATGCAATAGCTACAGTTAGTTACACCAAAATTTTGGAAGAACGGAAGAATTGTTATAGGTAATATCAGTTTGTCAGACACAACTTGATTTTAGTTCTTTAAAGGTTCAGGTGCTCAAATTCTTACCACTTTTTCTTACATTTGCTTGCATTTGGAGGGGGATTTCAAGTATATCAAGCAATAGTGATTCTTCCATCAGTGAACAGCTATCATGGCTGATAACTATGACTGTTATGCCTATGAGGTGAAAATATTTTACCTGTAAAAATGAGAAATCCATATGCAAAGACTGATTCTGAGAGAAACAGGTTTTGCTTCTTTCCCACAGACTGTACATGGGCTTGTTTTTCCCTGGTTTGTTTGGCGTTTTGTATTGCTGTGCCAGTTTGGACAAATTTGGAGGAAAATATCCTCTGATAGAAGGCAGGTTACAACCACACCTCCCCCACCAGGTTTGAGAAAAAAAAGAAATTTTCCTCAGAGGAAAGTGAGAGAGATAAAAACTATTTAGTTAACAAAAACACAGGAAAAGCATAATAATGCTAAATAATAAAGCCTCTCGCTGTAGAGAGAAACCTGGGAAGATTTCAGAGTCCTTCTGTAGGTGTGGTCTCTCTCCTCCTCCTCCTTGGAGCTGGGTTGGCAGGGGCCCGCCTCCGGGGCCTTGGTGAAAAATTCTCCTGATGTGTTCTGATGTTGAAACAGTCCAGAAGAGAAGGGGGGGAAAAACCAAAGTCCCAGGAAAAGAAAGTTCAACTCTCTGTCTTCCTCCAGAGATAAGGAGCCGAAAAGCAAGAAAGGTGCTTCCTCCGCTCTTGCTGCTGCACCACTGGAGTGTGTGTCTGTGTCCTTGAAAAACTGTTTTGAAAAGTTTGCTCAGTTTTTTTCCTCTCCCCCCTCTCAGGCTCGGTTTAAAGGCACAGAAAGGCACAAAATTAATTTCTGGGCATAGAGCAGCGATAGGGGATACACATCATAAAGTCACCCCAAGACAATTGCTCTGATGGATGATTTTTGACAGCGTAAAACAAAGGCTGGTGTTCCTGACATTAAGGCAATTTGTGTCAGCCAAAGCTTCTGCCTAGTGGAGTTTCCTGTTCCCCTTGTTGTGCCACAAGCACCATCCCCTACAAGGTGCTCACCCTTTCAAGCTTTTCCCAAGCTGCCATATGTATGTCAGCCATGGAAAGCCCGGCTGTCCTTGTGCCCGCTGCAGGGAACAGAACAAGTATACGGCAGCGGCTGCTTCTGTAGTCCATGAACCCAAATGCCTGGCTTTCTGTACAAGTTACACCAGAAAAGATGACATAATGGGGCAAGATTATCTTTTGGTATTTCTTGAGAAAACAATCAAAAAAGTGATTGTTTTCTGTAAGGCTTTCATTCAGATAATTTTGCAGCCATTTCAAGTAAAACCAAAGTCACTCTAATCTTGGCTTGATTAGATGATTTCACTTCAATGAAACTGTACCCTTACCAAATGCATGTGTCAGAGCTGCTTATGTTCATGCCCACAAAGTTAAGAATAAGTCCAAATTAATTGAAACTAATGCATTACAAGTTAAACAAATGCATGTGTGAAATAAGAGAGAATAACAAAAGCAAGGGGAAGCTACTTTAAATTCCAGTTTCTGGTTTTGTCTGAGACTCACGGGATCTTGTACATTCATGTGTCTTAAATAGCAGGGACTTATTTTCCACATTATTTTGGCTCTGGATGGTTTATAAAGGGGAGGGATTATTTTGTTTCGGGGGAGGAATCTATTTTTTGGCATACTGTGAGGCATGGGAGACTTTAGCAAGAATTTGCCAGTTAACAACCAATAGATATGAGAGTCTTTCTAGCACACAGAGGAAAGGTAGATGAGAAAACATATTCTTCACTGCATTATTCCTCTGTTGTTAGACAGTTGAGATTCCCACTAAACAGGCAGTACTGGATTCATACAGGATGCTGTACAGCATGTAAAAAAATCAAATGTTTTAAGAATACATATATCTATATATCTATATATCTATATATCTATATATCTATATCTATATATCTATATCTATATCGATATCTATTTTTTTTTAATAAACCACTTCCAGGGCAGTTTTTCAGCAGCACACTGTGACCCTCAAATGCTTTTCTGCCAAGCTGCTTTCCATCTGGGTGGCCCTTGGGATTCATGAGGAGAAGGCATAAGGAGAAGGAGCTGCTTCCTTCTCTGACACCAAGCACAGGCTCTTTTTTAGCCTAGGCTACAGGCACCAGTAACACTGTCATCCACCTCTAGTACCTCCTCCCTTGACATGCCACACTGTCCAACCACTCGCTCACCTCAATGTCTCACTTTGATTAGTCCCATTCAAAGTTGAATGAGCTGTGCTGAGGATACATTTCCCTGGGGACATCTCCTACAAGGCAGCACAGAAAAATTGTGCTAGAATTGATTCCCTGCTTTTTCACACTGCCCCAAGGCTACCCCAGCAAACTTCTCAGAGATAAGCAATAGCTAACTTGAGCTTCATAGTGTAAAATTCTCCCCTCTGGTAAGTGACAGCACAGCCCTCATATTCTTACAGACACTTGAACTGCAAGAGAACTCTAGAACCAAAGCAATAATTGTGCCTTAGAGATACAAGGGTATCATATGGGGCCCAGAGGAGTTATGGTCTTTATCAAGTGGTAAATGATACCCATGTGGACAGTGCTGCCTGCTCTGAAGGACACATCTGCTCCACCTGACCTGGAGGCCAGAACCTATTTGCTGAAGCAATTGCAGTTAGCAAGGCAGCTTAAACAGTAGGAGACCACATAGTCTGATAATAACAGCTATTACTGTAATTATTACCAGCCGAGCAATGAGAATCGAACTGATTTCTGTCCTTCAGCATCTATTATGAGAGGTTTGTTACATTCGACAGCAAGAATCTATTCCTTAGCTGCATTTACCAGTCAAAACATATTGAGAATGTAGATATTAAAATCAATCTTGTAAAACAACCATGATGTGTCCAAATATAAAGTATAAGTATTTTATGGAGTGCTTGCCATCTGAATTCCTGAAACTGAATCTCCTGGCTTCTTTTGCTGCCCCACAAGATGACTCTACTACAAGCATAAGGCTTGGCCAATAAAAAGTAACAGGGATATTCCTTGTTTCTATATATAGGAAAGCCCATGCTCTAGCAATCCTGTGGCTGGGGCTTGGCATGCTGAAATAAGTCAGGATAATACAAGGTTATGGTTCCCTCAGTAACTATATTTTAGTTGCCGTACGTGTATACAATAAGACATAAAAGTTACCATGGCATACTGTGATACAAAATGTTATGCATGCCCAAGGGGCTTTGAGTTATGATTTTTGCAGGAGTTAATTTGGTGTTGTTAGTGGAGTGATTCTTTTAAAGATGAAGTCAAGGTAACATTTTACATTTAATTTCCCCATTGCTGTTCTCTTTGGCCTTGTCAGCTGTAAGAAAAAATCAATGGTGCATAAATCTCTGCTCATGTAACTAGGTAGTAACATTGGAAGATGCACAGTAGGAAGGACACAGACATGACTGTATCTACTTCAAACTTCCTGAGGCTTCACAATGTGCTGTCTTAAGGATTTCTGTTTCCTTTCCAGATGCTTAACCACCACCAGTAGAAAGGAACCAATAGAGAATTATGTCTCCATTAGAGGCAAGTTACTTATTCACCAGATCTAATCATGGTCTTTGTCTTTTGTTGTTGGACCACATCACTGGTTCACCTTCAAACAGTTTTCCTCCAGAGCTCTTCACTCTCTAGCTAGATATTCTCCATATACTAATACAGAAATACTCTTCAGGTACTGTTATTCATGATATGGCTTAACAAAGTGTTCCCTCTAGGGGTTTCTCTTGGAAAAAAATAACTAACCATAAAGCAAGAGGAAAGTAATATAACAAGCATTATAGTCCCACATTTGGGATGCCACAGACTCGTTTCTCACCAAGTGGCAGAACTCTTCTTATTGTTCCCTCCCTCCTCCCCACTTGACTGTAACTCCAATAGTAAGTAGAATCAGGAAAATCAAGCATTGTTTGTGAGAATGTGTAGCAATAGCCTGAGAAGTCTTTCTTAATTTAGCCCTACCAATTAGTTATTTTATACATGACAGATGTACCCTCAGTAGTGACCCAGACATGAGCGCATTTCTCAAAAAAGCAAGTTTCAGTAGCAGAGACGCAACAGATGTGCTGTGAAATTTAGATGTTGAAAAGCAACTGGAATTTGTTGGTGAAGCTCATGTTTCCAAGTGATAGAAGAGGATAGCAAACCTTCTATCTCTACTGTACAATCCTTCATCTGTCGCTACCCCTGCCGGCTGGTGTTTTACATATTGCATTTCATGTGCTGAGCCAAACAGCAGTGGGTATGAGTTACTCGCAGTAGTCCCAGTTCTAGGCTAGCAGTAGCTGAAAGCCAGAGATTTCATAAAACTGAAGATGGAAGCCTGGTTTTTTGTGGACTTCACCTTGGAGAAAATATCATGGCCTAGTTCAACAGCTGCAGCTATATTGTCACATGTGATTGTTAAGAAGCATGAGTTTTTGTTTCCAAAAAGGAGCAAGTTCACATAGGTCTATTGGGAGCTGCAAGCACTTGATGTCTTTGGAAAGTAGGTCATTACTATGTTTGTGCCTAATTTGAGGTAGCCAAATCTCCAGCACTGCCCTGATTGCCACAGAAAATAGTATGCAGCAGAAAGGTGAGATATTTGAGAATACAGACTGGGTATTCCAGCCTTCCAGTCCTGATCACACTGTGCTTTCCAATGAATACTGATAGAGAGAGAGAGAGACAGAAATGCCTCTCTTTTATTTTTCTGTGAATCTATTTTATGCATTCCTCTTACAGAAGCGCCTAAGCATTATTGCATCCATATTTGAGGAGATAATCTTTACTCTGTTTCTGCTCTGGACACTATCACAGCCACAGAGAAGGGCAACATTTGTTTTTGTAATGAGAATTTTATGACTTCTTTTCTCTCCTCTGTGCCTCTCCTAGCAAATCATACCCTTGTTATATGAGGTGGCAGGCCACAGGTGATGTAGCACTTTCTCCATGGGTTCACCCTCACCTCTCCTTCTCAGAAGCACTGTTTCTCTGCATCCACATCCCTCCTCTGTCAGCTCCTGTCTGCTCACAGGGATTCCTATTCTGCAGCAAAATTGAGGCAGTGATTTACGGGAAGGACACAAAGCCCAGAAAGAACCGTCCATGTGATGGTACAGCATTTCTGAACCAGAGCCTCCTCCAGCTGAACAGGGGAGAAGGGAAAGGAAGGGTGAGAGTATTTAGCCATCTGGCCACATCCACCTGTGCGTGCGATGAAGAAACCCAACACCCTTAACCCTCCACCTTCTGAATGTCTGCACTGGAGCCAGAGAACAAGGTGGCATTCTGGCAGCTCTGATGGCCTTTCATCCACCCCAGGCCAGCAGAAATTTCTGCAGTGTGCTGGGTCAGTCACTTCAAACAGCTCCATCCCATGTTACAGAAGGAGTACATCAAACATTATAACAAAATAAGGGCTTTTCTCAAGATAACAGAGGTACTTTCCCTGTCACGGGGAAAGCATGGTCAGCAGTGTGAAGAAGCTGCTCCCCTGCCCACTGTGCTCAGTGGAAGCCCAGGTGAGGCCTTCAATAGTCTGTGGGGTTGAGAGGCTGTGAATTATCTGCATCCAGACAGAGGAGCTCTGCAATCCAACCTCATTAATACCATCAACAGCAGGTGTGTGAACCCAATCAGAGAGTTTGTGCACCTCATTTGCTCATGAGCAATGATGGAAGAGAGGCTGGGAGCCAGCAGACCGAAGAGTTCACCTTTGCCATCACTATCTAATGCTGCACTGGCTGCTTGTGTTTGCTTTAAGACGACGCAGCTGCTATACCGACTGCTAGAACTCTGTGTATTTGCACTATTTTGGATTGGGAAATTGTTCAGGAACAAATAAATCCAATGCACTGTGTGATTTCATACAGTGGTGTTTTTTAATGCCTAAATTATATTTTGCTCAGTGGAATCTGAGCCAAGAAAAAAATGGTTAGCACCAACTTCATTTATCACTGAGTGTGCGGCCAAAAGCTAAAAGTAGCCAACCAACACAAGTTAAAAAATACTGTAACATGCAAAATTGCCTATTTCGTGCAAGTTACTTGGTGGGAAATGTTCCCTCTGAGTCCCTGAAGACATGTAAAACTAGTGGATGAGCAGGAGGCGGTGCCAAATGAAGGATGAGGACCCAGAGGAGAAACTTACAACCTGAGCAAAAGGACAATTTACAGGCCATCAGGGCACAACCACATAAAACAGGAAGATGCTTGCTAGAAAATCCTGGCACAATGTCAAATGCTCCCCCCATATGACACTTTGCCCACTTGCCTATCCATCCATCACTCTGTCTCCAGACACGTTCCATGTAACATTTCTATTTTGCCTGCAATTCAGCCCTTCACCCCTCAGTGACCAGCCACCAGTGGCACTGACCTAAAAGGGACAGACAGGTGTAGTGTAGAAGCAGCTGATTTCGGAAGACCAAAGCAAATATTCATCCTGGAACTCAGAAGCATTTTGGAAAGGTATGTTGAAATGGGACAGTAAACACTGTGGGTATCTTTATACAGTAGCCAGTCATTTCTCCAGGGCGTGCAGCAGGCAGACTGTTGGCAGTCCTGAAGTGAGTTAGGTGAAAGACAGTTGAGTGATCTCTGCTTCACAGTGTGGCTGCTAGAGCTCTGGATATAGACCTTCAAGTCAGAGACACAGTTTCTGTCAGCCTTTCAACACATAAGAGGAAAAGAGTTCAAGGACGTAGGAGACAAAATCAGTGAAAGTAACATAATATTCAAGAGCTCACCACATCTAGAAGAAAACAGAGAAAGCTGTTTGCTGTCATCCCTCATTAAAATGCAAAGCAATGTCTTTGTGTGCTCTGTAAACATGACTCTTTCTTTTTTTCTGCTGGTGATCTTCAAACAGATATAAAACTCAGGTATATGAGCTTCCAGAGGAGATACAATCAATACAAAGAATTTTTTCCAAGAAACATCAAAAAATATATCTTCAGTATGTGAAGGAATTGGGATGCAAAAAGGCAGGGAATTTAGCTCAAGCACTTATTCTGCCCATTTTGGAGAATACCATGGCTTAAAAATTGCCTGAGTACTCTGCAAAAGAGCCCTAACAGGATTCCACATCATATTTATTCACCAGTAAACATGCAGTTGCAGAGTGTGTGGTGACTCTCCCTGCTGTTTTAATCTTTCTTGAAAAACTTGTTGTTCTTCAGTTAAGAAATATTCCAGCAGAAAATGTTCCTCCAGGTACACTGCTCACTCTTACCCCTCCGCCTTCAGCAAGTCTAACCTGTAGTTTGCAATGGGTGATGTACACACCTGTCACTGCAGGTTTAGAGCAACACCCCTTTTGATCTGCTTATCTAATGATGCCCCATGCAGGGGCAAAAGGGTCTTCATTTCCCTTAGTCCCACATCTTTTCTCACCCTCTGCTCTGGGTGCTACTCTGCTGTGTTTTGATTAACTTATGCGTACTTTCCTGCCGGTTTGCGGCAGTTTTAATGAGAATGTCCTTTGTAAACTCTGAGAGCCATGGACACTCCCACCGCTCTTAGAAAGACAGCTGAAAGATTGAGCCCATTTTGGAAAATGTAGTGTCACCTTCTACTTTCAGCATCAGTGACACTGTTCAGGAACAGAGCGTGACATGTATCCAACCAAGTGGAAGTGGGACGGAGCGAAAATGAGAAATTAATGTAACACATATGGCTTTATTTTCCCTGTAAATCATGTTCAATTCAGGCCATAATGATTTATTCTAAAAGCACATTTAACCCCAATTTGGTTCTATATAGCAGAACAGATGGGGGAAATCCACAAAGCGGTACTTTCCTGCATAAATAAGAATGATTGCATTCATATCCTGATTTTTTTTTTTTACTCCTCCCTGTCCATCTTTGGGTATTTGATTTTTATACTCAAAATAAAATAAATTCACAAATAATTTATGGTATGAATTTATGTGGTGTTATTTGGGGAAGAGGAGTGAGTTTTCAAATTAGCAGGTAGCCACTGCTGCGCAAGAGCAACTTTGTCATTCTGCTCTCCCCTCTTCTTCCTCTTGTCCTGTGTTTGTGCACAAATACCACTGTTAGCATAGGGCCTACATTGTTTTGAGTTCTGCTTGCGAAGAACGCACTTATTGGGGGAGAGAGAGAGATTATGTGTATTCCCACAGCTGTGCTGGCACAAGTGGAGATGCCGGTGCATCAACATGGGAGATACCAAAACAAAGGCAAATAAGGCTGTATTGTTTCAGTCCCATTGGGGAAAATGAGAGAATGTTTTCTTTTCCACTCATGAAGCAGGAGAAAAACAATATGACCACACTTTTGTAATATCCAGTAGGAGAAATGGGCATATTAAGGAATTTCTAGGAAAAGAAAAATCTCACCTTGAAAAATTAAGGCCAGTCCAAATACCCTAAGGCTTCCTGTTGTTTTCTTCCTGTTTGCCAGGTTTGCTTCCCAGGCCCACAGCCTCCAGCCAAAGCAGGGGCTGACAGCAATTACTTTTGCCTCACTGGTCAGAGCTGAGGATGGATTGCCAGCCCAGTGCAGGAACTGCTCTGAGCCAGCAGCCCACTCTGACTCTTTCCAGCAAATAATTTTACAGCCCTGGAAATGACTCTGGACTAGCAAATGACATTATTTTTATGGGCCATTGCCTCATTGCAGCACTTTGCTCCATCCACTTTACATAATGTGTCTTTTTATGCACTCTTTTACCACCCTGTTATCTCAGCTCCTTACAGAAGCATCCTGCCATAACGCTGTCTCCTACTTCGCAGGCAATATGACTTGAGAGCACCATGCATTAGCCTCAGCCCTGCTCACCGGGGCTCAGGAGGTCGAAGACCATCATTGCCCAAGGCAGGGACTGTTCATGGGCCTCTGCAAGGGCTTTGCCTCCTCCATGTACATTTGCACCCAGGCTCAGCAAATATCAGCGCTAGGTTTTTGGTTAATGCCTTGTACCACCTCTGGTGTTCCCCCCCAGATTCTGCTTCTACCCAGGACAAAATGCAGCCTTATTCTGAGAGGCTTCTGTTGGACTGGAAATGCGCACAAGAGAAACGTGAGAGGGAGGATAGCTGGATTTGGTACAGCTGGCACTGCTGTTGTCGCCTGTAGAGCTCAGGGAGATGAACTGGAGCTCAGTCTTCTCTTCAGGAGGAGAAATCTGAAACTGAAAGAACCTCTCTGAATTTGCCTCTCTTCTTATAGAGACCTAAGCTCTTGAGAGCATGAACAATATCATATAGCTGAAAACTGCCTAGCTCAGCAGGGCAACAGTGGACTAAGAAATCTCACATATATTTCATATATAACTAGTCTAATCACACACGTTAAAATTTCAATTCAGGTATCTTTAGACTCCTTTGAAAGTTTGTCACTGAGAACAGCAAAAACTCAGAGAAGAGGACAATTGCTTTCCAGAATAGAGGGTCTACCTTTGCAAATTTCAGAAGGTGTAAAAATTAAACACTCCTTTGACACTCTCACTCCTGCTCCGGCCATAGGTCAAAGACTGTAGGACAGAAACCCCCATTGGTGGCTGTTCCTCAGCCATGCTTCCAGAGCTATGCCAGGCCTTATCCTCCTGAAAAATGCATAGCTATAACTGGTAACTCTTTCCAAAAGTCCATAAGCAAATTGGAAGTCCAAAAGTCCTTTTCTAGGAGCCCAGGAGTTCTTTTTCCAGAAGTTCATCTATTAATCCCAAAGAATCAACACTTCAGAAGTGTGAAGGTGAAAGACAATGTTGGATGCTTTTCTGAACTAGGAAGATTAATACCATTGAAACCAATAAAAATTCTGTTAGATTTATTGATAGTCTAGCCGTGGACCAGGGTTCAGGAGGTGAGAGCTCATTTCCGTGATCACTTTTTATAATGAGCCTTCTAAGTATTCAGAGGTCTTTCCGCATTTTTTTTACTTGGTATTTTCAGACCTGGCCCTACTGGCTTTTACCTCCATCTGCTTCCTCAGCATGACTTGATCTCAATTTTGATCTACTTCTCTTTGTTATCTCTCTTACGCTCTTTGTCCTTCCCTCTCACTGTTCTCCTCATAATTATCCATCTTCACCTGCTCTGCCCCCACTAATTTCTCAAACAGCATGACCTGGCCTGTTCTTGGGCCCCCATGGGCTGCCTCCCTTTCTGCCTGGCGATCTCTAGGCATGCCTTGCTGCGGAGCTTCACAGAGGACCACAAGAAGATAGTTTCTGTGCAGACAAAAATGTCACTTTAGCTCATATAGCTGCAGGTTTCAGACAATTACAGGAGTTGGTAAATATATCCTGGGTACAAACAGGTTTTAAAAAATGATCTGACAGGAAAAAATCAAGGTGGACATTCTAGCTAGTGGCTCTTTTCAGAAAAGCAAAGTTAGATTGTAGCTTGGCAGAGTCTGCTGTGCTCCATGGTGGCACTGACATCCCCAGGACAAGTCACTGAGAAACAAATGACATAAAGCATTTCATTCTGCCATAAAACTGCTCATAGATCAGTTTTTTATATACATACAAAAAAACTTACATTTTTTTGTACAGCTGTGCAATGCATGTATTCTTCATAAAAGAAAGGTCAGTAAAGTAGAATTAATAATGATTTTTGTTGTTCTTGTTGATTTCCACTAGTGTTTTTCCTTTGGAGAAACATTTTTTCCTTTTTCCTTTCCTCTGGCCCATAGGACACAGATTACAAACATTTGTGTCTCTGGCCCAACTTCCAGCCCCAGCAACTTGTCCCTTTTTCAACGTGATGTGGATTGCCCTGGAGCTGCTTACCTTGATCCATGGGTAAGACCAGAGAATATTCTAGGATTCTTCACAAATGAGGGAGCCCTGACGTATTTCTTACCTGTCCCACTCCCTCTTACACAGGAAATCATCACCATGGTTTGCCCTGGTTCACTCATGGTTTGAGTAGCTGAGGGAAGATGATGTACAGGAAGTACTCAAGGCTAAGAGAACAAAACAAAACTGGATGTAAAAGTCATACTTTCAAACTTTCAGAAACAAAAGGCTGGCCACAAAATGCTTTGCCTTGTGCAGCCTGCATGCACTGATGTGCAGCTGTCCCTGGGCTGTGTCTTTGCACATGTTTATAGCCAGGGATTGCCAGATTAGGACGGTGGCTGTGCCCTTTTCACGCAAACCAAACTAACTTTGCTATCCCCAGAGTTCCATTTTGATTCTGTACCCTGGAAAATGATGTGGCTACTTGGACTCCTCTGGGGCAAATGTAGCCCAGTGGAGGAGGGACACTCCACTAAGACACCCTTATTCCTGTCAGCTGTGACTGGTAGGAGGTTTGTCTCAGAGCTAAGCAGGGGATTTTTGAAGGGAACACCATACCTTCCTAAGAGGCTGATACTCAGAACGTGTACAGCTAAAGGCTAGAAAGGCTGAAGTTCATTACCAGTTAGGAAAGGATTTGGGGTTTGGGAGTTTTTTGGGGTGTTTTAGCCCTTTTTTTGTGCTCTTGGAAAAAATAATGTGTGCAAACAATAAGGCAAGTACTCAGATAAATTCAGTACTCAAAGTCTTATATTTGTGAAGTTTTTTTTTACATGGTATTTGAAATATTTAGTGGAAAAGCTTAAATCAAAAAGGGATGTATACATATCAATCTTGACTACCAAAGGAGTTGTCCTGGGGTTTTCTGTCCCTTGTGTATTCCATTTGCACCATTCATATTTGTTCACAAACTTCCTTAGCCATCAGAAATGAAAACTGTTAGGAATCCAAGACTCTCTTTCCTGTCAAACATCTGCATAGAGCTTTGTTCAGCTTCAAAGCTAAAACCAACTGCATTTCATATCTGGATTTGCCTCTGAAGCAGCAGCAACAGCAACTGACAGTAATAAAACCCTACAGGAAATAAACTCAGAGTAGAGCATATGTGAGCCAGGTCTTGGGTAGATCTATCTTAAAAGCCATGATAAAAGGCAAAGCCAAGAGGACTTTGCATCAGCAGGTTAAAGCGTGGTTGCCAATTGCTTGTTGGAATTAAAGGATCTTAGAGAGCTGCTCTATTCATCCCCCTCACACAGTCACACAGAGACTGCTAGGCTTTAAGTCAGCCAAGGGTCTTATATTTCTAGCTATTTTGGTGCATTCTGAAATTGTTTCTATTCTTAATACTCCATAGTCATTAAATTACAACCAGCTGTGTCCTGTCACTGACATTTTTTTGCAAACTGTTTTTAAAATGTAGTGCTTGCTGTTCATGGATGTTTGGTTATCTGAGAGCTGAATGAAAAAACAGCAGATAACAGAGCAGAGGGCAACCCATGATCTTGTCCTGTAGTATTTTGCAGTTAATATGAAATGCAGTCAAAATGTGGAAGAGTCTGGACACTGAGGGAAACTGATCATGAAAGAGGTTTAAGGCATAAAGGAAATTAAAGCACAAACTGGCTTTGCTTAAGTGAACAGGAGTGATATTTTGACATGTCATTTAACATTTCCCATATGGCTTCAACTAGAGTTTCTTTGAAACCTTTCAAAACTTTTTCCTTGTGTGCAAAATGACCCTTTGCAACAAAGGAGAAATAAAAAAAAGCCCATCATAAACCATTTGGTCATTAAAGCCATTTTAATTAAACAATTGAACTGGCCTGTGTGTCTCCCAGGTGGGAAAGTCTGGGATGCTGCCTTTAAACAGCAGCTGCTGGCAGAAGCATGTTTGCTGCAGGGAAGAGGTGAGCATAACCCCCCTGCTCAGACCCATCCCTGGACTTCAGGGGAGCTCACTCAGTTCTGGCCACATTTATCTCCTTTCTGGTATGTGGTACACGACCACATGAAGATAAAGATTTTTTAAAATAACATCTGATGCTGAGGCTGTCAAAGTGTTTGTGCACAGAGGTCGAGCTGCTATGCAGGAGCATGATTTTTCTAGCAGTTGGGAGCTCTGTGCTTTTTGAAGGTATGGGTCAGAAAGGGCATGGCATGCTCAACAATCAAAGCCAAACAGCTGCCTTTGAAAGCCAGGAGCCCAAATATGTGAAGATCCTAAAGCCTGACTATTTCCTTTCTTCTTCTAGACTAAGTTTCCACCCAAAGTTCAGGCTGCAGAACAGTGTTATGTTCTGTGTGTCACTATATGGCTCCTCTGGGAGGTGGAAACTGTGACGGGAGCTTTGCACAACCCAGATATTGGCTGGCACCTATCAGAAATAACTGGTGAGCAGAAAGGAGAAAAAAAGTTTTAAAAGGTGTGGGGCAATAAAACAAGATGAATTTAAAACCACAAGAAATTGGGATACTTCTGCAAATAAGTAACCAAAGAAAGAAAGAATTTTGTACAAAAAGCTGTTTGTGACAAGTAAGCAAGTAGCATGCCCTTGTTCCCAAGTGAACTTCATGTGCTTTGCAGGGAGAATTGCAGCCTTAATTAGCCCTTGAAAAGCACCCAGCTTTGCTGAGAAGAGGTGCTCCCAAAGGGCAAAGGAATCTGAAGAGAGGTCTTTTGCTGTAGGCTTGCCATGATCCATCAGTGCTGTTCAAGGGCGCTGTGGGCTGGTGTTTCAAAGGTCTTTCCTTTCCACTGCTGTGTGCTTGAAGTCAGGGGTTTCTATTCAAGGAACAAAGGCAGAGCTAAATCCACCACAGACAAAAACCCAAGGGGAGGGGGAGTGGTGTCTACCACTTGGCAAAGAAAATTGATTTTTTTGAAGTATAGAGTGCAAAAGGCTCAGAGGACTGCTGCTACTTTGCCGTAAAAATACTGTTCCTATGTGGCATTAATGTTTGCCTCCATTCATGTGGCATACATGACAGAGGCAGGTTGACATGCTCAGGGCTCTTTCACAGTGGACATATCTGCAGCACTTTTTGGGATCCAAGTTGATTCGATTGCCCAACTTTGCTGAACAGCACCTGGCGAACAACACTTGAGCTTCCTCCTCCTTTTATCTTTTTTTTTGAGTTATTTCATGCAAAAAGGTATAACCCACTGAAGAGCAGGGAATGTTCTGAATCCTAGTGGAGCAGCAAGCAGAACAGATAATTTCTTCTTTTACAAATTGTCTAATTTTCAAGCAACTGTTGCTGCCAAGCACTTCAGCAAATAGACTGAGGCGGTTTGGATTGGAAAAAAAAGAAAGACATTGACTAAGATCCCCTGCGTTCCTTGTTTTCAGCAGAAAAAACAAATGAGTATGCTTCTTCAGAAAACAGAAGCTAAAGGAGGAAAAGCAGTGGTTTGGTGGTTTGTTGATTGGTTTTATTTAAAGATTTTTAAATGTGGATGAGACTGCAGTCAAAGTAATGATAGTTTCTTCAAGGGGTGTAATAGCCCGTGTTATAGACACACACTTTTAGCAGGAAGAAAAAACTGAAAAGTCACAAGATCCTCAAACAAACTGAATTGTAAGGGGAAAAGAAAATACACACATACACTTCTAACCATGAAGCATCAGTTCACACAGGTTCTAATGAGTGGGTGAAACAGCAGCTATAAAACAACTGTATTGTGTGATAAATCAACTTGGCCATGACCGAGGCCTTTCCAGTGTCAGAGGCTTCCCTAATGTTGATATTCACCGAGTTTTTTTCTTCAGTGAATCATGACTTGGCATGCTTTCCTTCTCCTCCACAGGCACAGCAGCAGGAGAAGCATGTCTCTGGCTGGCCAAGCATGGGGTGGGCTCAGTGCCAGTGGCAAGCGTGGCTCCCTGGCCAGGCTGTGGTCGGAGGACTTCTGCCAGAGAGAATTTTATCAGCAGGTGGGTCTCGGTTGGCTGGCCCCAAAGGGCTTCTGTCTCTCTCTCTCCCTTCATTGCAGGCACAGCCCAAGCTCCCTTGCTTAGAGTGGGGTACTGAAGCCACTACACCAGTGTCAGACTGGTTACAGGGTATCCCTAATGGGACTTCAGTGAACCTTGCTCTGAAGTACTTCACTGATGGAGCTGCTGCCACTCCCCTTGAAATATTACTAGCCCGTAGGAGGACACGATTCTGAACATCATCCTCTCTAACAGGGATGGGAGTGCCTTCCTCTGCACTAGAATATTCAGAGTTGTGGAGGATGTGGACTGCTTTCACCATTTTTTTGTGTTTTTATGAATGGGTTTCAGGACTTGTTCTATACATTGTATTGACTCATATTTGGGTGCTAAAGGATGGATTCCTGCTTGGGAACAGAAGAACAAGTGTCAGAAACCCCATCAGCCTCTGAGAGCATGTTATTGGCAGTCACCAGACATAGTGTGTCTAGGCTGAGTACTGCCTCTTTAGGCAGGAACAGTGGTTTGGGAATTAGGAGAAGAGAATTTGGGGCGGGGAGCAAACCAGGGGAGGTACAGCCCCAGTCCAGTCATCATGTGGATGTCAGGCTGATTTGCTAGGCATGAACCCACGGCATCTTGACAATGTTCCAGGGTTATGGTGCCTTGTGAGGGTTACAGCTTTGCACTCTATGCTTGACTCCTGGTATTCACGCTTTCCTTATCCCTCTTAGCTCAGTAAAGTTGCAGTGGCACAGAGTAATACTTGAAAGAGTAGCAGGAGACAAGGTGCTAGTGCCAAAACTTTAAAGTCAAGAGTTTTGAAATAGGGGGGCGGCAAGTAACAGGACCCCCACCCCCAACTCATATAAGGCTGTTCTTGCTTGAATATACTAATATAAGGACTAGTGATGGGCAGAAATACTCGATGTTCTTTCCCCACACCCACCAATGCCCCAAGTCTGCTCCTGCCCTACCTGGTCCCACAGCAGGAGGAGATGGGCTGCAAGGGCCTCAGTGGTGGGAGATGCTGCAGCTGGGAATTTGGTGCACTGTGCAGAGCTGTGTGTAGCACGGAGGAAAGGGGCGCAAGATTGGTATCTAACACACCTTTGCATCACTGGGTGTTTTTGTTCTTTGTATTCGGATCCAGCTGACTGAGACTTGCTGACTTTGGGAAGGCTGTGTATATCAGCCATGGCTGCTTCTGTTGACATTGCTTACGTGTTGGCGCAGTCCTTGTGAGCAGCTGGGCTCCTTTAGACTCAGGGACAGACAACAAGAAGCAGAAGGTACTGAAAGCAAAGGTGGGACTCCATCATTTGAAGACTTTTCAGTTGCAATGGCTTTCTGGGGATATTTAGAGGACTGACACCTAAAGATGAGATTTTGTACAATGTCCAAGTCCATTAGAGTAACATCAAAAGAAGTAAAAATATTTCTTCTAGGGATCCTTCCTACAAATGCAGGATAATCAAGTGTTGGAGGCAAGATATAGCCCATTGTTGAATGGGTCTGAGCCAGTGATGGCAGTTCCTGTGTCCCTACAAGACAGAATAATGTAATTGAGAGCCAGAGGAAGCTGAGCAGTGGGGACAGACAGCAAAGGCCTCTGGAATTTATTACTGCTTAGTTTACTGCAAAAAAAATTGCAATCTTGCACAAATGCAAATAGGAGGCAGGCAGCTCAGCATAAGCTGTGAAAAGAATGGAAAGCAGGCAGGGTATTAAATATGAGATGAGAAATGTTGGTAATTTATTATTATGGCTTTAAGAGAAATATACAAGTTTTATGACGTGATTTTAATGAGGAAGTCAGGAGAGAAAAGTAATTCTAAAAATATTGCCAAAAGATTTGTACTAGGAATCACTGAAATGCACCCAAAAAAACCAGCATTGGGCTGCTGAGGATGTTTTTGTGGGTATTGATAAAATATTTGGAGAAAACAAGCTAACCTGAAACACTCCCAGCACCCCTTGGGATCAGACACTTGGTCACCTGAGGATGGTCTCCAGTGCCCTGTGCAGTGGTTATGTACAGCAGGTGAAACAAGATGTGAGATCCACTACGGCATGGAAAGTGCAGGTCACATCACCAAACGCTTGGCAGGATTTACTCACAGCCTGCCCAAATTTCCAGGTGCAGAGAAAGAGCTGAAGCTCTGTATCCTCTGCCTATATCCCAACAGCCGAGAACCTGAAGCAGCCATAGGAATTTCTGAGACATCTCTTTCTAGCCAGCTTCTTCCTTTGGTGTGGTTGCCCCATTGCTTGGCTTCCTCCACTGGGTCCTCTGTGTCAGGAGCAGTCCAAAGAGCAGCTTTACATCTCCTTTAAAGTTCAGGCATTATGGCTCTTGCCTCCCCCCAAGGAGAAATGCTGTGTTCTGCTAAGGCTCCCACATCCCCCAGCACAGCCTTGATGCACTCATTGAATCTCTGAAGTCTGTCTGTCTCATTATGTGGCATGGATATCCACCACCCGAGAGTTTCTCGGAGGGTTGAGAAGTAAATGGCTTTTCTGATGGTTTCATATGGCCTCCACAGCCTGTGAAAAACCAGAGACAGCTGCAGAACAGTATTTTTGCTGCACCTTTCTTTTCAGCCTTCCCATCTGTGGTGCCTTTACTGGGCAGAAGATCTGAGTATCTTGGACAAGAGCCTGCTTGATCGTTCCTTTGTGCATCCTCCTCATATACTAGGCAGGAAGGACGGCTCACTTTTCTCCAAGGAACACTTCAGGACTTCATACAGATTCTGTTTGTTTCTCCTCAGGCTATTCTGACCTTTTAAAGAAAAGGAATTCAGAATGCAGCTGGTTTGTAAGAATTACTCTGCTTCTCTTCACCACTTCTGTTTGCTAACAATGGGTTGCCTGTTTTTAGATAAACAATAATTTAAAATAATAGTGAACATAGATATGTGTGATTTTTTCCAAAACATGAATGTACAAGTGGCATGCTGTTAACCCTGGGACCACAGGCAGATGGTAGATGAATAGCAGTTAGGGCTACTAACAGCTGAAATGTGATCCTAGACCCATTCCCCTACTAACAGGAAAATTATAAGGTCTGTCCTGATTCAGGATCAAAAGAGAAGGATTTTCTGTTGTGTTTTAGCCATGAGCAAGGGCAGATTTGTCTCATGGTGATTCCAATAGGCAGAGAGTTCTTGGAGGAACATGTCCTGTTCTTCAAGGGTGGTTTTGCTCTGGAGAAGATTACAAGCTCGGCAGAAGATGGTCTTCTATTTGCTACCAGTGTTTTTTTAAAGATAATCATTTTTCAGGAGAAGAGCAAATCCTACTGATGACTTTCCCCTCACTAAAAAGCCATGCCAACTCATGGGTTGTTTTCAGACCGGTTTTTCCAGTTGCATTTGGGTCTTGTTTGAGACCTGGAGTTCCAGTCTCCCTTTCAGCTGCAGTACAGTGTTGAGCAAGCAAAGCAGTTCTCTTCAGGGACTGCTGCCTGCCAGACGGAGCCCGTGGGAGTGAAGGATATCCTTTCAGCGCAGCTTCTGAGGAGCACAGTCCAACAGAGCAGCCTGTCTGAACCATTTGTAGTAAGAAGAAAACACAGGCTAAGTTCCCCTTTCCTGAGGGCTGTGTGCTCTATAGGTATCAGTAGGGCGAGCTCTCGTGCCGACAGCCTGCGACTCAAACTGCAAACACACGCACTCCAGAGGTCACCAAGTCACTTATAGGAAGTGAACCAGAATAAACAGCCTCTTTATCAGGCTTTATTTTCTAGCAGAACACTCCAGCTTTGCTCTCCAAGGGAAGTTGCCTGCGGTGGAGTGCCTGGGGATTTATCTGGCTGTGGTTCAGCTGACTTACACGCTTGGTCTCCTCTCCCACATCTGCTTCCTCTTCCACCTCACGCTTGGCACCTTCTCCTTCTGGCAGGCGAGCACAGGGGTTCTGTGAGGGCCAGCTCCCTGCTCTCTGGGTTCAGGTAAAGACTGTACTGGTGATGTTATCCTAGATTGAATTTTCCCAGCGTTTTCCTCCTGGGAAATTAACTTGTTAAGGTGGCTTGCACTTCCATAAGGTACTGGCAACCCCCTGCCAGGATCAGTGTATACAGTACATCTCTGATTTTAGCTTTCCTTTTTCTTTTTTTTTTCTTTTTTTTTTTTTTTTTTTTTGGCAAAAGCTAGGTGTGCTGTGGTCCTGGGGTTTGCAGAGGGGAATGGGCTGCTATATTTGCCCCTGCCCCATGGGTGACAACAGTGTAGTGCTGCTTGGGCCAACCCTGAGAGCACAATGACTTGTCTCGTGCAGGGCCATCTGACGGGAAAGGAAACAGGCATTTTTCTCACTTCCCACTCACTAAAACAAAGGATTGTTCACAAGGTCTCACACTTTTTCCCAAAAGAGTTTGTTTCTCCATGGACAACTGCTACAGTCCAGCATGTACCGATAGCATCAAAGTTTTCCTAGGAAACCCTCCAAAGGATTCAGCTCGGTGGACCACACAATTATTCATACACAGTTTGGGAATGAATGATCTGCCTGAATCAACTAGACTGTTCCTGTTTTTTTCCTTTCTGTGACATTGACCTCACACTTCTCTCAATTACCAGAATGCAGTTAGCATTTTTCATCTCTTTAGCAGCCAAATTTTATTCTTTGGGCTTCACCTGTGCATTGAACGTCTGAGTAATTTGGTGTTCAGCCTGGAGAAGAGGAAGCTCTGGGGAGAGCTTAGAGCAGCCTTCCAGTACCTGAATGGGGCCTACAGAAGAGCTGGAGAGGGACTTTTTACAGGGACACGCAGTGAGAGAACAAGGGGGAACTTAGCCTGTGTTTTCTTCTTACTACAAACTATTTAAACCGATAGTAGGTTTAGATTGGATGTTAGGAAGAAATTCATTACGGTGATGGCGCTGACACACTGGAACAGGTTGCCCAGACAAGCTGTGGTTGACTCATCCCTGACAATGTTCATGACCAAGCTGGATGAGGCTTTGAGCAACCTGGTCTAGTGGAAAAGCCCCTTCCCATGGTGGGGCTGTTGGAAATAGATGATCTCTGAGGTCCCTTCCAATCCAAACCAGTCTATGATCCTATGATTACTAGGCATACCTGCACCCACCCACACACATGCATCGCTTGGAAGAACACAAGCCCCATGCTCCGAGATTAACCTCACTTATTCTCATTTTTAAAATAACAGTTACATGTGCCAGAGCAAGAAGGGAACGTTTAGAAAGGTGAAAGTCCAAGCACTTCTTCAAGACTTGCTGCAGGTCTGATCATCCAAACACAGAAAGACGGAACAGAAACACTCAGTGGCTAAACACAGTACCTGAAAAATAGACTTTGAGGCATCCTTGTTCCAAATTGCAACAAAACTGTCCATGGTGATTCCTAACCCTGAAGTTTAGACCCATGAAAAGCTGGGAGAAAAATTGCATGGATGTGGGATGACTTGCTGGGTAAGCATCTTATCACGCTTTTCTGCAGAGATTATTATTTGAAACCTCCCTGAAGAATTAATTGTGATGTTGTGGGGCCCGTAATGGGGATTTAACCTTTGCAGTATCCTGTTGTGGAGCATGTTTTTGGCCCTATCCCTAAGTTACTGGTCTGTGATTTCACACCTTTCTGCATGAAATTCACAGGGCAGCATCTACTGAAAAACAAGAGGGAATTCTGCTTTTCTGGGTGACCTCAGGCTGTAAGGTAGGAGGCTTCATTGTCCAATATACTGACAACCTGTACTTTCTCATGCTCCTGCTGTAGCACAAATGTCTACATGATTTTTATCGCTGCATGATTTTATCTTGATGGGTTTTTTACTGGAAGAATGCATTTGTCTTGCAATATCTTTATTTGACACTTTGTATGTTTACTTTTGCGGGTAAGCACAAGGTCTGAAAGATGGTTTGGAAGCCTCATATTTGACTAAGAGGTTCCAAAGCTGCAGACTGGACCCTTTTGCTCACTCACAGTCTGCCCACCAAGTGCAAAGCAGCAGTGGCTGCTGGAGGGGACAGTCAGTGGGAACACTATAGCACTGTGTCGTCATGCTGGGGCGCTGCCACTCTGATTAAGTCTGAAGGGCAACTCCACAGGGCTTTTCCTTAGGAAACTTCTGAAATCCTGTTTCTGTACACGGGAAGGGAAAAGAGCCTGGAAGTGGTGCTCCTTCCAAAGTTTTGAGCTTGTTCCTACCAAGCTTCACTTCAGCTTGGCTTTCACTGCATTAAAAATAACTCTATTTCCATTATGTTTAAGACCTCGTGGCTAAATATGCTAAAACAAGTTTGATTGCAGTTAAAATCACAGCAGGAATGACTCAGAAAAGCTGCTTGTTGGGAAAGGGTTATTCTGTTACAGACAACTTGTATAATAAAGATGTCTCTTCAAGGAGTACCTGTAGCAGAAGGAAATCAAAAGCAGCGCCTTGTGGGGAATGTGTGTCCTTTGGTACTGTCTTGGATTGGAGCTCATAGAAGAACATCTTTACATTCATACAGTCTGAATATGTCGCAATTTAAGTGTGCCCTGGGATGTGGCTATCACTGTTTGCGTTTCTAACAGTATTTGTTAGCAAAATGAAGCACGAGTGTCAGGCTCGAGCTGTGGGAGCTGCCGTGTACTCTCTGCCACTGCCTTATTGTGTGGCCTTGGGCAAGCTCTGTAATTACACTGGGACCTTGTTTCCCAGCCCTGAAACTCGTACAATAAACATCCCCCCACTCACACTAGGTTTCTGTTACACTTAAAGCCAACCACTAACTCTGCCTTTCTCCTTTGTGCCTTCAGCCTTAATTTTGGTCAAGTTGCTCATTGTGATAAGGGTTCCTCTGGATAAGAGCAGCAGCGAGGTCTGAAGTGACCGGCCAGCGTTTGGAGATGTGTGAGGGAAAGACACTGTGTCATTGCAAACAACTAATTACATTATTACTAAGTTATTGCTGTTTCCCACTGAAAGGATCAGTATTCAGAGCCTGATGCATTCTCACAAGAAATCGATGGGATACAGCATTTGCATTCATTTCTCTGAGAGCTCTGTAGATCCTCAGCCAAGACAGTGAACAATTTAAAATAGTATTTAAAACATAATTACTCTGACTATATAGGAACATATGTGAAGTACAGCTTGAAATTTTGGGAAAATTTAGCTTTTTTTTTTAATCTAAGGTGTTATTTCTCTCAAATTAAGCAATAAAAGCTTACAGCTGTGGGGTTTTTTCTAACAGGTACTTCTAGAACAGCTTAAATATATGTGCGTTTTCCCTCTCTGTGAACTGAGCTGACCTCTTTAGGATGCAGTGAGCATTTTTCCCAATTATATTCTTGCCCGTACTCTCCTTTTTCTTGCCCGTTTGACTCCTGTGGAAATAAACTGTTCTAGACAATACCACAGTCTGCACGTATTTTGTCATTTCTGTATTAACACACAGGGATGCAGATTAACAGTTTGGTTATTCATCAAAGATTATCCTGGTATTGAATAGTCATTACTATTTCAGCTGCCCTGCAAAAGGAACACCAAGTTCTCAAATAAACAGAAGGAAAGCTGCCAAGTTTCACTCTAGCACTGGTACATGCCACTATGTATTTCTTGCCCTTTCTACTTCAGCTGGATAATTCTCCCTAAGTATGCTCCATACCCCAGTGACTGTCACGGTATGCTGCTGAGCTAAGTGAGTAGTGCTCCAGGGATGAAAAACTCCAGGACTGTAGAAAATTATTACCAAACTAAGGTTACCAAGAGTTGGATTTTTGGAGGTACAAGATCAGTAGCAGGTATAACATGGTAGTTACTCGCTGTGGTAAAGCACTGCCCCTTCCTCCAAAGCATTACGTAGTTTTGCCATTTTCTAATAACGCATCTGTACTAGAGGGTGCTAAGGGAAAGATGCTGGATAAGGGAATGGTATCATCTGTTTCATTTTATGAAATATCAAAACCGAAAGTATCTCTCTGGTGCTCCAGCTATGCTAATTATTGTAATGTGACCACAAATTGGCAAACAGTACCCATTGGGTAAACTAGCACGGCTGGAGGAAACTGCATTGATGTGTTGCTGTTTTGCAGTTGATTCTCCCTGGGAAGAAAGTAAACAGAGACAAAATAGACTGCTGTATTTTATTCATTTTCCAGGCAGCTGCAGTTTTCCAGAGCTAGAGTTTCTCAGATCCTCATGAACCATCCTGGAGCTCATACCTGGCATAATATGAGACTTGGACAAGCAGCTGATATAGAAATTTATAACAGCACTCCTTTAGTTGGGACACAGGCAAATAATCATTGTTTTTCACAGGCAGTTAGTGCTTACATATAAAGGAAACCCTAAAATCACTGCAGACCAAAAGATACAGATAATCTTTAAGGCACAACTGTGGATTAGTCTCCACAGGCTTATCAACTCTGTGTGATATGAAACCTGCTATTTCTCCATGCATTTTTATTTAGAGAAGACATATCATACTAATCCTTCAGGATCAAATAAGCAATAGAGAATTTAAGACAATTTCCCCAAAACAGACCTGAAAATAGATGTTAGGAAGGTGCATTTCTTTCTGTTCCACTCCCTAAGATGATGGATGAGTAATGCCAGTTTGTGCTTTGCTACTGCATATGTTTGTGTTTGTTCCTTTAATGAAAACAAGATTTAAAATTTTAAAGTAAAATAAGGTAAAAGGAGAAGAATGGAAAAGTAGATAGCCCTCTGGGTTGGTGCCCAGAGCAAACTTCTAACTCATGTTGAGTAAAAACCTCCTGGTCAGCAGCCAGAAACTTATTATTCCAACAGGTTTATTATCATGTTTGTTCTACAGTGAAAGATGGTATGAAAACAAGAGTCGCCCAGGGACATTGTGTTTTGCTGGAACAAAGCAGGAAAATTCTCAAGAGGGCTTCGTGTTGTGCAATCCAGCACTGTGCAATATCCAAACGTTAACAAAGGAAAAAATTCCAGTACTTGTAAATTTGTCACAGCTCATATGAGATGTGTAGTGACACCAGACCAAAATCTGCTCCCGTGTGAAGATCAGACACACAGAAAAATATGCTTCTCTCTGGATTTATGTGAGAGCAAATCGGCACCAAATTCAGCCTATTGTGTTCTATCTTGTTCTTGTTTTTTAGGCACAAAAGACAACTACATTAAGTTTTGTCTGACTGCAGTCCCCAAACCGATCTGTTGTAAAAAGGGGTGCTCCAGTCTCAGGGCACATGATTGGCACTTTGAGGTTTCTCCAGTCAAATGCTAAATTGCGAGCAACTTTTAAAGATGCAGGTCTCTAAAGTACATTACTGAATTCTTGTTGAGGTGATAAAATGAACAGGCATTTTCATTAAGATGGAAATCCTGGCCCTGCTGAAGTCAATGACAAGATTTCTCCTGGGTTAGTTGGAGGCTGAGTTCCTTCATCCATATTTTAGTGGCATCACAGCTCATTCTCCAGGGGGAACAATGAACCTGCAGGGAAGGATTATATTTTTCTTAAATTATGCCTTTCTGAGTGATTCTTGTCCCCTTCAGCTAGCAGAAAATCTGAGCATAGATCTCACTTGTAGCTCATGCTTTTACCTAAGTAAATAAATGGGGAAAAGAACAGGGCAGAAATCCCTTCCTGTTGCTTAATATGTGGTTTTGATTTCAGAGCCAGCAGAACCAGTAGTTTTAATTGAATGAGTAATGTTTTTCCACTATTCTTGATCTTCTGTAAATTAATTACTCACTGTTTTCAGCAGCACCCATCTGTGACAAGTGTGATTAGGAGATTGAGTCAATTATGAGATCACCCCAAATTTATACCAAATGCAACAGGAGTGAGGGAGCAGCTGCCTCAAATGCGGGGTGAAAAGATTTTGAAGCTACTTCATGTCCCCAAGTAAGCAGACACACAACATCAATCCTTGTCTATGAATCACATTGTGCCTAACAATTGTTTTTCTGTGGTTTGCTTTGCAGAATAAATGAAGCTTGCTTAGGTTCTTTTGTCCCCAGTAACCTTGCTAAAACCATATAGCCACTTCTGGCCTTTATGTCCCCTGTTTTCAGATCCTGATTATTTTTTTCCCCTGCCTTTTCCAGAACTCTTCTCAAGGGTATTTCATTTAAGGTCTCCTTTCTATCTCACACAAAGAAATGACTAAATGTAACACCTCAAAAGAAACTAGCTCTGAACTGCTCATCACCTAGGGAAAACATTCTAAAAGGTTCTTGAGAGCAAACTGTAGAGAGAAATTGGTACTCTGTAGGGCTAATATAATTACATGCTGTGAGGATACTGGGTTTGGAAAAATATACTGCTTTCAGAAATTCCAGAAATGAACTGCTGCAAAAATCTGGTGCTTTTGATTTGTATGGTTTAGGTCTAAAGCATGCTCTGTCATTTCTTTGATTCTCAGAAAAGACCCCAGATATTGTTCAGTGTTGGTTGGGAATAATGAAGTTCCTCTGATCCTATGGAACTCTACTGGTGTTCTGTTTTTCTTGTAAGTGTGTACAACATCCCACATCAAACAGGTCTGTTTCACATCCATGATTGCAGCAGGCAGCCAAGGACCAGACCCCCAGCTGGAGAAAACCAGTTGAGGCCTCTTGATTTTAATGGGCGGCTGCTAAGCCACACCACTCCGGCATCTGGCCTTCTCATCTTGGGATGCAACTAATTACAGCAATCAATTAATTTCCTCATCCTCACCAGATCCATTCAGCAATCTGTTTTTAATACTCTTTCCACAATAGGTTGTCTGCTCCCTCAAAAATTGTTCAAAAGTCCCTTCCTTATAGCGATCCTAACAAGCAGCAGTTATTTTTATTTTCAGTCTCACCATCTGTCAAAAAAAAAAAAAGGTATTTGGATTATTTGTAAACTATTTCGAGGGGGTGAAAATAGACCTTTCAACACCTTCATATTTCACAGAGAGCCTTCAGGGTCCCTCTATTTATTTATGAAGGTCTACCTTGCAATGAGGGGAAAACCTGTAACAACACATGCTAATAGTAGTACGTCACAAAAAAAAAATATCTAGCAAGTGTTTGCCTAGTCCATCTCTAGGGACAAAAAAACAAACTACCAACCCAAAACCCCAATGATTTCCGAGAACAAATGACCACCTTCTCTGTACCGGACTCTCTGTTAATTACAGCACAGCTGGTCTCATTCTGTAGCAAAAACTACATCAAACTGTGTGATACAAACCAGCGTGAACACATTCTTCCCACCTTTCTTTAGCTGCCTGTATTTTTAGCAGATATTGTGAGCTGCTTGTTTTGATATTGTGATTATAGAAAACAAGAAGAGCCAGAGAGCCGTTCCCTGGAAAAACACTTTTAAAGTGCTTCAGCAACTTACTTGTTTCAGAACTACAGCTTGTAATAGTCTATAGTAACAGCTTAAAAAGGGAAAAAAGGACAGTTTTGAAGGCACTGAATGGAGGGATGGTCTTTAGAATTGTCTGCTGGTGCTGCAAAGCATAGACATAGTCTTTTATTGGTCTAAGCTTAAAAGACATACTCGGGAGTAAGGGGTAATGATATAAAGTCTCTTCTTCTTCTGTTATACAAATGTTTTTCTGGTTTCTCCTGCTCATGTGTCTAGGGCCTTATTCTAAACTGTGTGCAGGGTTTATGCCAGTGAGGGGGCTGTTAGGGTTTTCTGGAAACAAAACCATAAATTTTTGTTTATTCCCAGTTGAGAATGACAGGGGAATGAGGGGATGAAGCTGTCTGTGTGTATGACACACACACTCCAGAGTAAGCTACTCTTCTGTTTTGGTTAGAGCAGCTGATTCCCCCACATCTGCCATGGGCAAGATGTCAAGGTGAGGCAGTGGGAGGAGATGGTACCTGTGCTGCACATGTGCTTCCTTACTGCCAGGAAGCAATGTTTGCAGTGCTTGATGGTGCAAAAAAAGCCCTCTGAAAGCCATTATCTTCTTCACGTAGAAACTGCCGTCCTGTGAGTGCACAAGATGGCCAGGAGAGCAAACAAGCAATTATCTTTCATAAAGCACCTGGTCCCAGAAAGCAATCCTGACTGGGGTAACTGGTTTGATCTCCTGTGGAAGAACTGTCCAGAGCACCAAATAAGCAACTTCCAGTGGATTCCCATACAAGAAAGAATTTGCTCTGCTATACTCAAATGGCAGCTTGGAGAACTCATCATTGATGAGCACAAAGCTCCTACCAATGTGTAGGATGAACACAAAGGTGCATTTTATCTGCTGTGTAAAAAGGACTCAGATGGATTTTGTGTTATGATGCCTGCATCTTGCTGTTTTATTGATGACTGTCAGTGTCAGAATCCATGAGTTCATGTAGTGGGACGGTGGCAAGTCACGGGAAGGAAGAGCCTGGGAGAAAAAAAACCCAAAGAAATAAAACTGCCTGGCTCTTGTCAAAACAACTCTTTGATGATGAGATAAGTGACAAAAAATGGGAAGGAAGGGGGCGACAGAGCTGCTGCCTTTCTGAGATAAAACAAGCCCCCTCACTATATGATTCTAAAACACAAAGCCTTGAACAAATGTGGTTCCCAAAGAAGAGAATAAGATGACCTGATGGCTGTTAATGCAACAAGATAAATGATTCAAATGAACATAAAGAACAGCATAGTGAGAGGAACAATATTTAGAGATGTGTACATGAGCAAAAGGGAAAACTGCTGCTGACACAATTAAGAATAATGCTACCAAGACAGAGGGCCAATCTACTGCACAAAAATGAGGTTCAGCTCTTTCAGGGGACTCCCAAAGTGGGTTTAATTTCATGAATTAAGAGACTGCAGAGTTTCTTTGGAAATTGTTCTTTGCCCTTCTTCTCAGGGAGTGCCAAGACAGAAACCCATAGCAGAGGAAGTATTAAAAAAAAAAAAAAAAAAAAAGAGCAGAGAGAGGTGTTAAAATCATCTCAGTGATGAAACAGATCTTAAAAATACCAAGAACCAGCTACACAACAGTTAAGAAATAATTAGTGAGCATCAAATACTGTTCAAAAAGACCAACATTAAACAGGCTGACTTCACTCCATTCATCTGTTCCATCTGAGGAGACTTCCAGGGATAAACAACGGAAGAGGAGGGAGTGGCATTCACTGGAAGACAGATAAATGTATGAATAGCAGGACACATCAAAGAGGTAGTGATAGAAAAGCCCATGCAACGTAGTTTAAGCACTGAGCAAAACATACAAAGAAAACTTTTGGACTAAGTACAGATGAACAAAGTCATGTAATCCATGAACTTGTCTTTTGTTGTTGTTTGATTTCTGTTATACTAAAGGAAATGCAGTTTAGTTACATCCTCTGTAAATTGGCAAGTCTGCATCAAAGAAAACTGATTTCGCTTTAGTATTTCTTTCTAATGAAAAAACCAAAACTGCAATGACTAAAATATTTGACAAATGGTACAGGGCACAACATGAAGTCAGAGCTAACAGTACAATGTAGCTGATAAAACCAGCATCAAGACGAAAAGGATATGGACAGAGACTTTACGTGATAGCTCGATTCCGGTTAACATCATAGCAAAGCAAGTTCGTTTTCTTTTGATCATCAGTATTTTTTCCAAAAAAATATTTGCCTAGCTCCTCACTTGGAGCAATAGGGAAGCAGGTAGGTACAGGGAAAACTTCAGCCACATCAAAATTCTAAGCCAAGGGAAGCATTTCAGGCTAAGGCTTGACCACCCCATGGCTCTAGTGTGACCTGATTTGGAAGCATGCGAACTGCCATCTGAGAAGCTCCTTTTGAGGCATGGCAGTTCCTACATGCTACAGAGGAGGCAGGTGAACATTCATCAGAAAGAAACGTAGAGATTGGAGGAGTCCAGCCTCCTGCTGGAACAAAGCAGGGAGTCTCTGCAGCAGCACTGAGGCTTAATGTCTTTCCAGCTAGGTGGCCCAACACTGTAGAGTTGCTGACTTCATCGTTCTTGCAGAAAGGTCCTTATCCTTTCTCTGCTGAACTCCTCACCAGGCCTGTAGGCCCCATTTTCCCATGGAAAAGAAATAAAAAGAGGAGTCAAGTTCACACTTCAGATCAGCTGCCACCCTCCAAATGCCAGGGAATGTGTCTAACTCAACAATAGAGCAATGGCTGGGAGCTGTTCTCAACATGGATGTACCTAACATGCATATATATTAAGACAAAAACTGTGGGGAAGAAAGGAAGAAAACCAAACCAAAACCCAAGTCATCTCAAGCATGATCAAGCTTTCTAGAATTTTGCCAACTAAAAAATCTGTGAGGGTGAAAATTTCACAGGAAACAGCACCATTGAAGGTATGTCTGTGGGAGAATGGTCAGTATTTATGAGCTTTAAAAAAAAGAATAAAAATCATAATTTCCTTTTGAAGGTTTATATTACTCTTTATCAATGAGTGTACTGTACTGATATCCGTAGGAGTAATCTGGACTCTACAATATTGTCCCTTGGAAAGTGCTGTTATTCTGAGCAGTTCTAGTAGGCAGGCTTGCTTGATGTGGTTAGCAAGGTCAGCCTGCAAAATCCTGCCTGCATTTTTTGTGTTCTCTCCCTCTGGATTCTTCCATAAAACACAAGCTGTATATAAGCATGGGACTATGGCTTATCAATTCTGTTCCATTCCTTAGGAAACAATCAGCACAACCTTGTGAGCTGTCTTCTTGCTGTTTTTACACCACAGCAATCTTTGCAGCAGAGGATTGCAGTGCTGATTTTAGCATAAATCATTAGTCATTATTTCTTTCAGCAAAGACTTTGACAGCTTGCTGTAGTGTAGTGTAGTGGAATATTCCACAGGATGACAAAGCAAACATATGTTCAAGGATCTGTGCAAGATGCCAATTGCAACAGGGCATGAGGACAGGTGTGGGAACATGGTGTAGTACACTACTTTCAGTGACACACAGACCATTCCGTTCTCCAGAGGTCTTGCACTTCATTTATTTTTGGGAAGATATTCTGTAAAACTATCACAGATGGGAAGGAGAAGAGACAAGCAGAATTGGCAGCACTTTATGATATTTTATACTACTGCAAGACAGTAGGGAACTCTGGTTCACAAAGTCAATCAATATTTAAGGTTCTTCTCTATGAATGCTCACAGCCAGAACAGAGGTTTTGGCCATCCTGTTCCCTCATCTGTACACCAGTTCATAATGAATCATCTGCACTAGTGGACAGTGAAGAGAGTCAGTGCTTCCACAAAACGGCTTTTTTAAGGAAAACCTTTAAAATTAGAGCATAGCCATCTGTCGCGGTAAAGCATAGATACACTTTTCACCTTCAGAGAGCTTTACAAGCACTGACTAATTAGTCCTTGGGACCTAAGAGGACGCATTTTTCCCCCCAGTTTAGATTGAGAAGACAGCAGGGGCATCTTGTATCCTGGGGCAGGAATTTAGGCTCCCTGCAAGGCGAGAGAATTGCAATCCTTTTGTAGTAGTCAATGCTTTCAAGCACGGGGGTTTAAAGTTGAGCACTTCTACCACCACTTATGCACTTCTGACAAATTAAAGGATCTATTTTTTTTTTTCCACAACTGCTGCACAACCAGATTATTCTATTGGCTTATAAATACTAAATGTCCAATTTGAGTAAGGGCTGCAGATGCTCAGTCCTTTTACTGTTGAGCCATTAAGAAGGGTGTGAGTTAGACCTTCACAGTAAAGAGTCCGTTGATTTGTTAATTGAACTGGAAAATATTTCCCATGCTCTGGATGGTTTTGTGTTGATTTGAAAAATATTTTATTTTTAATAAAATTTAAGCATATTTATTTCTATAAACATATTTATAGAAATACTTTCATTTTTTAAAACTTTTTGTGGTACCAAAATGACCTTCTGTTTACATATTTTATTTTATTTTGTACTGAATAAAATATTTAATTTTCTGCATTGTTTTAAAGAATAAGAGCTTTAGATAGCTTATGTCTTGAAAGATCACGAGCTTTGCCCGATTCTGTCATTTAGAAGTGCCAAATTAAAAAAATTCGCTTTATAAAAAAAGAGTGTATCCACCAAGTTTGATAGGAATACATGAAGAGTTGTTGTTGACTTAAAATCACACTTCAGCAAATAGATCATTCTCCTGTCTCTGACTTCAGGCTTGGAAACTGAACTTGTGACATTCACAGGGTGATGGTAACTCTCCAGATGAAAACCCTGGATTCAAACGCTGCTGGTTCAGGCTAGGGCATTCAAGGGACTGCAGCCTCCAGCCATCTGCCTTGCCCCCCTTGCCAGAGATTACAAGCTCCACAGCAAAGAAAATTTGCCACGTAACTACAGCAGCTCATAAATAATTGTAAATATCCATTTGCAGTTTATTTTTAAATGCCAGGCTGTTGACCAAGGCTGTTGCTTCATTGTCTGTACCATCAGTCTGACTGATCAAACCCTACCTGACCCTTGTCCTCCTCTCCACCCTTATCACTGTCATCTGGGAAGGAACCTGCCCCAAAGCCTTGCCAAAGGATGGCCTCGCTTAGATCAGGAGATACAGTGGGGAAAGAAACATGGAAAAATATTGAGAGGTACAGAAAAATGTTGAGTGGAAGAGACGTAATGCAGTGACCACAATGTATTAGCAATGAAAAATATAAATGAAGGATCTAACCTCAAGGCCTTGACAAAAAAAAGCAGACAGTGCTTTCAGCTATTGAATAATAGGAGGATGGCAAAAGGGAAAAAACAACAGGAGGAACGAAAGATAAAAGTACTTAGGAGAACCACATTAAAGCACAGGGGTGTAAGAATGGTGAATCACCTTCATCAGTTTATAACAGGACACAGTGTTACCTACAAGACCTTTGCCTGAGCTTTTAAGATTTCCCCTAAATCAGTATAGTCCAACAATGATGTGAATAGTACATAAGACTTAGTACCTTTTCACCTCCCTGAAGAATTGCGTGCATCAAAGTGAGTTGTTTGGAAAATTGCCGCCCAGTTTTTGTATATGTTTATTCTAAATGGACATTATGTAGGATACTGTGCTATCTAAGGAATGTGTGCTCAAAGGTTAGGATGCTTTAAAAAGTTCTTTTTAACCAGCTCTGAAGCCTCATGAATTTTTTTGGCAGGGACAGGCATTTTCAGCCATGAGCATTACACTCCTCAAGAAATACGCAAAATAAAATGTGACAGCAGGGCAAAATATTTTATAGGCAAAGTGACTTTCCATAATAATGGAATAATAAATGCAGAAGGGAGAAAGGCCAAGTGCAAATGCTGAAATGCATTCACAAGTGCATTTGTGCCGCTTCTGCAGCTGATGGAGTGCCTCTTGTTTGTGTGGGTTCATTCAGTGAAGCAGTTGGAGTTAATCACCTCATTAGGGAAGTGGGCATCCAGCACACCTTCGAGCAGTGAGCTTGTACTCTCCATCTATTGCTACTCTGCTGCCAGCACTTGCTGTTGATCGATTAATATTATGAAAGAATTAGAATGGATGATAGACAGAACAGTCTGTTATTTCCAGCAAGAAAGTGAAAAATCTGTCAAAAGACTTGTGAGTAAGTCCTAGGGAGGGTTTGCTAGTGCAGCTCTATTTGTCGTGCTGTGACCTGGGAGAGGAGAACCTGAGCTTGATTGGGAGTGATTCATGCTGTGTCATTGCTGGAGACAATCGTTGCACTTCTTCTGTGACTTTGTCTGTACCTGCTTCTTTTCCCTACACGTTAAACTCTGTGTTTTGGGGAAAGGGTGGCATTTATCATGAGTTTGGGTAGTGTTTATCTTTCTTGCTTGTTGAAGTCCTTATTGCCTATTGAGCACAGCTGCTCCACAGAAAGAACGGAGCATTTCATAAGGGCATGTAGTGATAGAACAAAGGGGTTTGGTAGAGTTAGATTAGATACTAGGAAGAAATGCTGTATTGTGGGAGTGGTGAGGTACTGGAACAGGTTTCTAGAGAAGCTATGGATGCCCCATCCCTGGAAGTGCTCCAGGCAGGTTGGATAGGGCTTTAAGCAGCCTGGTCTGGTGGAAGATGTCCCTGCCTATGGGGCACCCAAGGGCAGATGATCTTTGAAGTCTCTTACAACCCAAACTGTTCTATGAATTTATGATTCTATGAACTTTTCTTTAGTATTAAAGATCTGTAGTAGTATGTGGCATGTCTTAGCACTCTTTAAACCTCAACTGCACAAACAACATAGCTGCTAAATTGATAAAAACAGGCCACTTTTATCAAATATTAATCTGTATAGAAGACAAGGTGACTAGAAAATGGGTGAATGTTAAAGAAGGTTTTCAGCCGTTGAAAGAGTGAGCAGTCCCTAAGTTTTGGAGCTTTTCTTATTTAAGTTTTCTATAGTTTGTTTACTGGCCAGTAACACTATTATCTACAAGGATAGCAGAGGGGTAAAGAAGTAGAAATCTCAATCGGAAAGCAGTGAATTCTTCACAAGGCTATTTTAGTTAATAATAACTGTGCTGCAGTTGTATCAGGAGAACCCAAATGAAATTGGCGGTGAAATATATTGGTTATCTACAAATACACAGAGAAAAAATCTTTGAGAACTTAGAGCTTAAACTGACAAAGTTAAAAAATAAATAAGCAAAAAAATAAAACCACAACAACAGAACAAAAGGAAAGAAAAGAAAGAGACAGCAGAGGAAATTAATTCTTAAAGCTCATACAGTTCACCCATAATTCTGTGGTGGATTAAGGGTTTACAGTTGAGTCAAAACTCAGGAGTCTCAATTCCCAATAGAGCCTGGCTGCCTGGCTCTATCCTTTCAAGATGAGGGACTAAAAGGAAGACTAAAATGAGTAGAAAAAATATTGATACTTAAATGTGGTTGAAACACATAGGAGGTTTTATCATAAAATGTTACAGATATCAGGAAAGTCAGAGCGTGGTAGAGAAGAAAACATGGCATGCAGCAAACAGCTCTGCTAGGTCTTGGAAAGGTGATCAGAATTCCTCCAGTGTCTGCTCCAAGGACTTTCGATAAACACCTGGTGTTACAGAGAGCAAGGGGGCCAGCCCTGCCAGCAATCACACAGCCAGCAACTGGCCAGGGCTGGGAGCCTGCCCCATGTTGGTTGCTTCCTTTTGTCAAGGTGCACAACTGGATGTCATGGTCTGTTCCCTAAGATGACTGATAATCAGCATCCCATTCCCTAGGCCAAGCATCAAGCACTTTTCTTCATCATTTGAGTATGATCCAAAGCTGTTTCTACTGCAAGAGCTATTTCTCCTCACATCTATGATGGATGAATTAGGCACTGGGAATGAAGGGTGAAAACCACACTTACTGGGATATTTCTTCTATTGAATTTTCTTCTATGAAGTTATGAAAATAAGATTTAGCTTGCACCAATGTCTCAGCAAAATTCCTGCTTAGTTTTAAACTTTTCTGTTTAGGACCAGCTTATGATAACCATTGGGCAGCTCCAATGGTTTATTGTTTTCATGGCAACAGAAGAGAAGCTCCTCTGAAGTTCAGAACTTGCTGAACTTCCACATGATATTGTTTTTTGTTTTTCTTAAACTTTTATAGCTCTTTCCAAGTTTTTCTTCTTCACATAGAAGCAGACTGTGATTAAATCACTTCTAGACCTTATTGCTCATGAACATGAGTGTTAAGAGCAAGTACTTCTGTATTCTTGCTTTTCAGGTACTACATACTGAATATGTTGTCCTACAAAGTGTTTTTTCTATGTCTCTTCACCCTAGTATTCGCCTAGGCTTATTGTGATACAAAAAGTTTGACACATCTGAAGGGCAGGATGCCATCCAGAGGGACCTGGAGAAGCTCACCAAGTGGGCCCATGAGAATCTTATGAGATTTAACAAGATCAAGTGCAAGGTGCTGCACCTGGGTGGGGGAAACCCTTGGTATCAACACAAGCTGGGGGATGAACAGATTGAGACCAGCCCTGAGGAGAAGGACTTGGGGGTGCTGATGGATGAGAGGCTGGACATGAGCTGGCAGCGTGAACTCGCAGGCCAGAGAGCCAAACATGTCCTGGGCTGCATCCAAAGCAGTGTGGGCAGCAGGGTGAGGGAGGGGATTGTGCTCCTCTGCTCTGCTCTGGTGAGACCCCACCTGCAGTGCTGCATCCAGCTCTGGGATCCCAGCACAGGAAGGACATGGACCGGTTGGAGAGAGTCCAGAGGAGGCCACCAAGATGGTCAGATGGATGGAGCATCTCTCATACCTTAAAGAAAGGCTGAGAGAACTGGATTTGTTCAGCCTGGAAAAGAGAAGACTTCACAGTGACGTAATTATGGCTCTTCACTACTTAAAGGGGGCTTATAAAAAGTGATGGAGAAGGACTTTTTATAAGGGCATGCAGTGACAGGACAAGAGGCTTCAAACTGAAAGAGAGTAGGTTTAGATTAGATATGAGGAGGAATTTCTTTGCTTTTAAGGTGGTGAGGCACTGGAACTGGTTGCCTAGAGAAGCTAAGGATGTCTCATCCCTGGAGCCCTGTTTGAGGCCAGGCTGGATGAAACCTGAGCTACCTGGTCTGGGATTGGAACTAGATATCTTCAAGGTCCCTTCCAACCCAAACAATTCTATGAATCTACGATTCTAACTCCTGAAGAGGTACTTAATGGTAAACTAAAATATATAAGAGCAGTAAGTGGCAGTAAAAACAGTTTGCAGAGGCATGTCTTTCTTCATAGAAATACATTAGGTTAATGGCCATTCTTGACCTCTTCATTTTCTTGCTTGGCCATGCTTGGATTTCATAACTAGTGTGATGATCATAAATATTATAATTACACAGTCTTAACTTCTAATAATTATTTTATTGTACATATATAACCAGATGAGATGGAAATAAGTCCATAAACAGACCAAAACTACTTTTTAGAATGAGACTTTATAGGGTAATTAAAATCATTCTTACGTGAGATTTATTTCTTTCTTCATTAAGCTGGCTACACTGCAAAGGTCATCACTTTCTCCACATATGTTATATACAAATGAATATACAGAAGCAGATTTACAGTCTGAATACTGTAAAATACACTAAAACTGAGTCATAACAACCCTTTCATCATCCTGACCTTTTGTAACTGTCCTGCACCAAATGCACATATATATGTATACATGAATATAAAATTCATACATATTAAAAGTAAACTGGCAACTATAATTTAGGGGCTCAAGCATGGACATCTGCAAGCATACTGCATTTTAGAAAAATGAGCTTGAAGCTTCTGATACAGTCCATTTTTATTTATGCCATTTTTTATGAATTTAGGTCAGATCTTCATGACCTATTAAAAATATCTAGTAGTGTATACATGCACAGCTCAGATACTCAGTTTTTCCCATGTTCACTCTTTAATCTGTTGCAGAATAATTTACCAGAGAGGAAGGTTCACCACAGCACTGTCACCAGTAGAAGGAATGGCCCAATAAACATTGTTTTCACATTCTGTTCCCAGGGCTTAATTTACCCCTCATAGAAATGAACATATGCATAGACAAAATATTCTCATTCAAACACAATAGACAGCATTGTTAAAATAAAGAGAAATTTTTCTGTGGATTCTAAAAAGTAAAAATGTAATAATGATTCTTTATCTTGTTTCTATATCACAGACAGCATTGTGATATGTTTTAATGGTTATGAACAAAGTTCTGTAGGTAAATACTTATACACCATTAAAATGCTGATATTCATAAAGCCTATAAGCACACTAAAATCCAGCCATCTTTCCTATTGGGTGTAACAAAGGCAATCTTGGATAATTTTTGCATCAGGAAAGTTTTGGCCAGAACAATAACAAAACTTCTTCAAAAATTTTCAGGAACTCTTTTATCTCAGGATCTAAGGTGTTCACTGTCAGAAGTGATTAATGGCTTTGATGATTTCTACAGTTTTGGGGTCAGTCAAGGGGAGATTTCAACAGGCCAGGTTTCAACAGGTGATTAGCACCTACTGGACGATCCTGAAACATCTTTGTTGTCAGCAGAGCCATGCAGTAATTCTTTGGAAATTCTTTAATCTATCTATCTATCTATCCATTTATCTGTCTTTAAGGTTGTATCTGAAATAGGCCCACAAATTAAAAGGCTTAGTTCTTGGTATTTTCTGTTCCTGCACTCCCTCTTCTGGCTTTCTAGAATTATCTAGCAAACATCTTATGCCCATGCCTTATGATCCACTCTGAGTTTGGTTGTAAACGCATCAGTTGCAGTGATAAGGTGCACTGTCATAGCAGACATCAAAAAAAGGACTACTACTACTAAATAAATCAGGAAATTACCATGACAGCCGAGCACTTCTGTACATATCTATCCCAAGCAGAGGTTCCCTGGACTTTTAGAAAGCAAAAGTAACCTCAAGCTTGGTGCAATGGCTGCCATACTGTGGATATTAGATAGGGATAAACAGAAGATTTCACTGGAGTGCCCTCTCCAGTCTTCTAGCTTGTTCTCTTGAACTGTGCAGTAGTATTATGTCTTGAAATTTTTTTCCCAGAAACTAGTAGAATTTTTTCACTAGCTTTCTTCTAAATTGTGTTACAATAGCACTGGTAAATAAACATTCTCCTGCACTGTTCAAAATCCAACTATTATGGTAATATACAGCTGAAATCAATTTTAATGATTTTCATTGCTGAGCCTGAGAGAAAATTAAAACACGGAGAATGAAATTTTGTATTTTAAATATTCATTCTTAATATTCTTCCAAACATCTTTCCTAACACTATATATCTGTGTGTTTACCTCCCTTGTGACCATACTGGGAAACTGGCCTGAGCTAATATTGGAAAATGAAGTAAACAACACTTTCTTGCACACCTTATGTTATATTTACCATGCCCTTTTCTAAGTTGTAAACACTCTGGTTTCTATGTGAAGCACCAAAATGCATGTAACAAATGCAGGGGGAAAGTCTCAGGATTATGGAAACTGTTCAAATGCAAACTGAATTGCCATTTACTTGCTGTGGATATTATCCCTCTTTCAATAAACATTGTGCATTTGTAAGAAACTCTTGAGATGGTATGATAAGTGTTTTCAGTATATTTAATAACAAATATATTACATATGGACCTCACATTTTCAGTGTTGGAGTTCTACCTTAATAAAGCAATGTGGAAATGTGCTTCAAAATATATGTTCAACACAGGAACCAGCATATCCATTTCAGTATGCAAAGTCCAGCTTCTCCATGAATTTCAGCATTCAAGGAGGTCCTAAAACTCAATGGCTTTAGAAAAATGTTCCTTGATTGAAGGGAATTCCTGCCATGCAGAAGTTTCAGGATGCAGAATGGTGATGTTTCCTGCCCCAGCTCCCCCGGTGTTCGTTGCTGTCACCCGTGCCACACACCTGCCTGAAAGGTGCCAGAGAAGGGGTGACCAGGCAGGAACTTTCTACAGGCATGAAAAGGAGCTTCCATGGTTTTGGGGTGTACTCTTAGCCCCCATCATTTAGTGGAATCTCTGCTCTAGTCCTATGAAAACAGTCATCTGTGACTCAGGTGTGTCATGACATTTATTGCTTCACACTGGTGTATTTGCTCAGATCTGACATGAAGTGTTTGCTTAGATCTGGTGTATTGCTGTCACGGTGCATTACAGTCTAAGGAGGGAACGAAGTCCCGTTCCTCTTCTGAAAGCCCCCAGCAATTCTGCTGGGTACAAAATCCTAGTAAGCAGCTGTGGGACTTTCAGAGCAACGAGCCTTTTAAATGTCAGCTGATGCATAACAGCGTTACTGTGGTTTGAGGACCTGGGTGTTGCAGGAGGGTGGTTTTATGGGAAATCACTGGAAATTATTACCCTGCATAAAGATCCTCTTGTACATAATTATACACAAGATTAGAATCAGTAATTCTGCAGGTTTTGGTCTTCGTGTATGATGGGATAGCTCACAATAAGTAAATTTCATTACACCATACAATAAAAGTTGCTGTTCCACAGCCAGACTTCATGACTATCAGTTCTTATCAAAGTGAAATGTACAGGACTTCGGAAAAAAAAAAGAAAGATAAAACAAACACCACCCTCACTATATGGTATTAGAAGATATAATTTGATGGTTTGCAGTGTCACATACCCTGCGTAGTTCACACAGCAACTGTGGGTTAAGGCATTAAAGAAAAATAACAAAAAAAAGCTTATTGATTACTTTCCTTTCAGGGAGACGGGCAACAAAATCAGAGCTCTGATATTTGACTTTTCCAGCAAGCTAAAGCCACGAGTTGGGCACTGGTCTCTCCCCGGCGCTATCGGGCCGCAGAGATGCTGAAGCGCCAGGGCCTGGGCAGCAGTCGGTACCCAGCGGCGGAGCCGGGCAGGGTTGAGGAGCGGGGCTGCGGCCGCCCCCTCCCGGCGGGGCCCCGGCCCAGGGCGTCCCGGCTCGGCTGGGCTGGGCTCCCCCGGCAGCTCGCTGGCTTCGGGGGCGAACAGACGTGCGCCGCAGCGTGCCCGCTGCAGGGCTGCTCAGCGGCTGCGGCTCTCTGGAAGAGAAGCGGCATCAAAACATAAATAGCTTTTCCAAAGGCAAGGAGGTAGCCCCAAATCCCTCATTTAGGAGCTGCAGGAGGAGGGACGCCAGCCGCAGCCCCGCGCGGGGGAAGCGGAGCGGGAGCGGGCGGAGGCGGGAGTGGGTGTCGTCCCCCGCCCGCAGGTGCTGCCGAGCCGCGGGACCCCTCGGCGGCGGCCGGCCCGGGGCTGCACATCACGGCCCGGCCAGCAGGAGGAAGGAAGAGGAAGTGAGAGCGGCGGGTGCCTGTGCGAGCCCGGGATGGGATAGCGCCGGGGGCAGCCCAGCGCACCGCACCGCACCGAGGCGGCGGCGCGGAGCGGAGCTCGGCTCCCGCGGCGGGGGAGATCCCGCTGTGCGCTGGGGCGGGGGTGCTGCCCACGCCGGGAGGTAGGAGAGTCTCGGTCCGGCGCGGGGACGCGGCAGCGGGGCAGGCAGCGGTGCTGGCCGGGCGGCGCGGGGGACCG
>VZRS01002616.1:121693-142591 GCA_013398055.1 Ifrita kowaldi | reverse complement strand
AGAAGCATTTGGGCAATGCTCTCGGGTGTGACTCCTGGGGATAGATCTGTGCAGGGCCAGGAGTTGGACCTTCATGATCCTTGTGGGTCTCTTCCAACTCAGGGTATTCTATAACTCTATGAAATGGTATCCTGCAGTGAGTTTTTCAGTGGATACTCTCTCCTGAAAAAGTTACATGGCAGTTAACAAAGATGTAACAACTGGAATTTGACAGAAATTATCTCTTAGCTCAGTAATACATTGCCGCCTATTTGATTTGTTCACTATAGTTTTTACATACAATATTGCTAAGTCATTACCTGGTAGTGTAGATACAGATCTTATGTTAAGCTCAGATTTGTAGATACTCTGTTGAAATTAAAAGTGGAAGTGATGAGGATTAAAGGTCTATCACTGCTTCCTTACTAAGATCTTGACTACCACTGGTTAAAACTTCTAAGTGCAGTGGCAGAGTTACTGAGATGCCTGCAACATGACTAAAATATATTCTGAAGATGAATCTTTTGAATGGTTTGACCAATAATTTGAGCTTTGCAAAGTCATGCCTTTAGCTCCAAGCACTGGATATTTTAAAGCAGGCTCATAATGAGTGATGGAAGTTTACCTTTTTCAGGTGACAGTCTAAACACATTGCCAATATACCTAGTTTAAATTTACTAAGCAAGTAAGCAATAAAATAAAGTCTACAGAGGTATATAAAACCAGGGTTGCTTGGATTTACTGACAATAGATACATGATGAGTATTATTAAGAGGAAATTTATGCTGACTTTCTAATAACTCTCTGCTAAAATATGTATTTCAGGCAGTTCTGTCAGCTTTATTCTTTTTAATTTTGGTCTAAAGATTTTTATCTGATGCGATTGTTTCCTTTGGGGATTATGAAATGCATAAATTTCTCAAGATGAGAGAGTTGCTGTGATTCATTTTTCTTGGGCTCTGTTGGTTAAGATAAAACTCCTTATCAGTGTCTGTAGTGTTGTTTTTTTACTCTGAATTCTTCTCTTAAATCTTCAGTTTGCTTTAAAACTATTTATAGCATAGAAAAAGTTTCCCTTCTGTATGAGTACAGGAGGTCTGTGTACTTCTGTGGATATAGGAAGCCTTATCCTTTTCGTAGGTGGAAAGAATCGGGGTTTGAATTCCCATAATTTTGTTTGTGTTACAACTAAGTTCAGCCTGTGATCATGTTGAAAGAAGCTAGAAACTGAAGTCTTCTGGGAAAAGTTCCTGCCCTAAAATTAAATGTCTGGTGTTTTATCTAAATTTTCAAATGCAAGTGATTTAAGCCTCATGTCTTTAAAATAAACATTGAAACTGTTCATCCTACCCATGACAAAGATGTGTCTTGCTTGTCCAGTGCAAGCAAATGCAGCCCTTGCTCTGTCTGGCTTCTTGATTCTGGTTCAAAACTGATCAGCCCTTTGTAGATGTAACTACACTTAAGACTGCCTCTAATGTCTGGAAAGACCTTATTGGAGAAAAAATTAGAAGACTAAATTTTACTATTTTTTGGAAATGGGTGGATGAAAGTTGATACAGATTCTACTTTAATTTCTTCTGAATTACTGTGACTTTCCAGTACTAGCCTACAGAAGCAACAAGAATCTCTGGCTCAGTTCAGTTCAGATCCTCAAGCAGAGTTTTTTGCTATATATTCTGCTTAGCCTCCAGCTGCTGCTCCAGAAGATTCTGTTAAATCCTGTGTCCTGCCTACCAGCCTTGTGTGGGTATTCTGGTTACAATGGTGTCTGTTGTGGATCAAGCTGAATCAGTCTCCAGGGTCTATTGACTATATCTGCCTTGACTTCACAGGTAGTTCACATCCCCAGCTCTCAGGTAGACATGATTAGGTGTCCACTGCTAGCCAAGATTCCCTTGTGTTGTCCTCCTGGTTCCTAGTTACTGTTCTAAAAAGACACTGGTTTTGCACAAGTCTCATGTCATCTGCAAGCCCTGTCTGGTCTCTGGGGTGTCTCAGAAGTATTAGACACTGTTTCATCTAGAAGTTGGTGTCAGAGGGTTCTGCTCTGTCTGTTACCAAACAATCACAGCTGTTTTGTTGTCCTTTTGAAGAAAAGGCTCATAGAGGTGAACTGGTAGCAGCCTGTTCCACCTTCAGGAAACTGCATGTAGTAAGGGATGAGATTAATTTCACCTAACTTTAGAGATCAAACTCTTAGCTAGTCTACAGAAGGAGTCTAGACAACTAGCTTAGTAATATAAAATGGGTTTTGTGATGAGGACATGCCTGAGCCGCATGAGATGATGGTGCCTACTTTTCCTCATGGCTGAAGAGCAAACCCGGGTGGCTGATTTGAACTGCAGCCACGGAGTGTACACCTGCATGGTCTGCTGATGAAACCATGATTAGACTGTAGGTGTGCACTAAGGCACAGCCAGGCACAGGAACAGCCCAGGAACTCAAGTGTGCAGGGTGCTTTGTCTGTTGGTGTGTCAGGGGCTGCGCCGCAGCGAGCGTGCAGGCACTGCCTGTGGGACAGCAGGGGGGAAGGAGCTGAAGCAGGCCCTGCTCCTGGCCACTTAGGAGAAGACTCCTAGCAGGTAGATGGGTAAGGCTTTAAGACATTTCCATTGAAGATATGAAGGTAGCTAGCCAGGTCTGAATCCATGCCTGGGAAATCCACTATACAAGCAGGGCTACAGCCCACTAAACTATCCCCACCCTCTCTCAAACACCCCTTTATGATCTTGATGACTACGTGGAGCCATTTTATGTGAAATTCANCTTTAAGACATTTCCATTGAAGATATGAAGGTAGCTAGCCAGGTCTGAATCCATGCCTGGGAAATCCACTATACAAGCAGGGCTACAGCCCACTAAACTATCCCCACCCTCTCTCAAACACCCCTTTATGATCTTGATGACTACGTGGAGCCATTTTATGTGAAATTCAGCGTGGACTAGTTGCTTAAATATTTACCCAGTTTCTCAGGGCAAGCCATGGCATATGCTAAGTTCCACATTGCTGCTACACTACAGTAGTATTTATGCACATTACCGTTAATAAGGTTAATTGAAACTTCTGTAGAATGGTTGCATTAAGTCTACAATGTAGACAGTTCCTTTACAGCGAATTTCCTGTAGTTCTTGAGCAATCTTCAGAGGCAAATGGAGAAACTTGAAGACATTTCCTCCTTGTAGCAGGCAGAAGTTTGCTGGGGAAAGTCCTGTGATGCTGGCCCTAGGCTGACTAACCAAGTGTACAAGATTGTTGTGTATGAGTATGTTGCAAACGTCATAGTAGTATGATGATCTAAAAGCTGACTCCTTTTTTGTTCTCTTTGTCATCCTGTCATGCTACTACAGATCTATATATATACCACACATGCATAGCCACGCAGTTATATATGCAAACACACTGTAATGGGGAACGTGGGTGGATGTTCTCATAGTTCTATTTGGAAAGCTAAAACTAGGCTTTTGATGTTAAAAATGGTGTACAGTGCCCAGAGCAGTGGTTCAGCTTTGCCTCCTCTCCCTGTTTGCTGGGTAACCATAGCTACTGCACTTTACTTAGCAAGAACAGATTTGTGAGAGATTCCTTCTTGCAGAATTACTGATGTAATTATTTTACAAATACCAGCTGGAAGCTTCTGCAATGGAAGTCCAGTTTCTTCTACTGTTTCAGCCTGTTTTCTGGCCTACCTGCTCAAGCCATGGGCAAAACCTGCCCCTGGTTTGCTCAATCGCATACCTGTCATCCCTTTAAATGGTTTTGGTTGACAGGAGCAGCTGACATCACCTGTCCCTGATCTAAAGAAAATAACCAGTAGTTCTGCTTCTGCTGAGTATGTTGATGTTTAGCCATAAATCCCAATAGATTGATTATCCTGAATTGTTTTCACCAGTTATTGGAGATGCAAGTGTTAAAAAAGTACAAACCCCTTCATAAAAAGAATGCAAGGATTTCAGGCCTCCTGCAGACAAGGCAAGCCAGGGGGGAGAATAAATCATCACAGGCACTGTGGTACTGATGATTTGTATTCTTGTAGCACCTATTCCTTATTCTTGAACAGACACAAAATAAAAGGTATTCCCCTGCCCCAAATGATGGATAATCTTGGCACAACAGAAGGAAAATAGCAGATGGGTATAGATGCATCAGGGAATACAGTCAGCCTGGGTCAGGATAATGCCAACCTTAGCTTAGCAACTGTCTAACTTCAGTTGAATTTTTGAGGCTTTATGACTTTGGAACATTTCAATACGGAGATACAACACAAACACTGTCATTGTGCTGTCATTAAAAAAAAAAAAGGAAGACTGTTTTGTAACATTTCTAATATGTAAGGAAAGGTTAGATTTTCTTTATTCTTTTAGTGATACCTATTTGCAGTGTGGTTCTTGTGTGAATAACTCACTGCTGTAATTGCCGTGACCCACCTACAAACCAATGCACTGCCACAAAAGTAAATATTAGGCAACAATGATGCCTTAGTGTAGGAGTCTACAGCCTTGCTACTGATGTGTACTCCCATTGCAGTGAGACAGAGAGCCTCAGCTAACTAGCCATCACATGCCTGCAATGGGGCAAGTGCTTTTCAGGCTTCCTGAGCTGTGTTGATTAGATTGTCATTGACTGTGATATAACCTGGATTCCCTTGGATATCTCAGATGTCGCCAGACCCCTGAGCTCAGGCAGCTGAATCACAGCCCTCATCCCTGCTGTCTAACACTGAAGATGTCTGATCAGAGCCTGCGAACATGGCGTACAACCTTCCTTTGGGTAACCTCAAGTGTTGGTGTAAGAGTAGCAGCTGAAAAAATGGCTTCGTGTTGGAGGGATGCTCAGCCTAGATATATGCAGAGTTAACATCACACTGGGGGCAAAGAACTCAGTATGGGAGTGGAAGAAAGCTGATTTTCACTAGCTGGCCTGAGTAGGCAGAGATCCTGCACAGCATGTTCTCAGTCAAATTCTTTATGTTACCTTTTACCCGAACAGCTTGTCAATGTGGTATTCTTGTTTTGAATGGCTCGTCGGGTGTGTCACATCAAACTGAACACTGTCTTTGTTCCCAGTGACTCAGCTTTGCAGGGAATAGGTACAGCGGGAGCTACCCCTCAGGATGCAGTGCTGTGGGCATTTCTGTAGCCTGTGCTGGTGCCAGCCTGGGTGCAAACCTTCTGCCTTGGCAGCAGGCAAACGCACCTGCATCCGGAGAAGCAGGAGTCAGCTCTGCTGCCAGACTCTGTGCCCTCAGGGCAGGACTCTGGTACCGATGTGCACTTCATGTGTTGCAGGGGAATAGCCTTGCACAGGATGGGTGATGGTATTTGCCTGATGGGAACCCAAGGTAAACCTTGGGGCTAGGAAACCAAGTGATCCATCCCCGAGTCCTGCTCCATCTGCTGGTAGCCCACCAAAGTGAAGGCACATCGCTTTCTCAGCATTACCCATCTCATCCACCCTGCCATACTCTTTATGTCCAATTTTCACATCACTTGTTTGCATTTTGTCTTAGTTTTGAGCTAGCTTTGCAGGTGAACAGTGCTGTTGTACTGCCATATGCTATGTGACTTGCAGCAGTGCCTACATGAGCTGAGATCCCAACTGTGTCACTCAAGGTAAGGGAAGTAGCTTGCCATGGCTTTGTACGGGGACATGGAACAATAAGTCCTTGATTGGAACCTCTGGATGTTAGTTTAATGCAAGCAATGACTGGTTCATTTACAAGGAGAATGGGAGTGATGCTGTTTTTATGAAAAGTAGACATAAGGAAGGATGTAACTTTTGTTCACAGCTGAACCTGTATTACTTTTCTAAATTGTTGTATCACCTATTTTTTTTTATCTGTCTCCACTCTTGGATGAAATAAATGCTTTGAGTAAAAAGAACCTTGGTTATTTTAATGTATACTTCCTTTGCAAATGAATAGGAAGAGCTAGAGAATGAAGAAGCAGCATTACATTACTGTGTGAAGCCATATTATAAACCGAGATTCCCATGGAGGACCAGAACTGTCTCTATCACCATGCAGAAAAAAATACAAGAGCATTAATGTCTGATTATGTTTGAGGAAAGTAGGAATACTTTGGAACAAAAATCACAAAGATTGATTTTAAATTTTAGGTTTTAAAGAACATTAGTTATTAAGAGATATATTGAATTGTGTCCCTTTAGTCTTGTACAGAGTATGCATAAATTAAGTTTTTGTGATTCCATGTAGAATGTTACATTTAGCCTTTCTGGTGTTTTTATGCTATGTCAGAAAATCAGTGCAACAAAGTTTCAATTTTATAAAGTTGGAGTTGTTCTACAATTTTTTCCTTGATACGCCTGCTTTAGAGAGCAAACCACTAATGAGATAGCCTTGTTACAATATGCTTCGGAAAGGTTGTTTTATTGTTTGGATTTGGGGGTTTTTTTGGTTGGGTTTGTGTGATTTGCTGGTTTTGTTGGGTTTTTGGGGTTTTTTTAAGTAAAAGATATTTTGATCCTTTAGTAGCAGCTTTGCTAGAATTTAACTTGGAGTAGCCTACTCAGAAAAACTCAATTGCAACACATACTCAGATTAAACTATGAAGGATTGAAAGAGTTCACTTGTCTTTAAAAAAACTACCACACCAGTGTAACTATGGAAACAGGCCAAATCAATTTTTTAAAATCAGAATTATTAGAATTATTTCAGTTGGAAAAGGCCTCTAAGATTATCAAATCCAACCATTAACCCAGCACTGCCAAGTCCACCACTAAACCGTGTCCCTCAGTGCCACATCTACACATCTTTTAAACACCTCCAGGAATGGTGACTCAGCCACTCCCTTGGCCAGCCTGTTTCAGTGCCTGAACAAAGGTTCTAAAAGAAGTAGGTGTGCTAAATATGAATTTTTTCCTTCTTAAGAATAGAAGTGTCTGTTTGTTAACAGGAAGGATAAAGGGTTTTGTAACTTCCCCAAAAGTATGCAAATAGATTGCATGAGAAAGACCTTAAAGCTGGTGAAGCAATGAAGGAACTCATAGATGTCATGTAAAGCAACTCTTGTAATGATCAGTTGGAGCAGGAGCTCCAAAGTGTAGTGCTCTGGCTGGGATGGAGTTGATTTAATTCTTAGCACTTCACATGGTGCCGTGTTCGGGATTTGTGGCTGAGGCTGTGTTGGTGATACTTCAGTGGGTCATTGATTAGCAGTGCTTGCCCAGCCTCCTTAAGGTTTTCTTTTTCCCACTCTGTCCACCAGTGAGGAGGTGGGGGACACAGCCAGGACAGCTGAGGCAAATTGGCTGGAGGGATGTTCCACACCACATAGAATCTTGCTCAGTAATACAAACTGGGGTAGAGGAAGAAGAAAGGACAGGGGCTGGCTTCCTAGGTGGCCAGTGTTCAGAGACTGGCCAGGCATCAGTCTGCCTGTGGCACGTCGTGGCAGACTAACTTCCTCTGGTTGACTTGGGTTTTTTTTCATTTTTTCTTCACCTTTTAAAAAATCTTTATCTCAGCCCACGAGTTGTCTCAGTTTTGTTCTTCCTGTTTTCTCCCTCTGCCCTTCTGGAGTGGCGGAGTGAGCAAGCAGCTGTGTGGGTGCTTGGCTGCTGGCCAGGGTCAGCCCACCACAGTCCTTTTTGGCACCTGCTGTGCTGGGGCTTGAGGGGCTTAAGATGACAGATTTGATCAGAGTGTGCTAGACTGAGCTTACAGCTGTTACAGATATTTAGCTGTTACTTGGCAGGCTAGTGCTTGCTCTTCCTAGCTCTGATGATGGCATATTTGCTCCCTTACCTGCTCCATTACTTTCTCCCTTTCTTGCTGTACACTGAATTCCAGGGCATGTCAATGGCTGCTTTCTGCTTTTGCTGCTTTCTGTGTTGTTTGTCGCTTTGTTTTGCCTTGCCTAGGAAACCTACAATAAAAGCACTGTCCTGAAGCCAAGCCTGGTATTTGCCCTTGTATCACTGCCTCCCAGTCTCTGGAGAACAAAGTTACAAACCAGCAGCAGTTCTTGCTCTCCTCAGCTGCTTTTTGGGGAGACTGAAGCACCTCTCCCTTCTATGGGGTAGATGTTTCCAGCCTTATTGCAATGACCACTCAGTTTCTTGAACATCCCTTCTCAACCAGATGTGGGCTGTGAACCTGATTTTGTTTTCTTGTACGGGCAGCCAGGTGGTAGGGGATGTGACACAGAGGTCTGCCCTGAGGCAGCTGATCCCTGGGTGGCCACAGCAGGTACACCTTGAAGCATCAGCAGCAGTGCAGGAGGTCATGCTGGAACACCTCAAAGCATGTGACCAGGGATAAGCCCACAAGAGAGCAGCTACAGCCCTGGAGGGGCTGCAGGCATGGGTAAGGCTATGCTGGAGCAGGTTTCTTCTGAAGGACTGTGACCATGGCTAATTCTATGCCACAGTAGGTACAACCCTGAAGAGACTGTAGCTTATAGATAAGGCTCCATTTGGAGCAGGTACAGCCTGCAGTCTGTGGATAAGGCAGCTAGGTTAGTAGTGCTGGAAGTGGTCTTGGTGCTTTGTTTTGCAGTTTGCCCTGTTCTTTTGCAGCCATTAAAAGTTAACTGGTAGGTAATAAAATCATGGTTAGCTTACTACAGTTTATGCTTGGATGAAGCCCTGAAGCTACTGCTCTAAACAAAAGCCCAATTTGTATTTTGAATTTACTGACCATATCTGATAGATAGAGGTAATCAATGGTAGTTAATTCACTACCTTATGCCTTGTGCCAAACTTGTTTCTGCCTTTGTTTAATGGATGTTTTCTTTGTTAAAATACTGAATTTTGGGAAACTAGTCCACCATCCATTTGGTGGACTCATTTCATTCGCTTTTGAGTACTCTAATTCAGCTATCTCATCTTTCTAAACTCCTCCAGTGGTTAATGGAGCAGTGGACTCTTCCAGGATCCTCTTCACTTTGGGTTAGATTAGCAAGTAGTGCAAGCCAGTGGCAGACCTTAAGAACAAAACAGTCAGTGCTGAGAATCTGACACCCACACTACTAAACTTAGTGATTTTTTTTTTTCTTCAGAATAGTCCTAATCTGGTCCCATGGACTGAATGCCCATTGCATTTGAAGTGTATTGGGTACACTACTGGCCTCCATCTTCCAGTTTATTTGATCTAAACCAACTAAAGTTTATGTTCCCTGAGACTTGTGTGAATGAGTAATATGAACCAAAGCCCAGAAGGTGGAAGAATTGGGAACTTATCTTTAAAAGCTCTACCCTCTTCTGATCCAGGCTGAAATACTAATATAGATGCAGGCTCAAAGCACTGATGTCAGATTACAGTTCTGAATTTCTTGCTGTAGCAGTATCCCCCTTTCTTCACTCCCCATAGAGCAAGGCTGTGGAGACTCAGCAGCTACTTCATTGCAGAAAAGTTGAGTGCTCAGAATTACACTGTGACTTCCATGTGACATCACTGCAGTGTGGACCTTCCCACCTGGCACGAACGAGCTTTTCAAGAGTCTTTTACAGCAGCCAATTTGTCAGTCATTCATCAGATGGCCAAGCAGAATAAGCTCATGTAAATTAAAATGTTTCTAGGTGCTGAAGATGAATCACTTCTTGGGTGTCTTTAGATACCGTCAGTGTTTCTGTCTGTATGCAGGTAAGTCAGTTGTGCTCCCTTTATAAAGTAGACAAAGAAAGAGGTACTTCATCAGACCTACCTTAAATGGCTATTTAAGGATTAAATGGTTTGTTACCTACAAGTTTCAGTTTCTCGCCCCTGACTGTAAGGGGACTCTGAGCAACCATTTAGGCACACCCAAAGCTGCATGAGAAACCCACTTCTCCTTTCCATATTTGAGCCAGACTTCAAAGATATACTTGAGGGTTGGTTTGTGTTTGGTTCGTTTTGTTGTTGTTGGTTTTTGTTTTGCTGTTTTGGGTTTTTGTCAGATTGAATCACTTTTCTCATTTTCTGTGATTTTCATGCGCCCTGAGTTAATGATGACTACTTTCACATTTTATTCAGTTCCTGGTGGTTTTTGCCTCACCCAAAGTGTCTCACAAACATAGCAACCAGCACTAGTTCTCACCCCATGGTCAGATCTCCAATCCCATTTAATCTCAGGACTGCATACAGAAATACTGATGCTAGAACAAAGTTTAAGTTATCTCTTGGTGGATGGTTGACGGCATTGACAGCCTGCAGTGTATTAACATACTGAATTATCAAGCCCCTTAAAGGAATAATGAATGCTACTTACACTGACTTTCTGCCAAAAACATCCCTTTGTAATGTAAATGAAAGAACACAGCGAAGCAGTTAGATACACGTCCCACCGCTGTCTGCTCAAACACACGGAGCTGAAAAGGGCTGTTCCTATTCTATCTTTTTAGCCCTAACATGATGTTTACATTACCACAGGTGCTTTATTTTTCACTCTGGCACACCCTCAGTCCTGTCAAGTATTTCCCTGCTTAAGGATAGCTATGAGTGGTGTTAGAGGGTGACAAATTTCATAGAAATGTAATACAGAAATGAATCATTGTTTTCATCTGAAGCAGAACAGGGAGATGATCATTGCATTCTAGAAACAGCAAGCACCTGCGTGAGAGTGAATTGCTTATGTCAGAGTTTGAACCAGCTCCCAAAAAACCCATCCAGAACACTGAATATTGTTACTCATGCAAGACTGGCAATCTTTATTTTTTATCTTGTTTCCTTTGAAGAATTCATTTAAGGAACACAAACGTGCATCATTAATTTTTTTCTCCTGTGTTCCATACAATGTTAACGGTACCTCCTGTTCTTAACTTGTAGCCTCCTGCCACAAGGAAATACCACCACAAACATCACAAGCCAGGAAATGCCATTGCTTTAATGATATTAAGAAAAAACAGTGGGGCTTTGTCCTTTCCAACATCGACATCAAGAAGGAAAGTTGCCTCTTTTCTTGTTAGCCATACATTTCTGTTGTAGTGTGGGGATTTTTTTTTGGTTATGACAATAGTGACACAAGTATATATTGTTTAGCTGTTCTTAGCCTCTTGGTAAGGATCCTCCTGTCCCCTGAGCAAGCTGCATTTAACCCGCAAGGAAACTGTTCCCTGCTTCCAGTCTCTAACCTGGATCAGTCCTTTTCTTTTTTTGTCTGTCCTCAGCTCTGCCTGCTGAGTCTGAATTTGGCTGTGCTCTTTTGCCCATGTCCTGGTTTGTGTTTTGCTTTGTAATGACCTCTAATGTAACAAATGTAATGTTTGACAAAACATCTTAACAGCTTTATCCACTGTTCTGATTTCATCTGTAATTATGGTGACAATGTGGGCTTTTTTAGTGTTGCTTTTAGTATTTTTTAACAATGCTATTGGTCAAGATGTAATTTGTACTCCCTTGTTCCTCCCCAAATCTTGGAATTCCCAGCTCACCTAGATGGGTTTTTTTCTTTTGAAAAATTGACTCCTCCCAAACACAGCTGCCTAATTGTGATGTAAGGAAGCATAGAGTTCATACAGAGCAGTAAAAAAAACCTCACTAAGCATTCACTGTATTTCAGCACATCACCACCAATATTTTGCTGACCCACTTTGCCACACGCAAATGATGTTGATGTGCTTATTTACTCATCTCTTCATTCAGGACAGAAGTGAGTTTGGATGGTTCATTCAGCCTGGTCAAACAACAGTGTGAAAGTGTGGCAATGCCTTTCCTGAGCACGTCAAAGGCTGCTTGTATTCCAGCTGCCGGGCGGCTTCACGCTGGAATAGGGCATGGTACAAAATGAAACGGGCTAATTCTGCAATAGTGCATGTGCTCACCGTACTCAGATAATTTTGTTCACTGCATCAGATTCCTAAAGTGAACATTTATTATGTTATTTGTTAACACATAACTCAGATGTGTCGGGAAAAGATCATCCCTATCCCTTCTTAGCTCTCTGTCACTAGAAGCAGAATTTCATCTCTTTTAACTTACCATCTTGCATGCTCTGTTGGGATGGCAAACACACTTAATGTATTGATGGCACCACAGAGATAAACAGGGAGAGGCTTTTGCAAGCTCTGCTAACAGGTTTTCTTCAGAATAGAAGAACACAATAGGATTATGATGAGGCTGTCCTGTGGTGATCTAAGGAAGTCTGTGATAGGGAATATTACGGGGGCAACAAGATAGGTAGGAAAAAAAAAATCACTCATTCCAGAGTATGTGTGCACCAACTGCTGACAGAGTTTCATATGAGGATTACACTGTGTGAAGTGTAACATGCTTCAGTTCCATCTCAGATCACAGACTGTGGGCCATGTCTTGCTCCTCATCACTCCAAAGCAGTTGAACTCTGCCGTCATCTCCCTGCAGCCTGGCCACCCTGAAGTCACACAGAGATTGGCAGGCATGGGGAAGGGTTGCTTTGAGGTGCCATCAAAGACTAACAGGCAGGGCTGATGTGGACCTGTGTTTTAAAGCTGTGCAGAGTAATTTAACTAAGTGAACTAACCCTAATGATTTTAAAAATCACTGGGCCTGCGATAAGTACATGAAAGCCAGCATTGTTGGTGGTTTCTGTTTTCTGGTTGTGTGTGTTTTCTTGCTTTTGTATCTGTCTATGTGTCTTTGCCTTAATCACAAGCTAAAAGCCCTGCGGAGCATCAGTAACCTAATTAAAAATGGCTTCCCTGATGAACTTCTTCCCTAGTTTATGTATTTATATAGGTTTTCTACAGATGATGTAGAAAGCATGATATGAAAAAGGATGAAAAGCAGGTGGTGGCAGAGTCAGTGCCTGCAGTTGTCCCACTTGTGTAATTTGGTCTTGTGCCAGCCTCTGGCTGGAACTAACTGCTGAGGAGTTTGTCAAAGATCAATGACTTTAGGCACTTTCAAATTATCCTTGATGAAGTGTACGAAATCAACAATCATCTGCCAAGAAGCAAACTATATAACTGCACAAATGCATATCATGTAAACTGGACTTTTTTTCACTGGTAGGGATCCTATGACTCCTAAGAATCACATCAATCTTGACGTCAATTAGATCTTTGAAATAGCTATGTTGCACCATCAGGACTACATAAATTCACACAGTCATAGCAAAACTCAGCTAAGAAAGAACAAGCAGAGTCTGTGGTCTTGAAATAGTAGTTTATTGGCAATATGTTTTCCAGGGACAGCATGAGCTCCTAGTCTAGTCAAACTGAAGTGTTGCTGCTTGTGCATGCTCCACTTTCAGCTGACAGAGGTAGGTCAAACTTGTGATGACTCTAAGTTGGTACTGCTTGCCTGCACTCCCAGGGGATGCTCTGACTTTATGTCACCTTAAAGTGAAACCCTTTAACCCAAGCAGAGCAGAATGGGATTCATTATTTACTATTCATTACAGATGGAGAAGGGGCTCTGCACAACTTCTGCTGTGTTTAGATGAGGAAGTAAAGCACAGCAAATGACATACCAGGATAGTATGATGCTATGGTCTCCTTATAGCCTTTCCTACTCCTCTGTATGAAGGCTGGATATTCATTCAGAGACCAAGGAGGAGGCAGTTTTCTTGTTCATCTCCTTATCGTTTTGATCTTATGCATCAGAAATTCAATAGGATGTGACAAGAAGGTTAAAGCCCTGTCTCTTCCTAAAGAGATTTGTACTCTTGAGTTCTGCGTACCTAGCAACAGACACTCTGAAACAGGAGTCCTCTCCATCTCTTACTGGAAGTGTATTACATGATATGACCTAATTACAGATATTCTTCATGCCAGAAAAAAGGATGCTCACCACCAGCTCAGTTGGATGCTCTCTCTGTTCCTATGGGAGCTGGGTACCCAAAAGCCAGTATTTTCAGAAAACCTCAAGAGTGTGGGACTGGGTCATGTCATGTAATTTTTACAGCTTGAAAGTCTGATGTCTAAACCTGAGTTTTACTAGACCTTGGCTTCCTTTATAATCAGTAGATACAAACAATATTGTGATTAAGCTTACATATTTAAAACACCTGTTTTAGGATGATATGGATTATCCTCTGGAGGTTCCTATTTTTCTCTATTGGAGTACACAAGGAGTATTGTACAATTATAAGCTCAGGCTTAGCATCTACAGGTTAGATGCCTCATGACATAAATACCCCAAATGAGAAGCCTTTTCAGGCTTCAGAAGGATGTCAGTCTCTGTCTCTGTTTAATGCCCCAGAGAAGAAAATCCCACATCTTTGGGGGGGTTGTACCTACTCTGAGTACACTGAGTCATGTCCTACATGTGGCACAGATGCCTCGTTTAGCAGTTCTGGAAGTTCAAGACAGGAGATATGTGCTTTCAGGTCAGAAATGTCCATTTACACATCTGTCATCAAAGGCAGTCTGTAGCACACCTTCCCAACAGAAATATGGATGCTCAGGGACATTAGGGGCAGCATCAAGTTTGTAAAGAAACACCCAAATTTAGTTGCTTACACAGAGATGTGTGCCAAAAGATAACAAGAGGTGTAATAGTCCATCAGATAAATGGAGCTCTGGTCAGTACAGACCAGCAGGTTTAAAGTGGTTCAGCCAACCAACCAGTCACATACAGACATAGCTGGCCTATGCCTGTATATGATAAGCATACCCATAGTAGGTGCATCATTTCCTTGGAGATGACCTAGAGTAGCCAAAATATCTTCATGGGGCTGGCAGCTACACCACGGGACCTCCTGAGCCTACAGAGCACCAGTGCCCTTCTGCAGCAGAAGATGGATACACTAGGGGATCTCCAAAGGCACTTGGATGCCTCCATTTGGACTTCTGCATCACACACTGTTTGTGTTTCAGGGAGAATTTCTTCCACTGCCAAAATTCCTAGCTTGCATGGTGCAGTCCAGGAGCCCTTCAGCAAAACTTAATGGCATCACCTCATCGTGTGTGAACTTCTGCCAAGTGAATGTCATTTCCTATTTGTGATGTCAGGCAGCTGACCTGCTGATGCACCCTAGACAAGCCCACTACAGAAGAGCTGGTAGTGCCAACCCAGGTAGCTGGTTCCAGTCCATCACAAGGATGATGCAGGCCTCCAGCTATAAATCAAGGGTTTCTGCACAGCAACTCATTTAGACCATGTTGCATCCTAGAGCTGGATCAGTTTCCTCTCAAGAAACTGGCTTCAATCTTACACTGTTTGAAAGAAAACAAGCAGAATCTCAGAGGCTTAAGGACTACACTGAGACTGCTTCTCTGACCACCTAGACAGATCATCTTAAAGTAAAACACTCTTCTATTAATTTGTTCTGAGGTTACCTTGGCTGTGACCTTTTACAGACTTGTAGTGCAAGACACTCCAATAAACAGGGCTTTAGTTAAGGTCTTTAGGGTTGTAGTCATAGCCCAGCAAAAATGAGAGAACTTCCACTGGCTTTAGTGAGCTTAATACACCGATCTGTCACGTCTACCATGATTTATGTGAAGTCTTTTCTTCTCTGTAAATTAATTTCAGATTTCAATAGAAACAAATTTAGGCAAATATGCAACCTGACTTCTGAGTTTAGAGTTAGTTAATCATTTCCAATGACACTCACTAGAGGGAAATTATGGAGAACTTTATAAATTAGGTTCACCTTCTATAGCTACTACATCAAGCTTGGCATTTAGCAATTTGGGGCATTACTGGACTAAAGAAGAGAATTAAAATTCACCATAGTCAAAAAATAAGTACATGAGGTAACAAACCCCATTAAAATAACAGTCAGCTACAGCTGTTGCATACAAAACATTGTCATACCTGTATGACTTTGAACACTTGCCCAAATATATGTTGGTGTCCAAATGTATTTGAACCCTTGTCTGAATGTATGTAAATAATACTGTAGCTCCCAGACATTTCTGTCATATTGATGCCTTTCTGCATTTCCTAAATCTACCTTTGTGTGTTTAAATACCCACTGTGAATCATTTTACATTAGCTCAGCTAAATTTCATTTTACCAATGTTATTTATTTTGCCCTCCTCTGTCATTTATCAAAGTGGTTTTGTAGTCTACTATATCCTCTAAGGACGCATAATCCCTCCCAGCTTTATATCACCTTAATATTAGGTTGGTAAGTCTCTTCCCAGCTGTTAATTGACCTCTCTGGTATCCTATTCAAAGCATCCTCCCAAGATAATGATAAAGTGTTACAATTACCTCATTTTAAATAGTTTTTTAACAGTTATCACATGATATACATGCAGCATGAGCTTTGAGAAAGCGATGTGGTTTCCACTTTGAAGTCCTTATAAAACCATGTCTTCATGAAGTAAAAAAGTAGTGGCTTTGATTAATCCATACTGTTTAAGATGTATATAAATGTATATAATCCGAAGTGAAGTGCTTATTTTTTTATAAGTGTTATGAAAGTCTGTATTTAATGTAGAGTGGTTTGCAGTCCCTTAGGTCTTCTGTTGTTCTTCACCTGTGTTATGTGACAGTCAACCTACTTGACTGAAACAGGTCCTCCTGGATTTAGGACTTAGTCATCTTCCATTGTACAGGAATACTTTAGTGAACTCAAGTGCCATAAATTCACTACCTTTGCAAAAATGACTACTAGTTATGACTGTGAGGTAATGGAATTTATTTTTTTCTAATTAAGATGTGTCTTGTGGGAATCTGTTCAAGCTCTCAAATACCACCCTACAATGCTATTCTACGTGCTACAGCCTCTTTGCAGTGATCACGCATGAGCATGGACTCCACACACAAGATGGAGATGCAAAGTCCTTCATTACGCAGCCAAAATTACCCTAAATACCAGCACACCCAGGATATAACATCATATAAACAGGAAAGATGTTCACCACAGTGTCCCCCAACCACCTGGGATAGTGCCCAGATTTTACCTACTATGGTAACAGGTAGACAATACCCTATAAGGTCACAAACTACAACCATCACCTCTCACAGGTCCATCCCTGTCCACAAACTCACAATCCTCTCTCTGCCCATCCCCGGTGACCTGGATACAGTCCCAGGGTCACCCACAGGCCCAGGAAAGAGGCTCTGTCTCTCTGGCCTTCAGGGCCTATCTCTCTATCACCACATTGTGTACCCCGACACCTCTTCATGAATCCTGACTGCCTCTAGTTCACAACCAGAACCAGCAATAAGCTGCAACTGTGAAAGAAGACATTGTTCACAGGAAAAATGCATACACCTGGCAAAGGGCAGATTGCCACCCCCCACCCCCCCAGCCCTGGAACAAAAACCTCAAAATGCCAGGGAAAGAAAAAAGAAATAAAAAACCACAGCAGCCAGGGACCTCGTGGGGAGAAAAAAATGGCACCAGCTCCTGTCTCAAGGAAAAAAAAAAAACAAAACAAAAGGTTCCCACAGCAGCTTGGGCAAAACAGATGGGAACGTGGTGAATCTCTGGTGATGTTGGTCCCCTCTTCACAGGAGATGAAGCTGGTGGATTTGGCATCCTTTCTCTCACTGGCTTGGTTTTTCCGAGGTCTGGGGCTGAGATGGAGCAGCCCCCAGCCAATTCTTCTTCCACCAGTTGTTCTCTCTGATCTCAGACCAAAACCAAACCATTCAGTTCACTTCAAAAAAAAAAACAAACCTGCCGAAGGATTGCTGTGGCAGCCTCTCCAAGGCCAGGGAAAGGAAAAAAAACCTTCTTGCCTAAGCTAACAAAAACCAAGCTAGCTAAGTGAAATAAAAGGATGTGGCCCACATGGATGCCTGGGGAGTGAGGCTTTGAAAAAGCCTGTGGAAGCGCCCCAAGGCTCCCCCCAGACCCACCTTAAAGCTACAGCAACCATTTCTGGGCATGCAGCAGACAATAAGGGAATAGACTAATCATCATGAGATCACCCCATCTTGTAGGTGGGTGTCACGTTGATTNCTCTATCACCACATTGTGTACCCCGACACCTCTTCATGAATCCTGACTGCCTCTAGTTCACAACCAGAACCAGCAATAAGCTGCAACTGTGAAAGAAGACATTGTTCACAGGAAAAATGCATACACCTGGCAAAGGGCAGATTGCCACCCCCCACCCCCCCAGCCCTGGAACAAAAACCTCAAAATGCCAGGGAAAGAAAAAAGAAATAAAAAACCACAGCAGCCAGGGACCTCGTGGGGAGAAAAAAATGGCACCAGCTCCTGTCTCAAGGAAAAAAAAAAAACAAAACAAAAGGTTCCCACAGCAGCTTGGGCAAAACAGATGGGAACGTGGTGAATCTCTGGTGATGTTGGTCCCCTCTTCACAGGAGATGAAGCTGGTGGATTTGGCATCCTTTCTCTCACTGGCTTGGTTTTTCCGAGGTCTGGGGCTGAGATGGAGCAGCCCCCAGCCAATTCTTCTTCCACCAGTTGTTCTCTCTGATCTCAGACCAAAACCAAACCATTCAGTTCTCTTCAAAAAAAAAAACAAACCTGCCGAAGGATTGCTGTGGCAGCCTCTCCAAGGCCAGGGAAAGGAAAAAAAACCTTCTTGCCTAAGCTAACAAAAACCAAGCTAGCTAAGTGAAATAAAAGGATGTGGCCCACATGGATGCCTGGGGAGTGAGGCTTTGAAAAAGCCTGTGGAAGCGCCCCAAGGCTCCCCCCAGACCCACCTTAAAGCTACAGCAACCATTTCTGGGCATGCAGCAGACAATAAGGGAATAGACTAATCATCATGAGATCACCCCATCTTGTAGGTGGGTGTCACGTTGATTAACCTCCAGTCATCTGGGACCTCCCCTGTTAACCAGGACTGATGGTAAATGATGGAGAATGGCTTACTCCCACCAGTTCATTTAACTCCCAGTTCTTAACAGTGCTCTGAGATCCAGATCTTTTAAAAAATCTACCTAAAATTCTGTGATGAGATTTGGCCGACAGCTTTGAGACTTGGCTGACAGCCTTGTTCTTCAGGTAAAACTGAGCTTTCTATAATAAGGTGCAGTTACTTGCACAAGAAATTGAGCTTTCTTGCAGGAAGATCTTTTTGTGGGATTAACTGCCATGCAAACTGAGTATCGTCAAAACTTTCTCCTGATTTTTGATGCACGTGCAAGGCATGCTTTTGAGGCTCCACTGTCCATAGTATAAACACAATCACTGTGAGGCAACATTGACAAAAGCTGTAGCAGGGGAGAGGAAGCAGAGCTGGTCTATACTGGGCCAGTAGATGTTGGCCAGTGGAAGTAGCTGGTCAGCAGATAGTCAAGAAAAATATGTTCCAGACATCAGAATTTCTTAAGTCAGTTCCTTCAAACTATGCCAACAGCATGAGAGGAGATACTGTGGAATCAGGAAAGAAATCTGCATTTCCCCCAAATGAGGTCAAAGAAGAGGGAACTCTCAAAAAATGTGATACATAAGCATGAGTGTTACAAAAGACTCTTTCCCCAACTGCAGCTCTAGCATCTAGTCTTACTGCTTGCCCTCTTACAACCTCTCTTGTGCCTGCTTGATGGGGATGTTTTATTCTTCACTAAAATGATGTCCACTGGCAAAAATGAGACTGAACTTTCCTGTGTGCTACATGCATTCCTTAATATCACATATCAAAAAAGTTCCAGTAGACCTCAAAAACCTACGGGGTTGGGGATGAGGAGGGTGTCTTGGCTTGGACCACCAGCTTTGATCTTGGACTGAGTGGGAGTAGCTGGATCCTGAGAAGGGAAGCAGCTGGCATGATGGTGACTAAGGGGTATTGGAAAGGCTGAATGGGCTTTATTAATCTCCATGAAGAGCACAGGAGGAAGAGAACTGTCTCGGCCAAGGCAGGTGATGGTGGGAGGCAGCAGGGGCATGGGCAGCAGAGGTAGACTGGGCTGTATGGCAGGCTCACAGCTCAGCCATGCAGCTGTGACTACATCTAGGTGAGCTGCTACTGCAGATATACTTGCCTGAAACAAGGCCTGACAAACCAGGGCATTCCCAGTAATTTCTTGTCCTTGGTGTCAGTGCATGCAGCTAACATGCTTCAAATGAACCTGAAGGAGGGTTATGTACGAGACTGATGTGAGTGCATCTAAGCATGACACTGTGGCAACTTGAGTTAAAATGATCTTTCAGTTTATAGAGAGTAGACAGGGAAACAAGAATATATAGATGAAATCACCTCTATACTCATGATCCTGACATCCAGGTAAAATGTTGGTACCTGCACTTGAAACGGATGCTAAAACATTCAAGACACAGCAGACAAAAAAGGTACAACTTTGAGTGAGGGAATGTGAAAGGGAATTTATGGTGAGAGGCTGAAGAAGTTTAACCTGCTTGGTTTACCAAGAAGAGGACTGAGATGACTTCATGGTAATACACATCTTCAGGAGTGGTCACCAGACACCACAGATTTGTCTTTAAGGAGACGGCAGAAATCCCCGAGTGTGAACTGAAGCCTACCATCCCTGGCTAGAAATGAGGAACACATTTTTAGGCATGAGGGTGAGAGTAGGCACTGGAACAATGTGCTGAGCCATCAACTCATCAGGTCTTCACTCCTGGCACTGTCTCTGTCCAAAAGGCATGTGCTAGCCAAATACAAAATACACTGTCACTGCCCCTCCAGATTGGTCCTTGAACATCACGTCAGTTTTATCCCCAAACTCGCAGGAGTTTTAGGAGCAGCTGAAACTGGCTGGTTACCACAGTATTGCCCCCTCCATTCCTGTCTTCTCTAGTACCTGTATACTCCTTGGGGTCCACCTCGCCGCAACCCTTCCCATGTCTAGTGCACATTGCAGGTGTCACGACCACTTCTGCCACCGAACAAAGCATCTCCCCCCCAGACCACTGCTCTGGGGCAGCCGCCATGCCCACTCTTCTCGATGAATACCCGCACCCACTTGCTTTCCTAATAACCCTTCAGGGAACACCGCGGCCGCCTCCCGGAAGCGAAATCCCCGCGGGGCGCAGCTCCTCGGAGGGGAGACTCCCACTCTCCCTTCGAGCACGGCTTGCCCGCTGCCCGGGCGGCGGGCGGGCCCTGAGTCGCCCCGCCCGACCCCGCGGTGCCGGCGGCCCGATGCTGCCCGGCGCCCG
>VZRS01002616.1:34205-121667 GCA_013398055.1 Ifrita kowaldi | reverse complement strand
CCGAGCTGAGCTGAGCTGAGCTGAGCTGCGGTCCGGGCAGCTCCCGCTGCTCTGCGGCACTCGCGGGCCCGGGCTGCTGCCGGCGGCACCTGCCCAGCGTTCGGAGCGGCCGGAGACAGCCCAGCGCTGCATCTCCGCTAAGGACGAGCCCGTTTTTATCTCTCCCCACCCCTCCCCTGTCATTACTGAGAGAAAATCGAGGCCTTGGTGTCGTTGACATTCCCGCTGCTGCTATTGCCAGGGAAGGCTGTGTTTCCAATCAAATGGAGCATTGAAAGTGGCCTCTTAATTAAACAGGATAAAAATCTGAATATTGGATCCTATGTGGCAATGGAATTGTGACTCCTCGGTGGGTGTGAGGAATTTTCAGAGCGAGTTTCTCTTCTTTAGGATGCTTTGTAAATGCCGAGCTTAAAGAAATGAAGTGTTCTTTTGACAATAATTTTGTTTGAGTTAGAATACCGTGAAGGGTGGAGCAGCTGGGTCCTTTTTTAGCTTGCTAGACATATCATGTTTTGGTTCAGAGACCATACAAAGTTAAGTAAGCCTAAGCGTCTTTCCCTTTTCTACTTGATACGTGGTGATACTAGGGCCGGATAACTAAGTGCCAGGGGGTGTTTCTTGTTCAAGCAAGTGTATTTTGCCTGCAGGTGTGGTCAAAGCTGGTCTTGTGAAAGGAGGAATGAACGTAGTTGCTTGTTTGTCATTAATGCACAATTAATAAGCCACGGGATGGGCAATAAGAACGGCAAATACCCAGTGCAGTCACAGGGAACTTCCCCTTTTAGGCTTGACTGTAACCTATTACATGTGTATTGCAAGCAGTAGAATAAAATTTTTTAGTAACTATTCATTTTCTTCCACAGGGTGCAATAAGTCTATGTACACATGACTTTTTTTGGGTTTTTTTTAAATAGTATGATTTTCTCCTCAAAATTAGTGGTGTTCTCTGCATTTTCAAGTTCAGTTGAACTTGAAAATTTCATCTTGTGCTAGTACTTGCCAAAATTACTTTGAAGTCTTGCATTTGGAAATGACAATCTGCCTGTTGATTTAAATCAAATTTTGCCTCATTGGAAGGATAATTCATAGTCCTGCTTTTGTATTTTATATTAAATTTTTAAACTTAAGTTTAAAGTGTGTTGTGTTAAGTATTGGGCAGGGAAATTTTCGGTGTTTGACCAAACAGTAGGCAAATACATGCACTTATGTTTACTTACATTGCTTTTTTTTACATTTTCATTACATAATGAAAAGTGATTATTTTAATACTATACAAATTTGCTATTTAGGGGGTTTGTGTATGATGATTATCTGCTTTCCAACTGTTTCAGAGTGGTGATGGAACTGAGCTGACAGCCAAGCCAAAGAGAAGCTTCTACGCAGCAAGAGATTTATACAAGTACCGACACCAGTACCCAGTAAGAATATTTTATGGTTTAAAATTGCCTTTTCAGTAAAAAACATTCTTAAACCTCCGTGTTGTCCAATAAGTACAAGAAATGAGAATCAAAAAGCTGATACAGAGGCCCAACATATGTGAATGGGAGAGAAGCAACGTCTTTTCATCCTGGGTAAACATGCCAACACATGAGATATATAAGCCTGGGAACTGTGGCAGGAGCCCAGGAAAAGGCTTGTGCCTTTTAAAAGGATATCAAAGGTGGTGGATTTATAGAGTTTGCCTGACTTACTATTTGTCTCTCAAGTTCCCTGAGACTGAAGGGAGGGTGCTGCTATGCTTGCTGCTGCCTCAGTAGGAGAAGGTACCAGCTAGAAAGAACTTCCAGATCCTTAAACTGAGACTTTAAGTGCTTGATTAGAACTCTGTGGTTCCTAAAAGTCTGAAATTTTTTTGTCCTTAAATTATTCAAAGAGCCCAATGTCACTTTCTGGATAGTCTTGATAGGTTTTTGTAGGCTGATAATGTCCTATTTCCTTTCTTTTAGCAGAACTTTAAAGATCTTCGGTATCAAAATGACTTGTGCAATCTCCGGTTTTACAAAAATAAAATCCCATTTAAACCTGATGGTGAGTAATCTGTGACAGTAACGGGGATAACAAAAGAATGATCACTAATGATAGCAGCAAATTGGAGCAGTGGTGATAATTGCAGCAAACTGAAGGTGTATCATAATATATTGTACAATATGAACCTCCCGTGCTGGAGTAGCACATTGATAACACGAGAGCAGGTTGTGCTTAAAACAGAGTTGGCTTTTGCTCTAGGGAGGTGGTGCTTTTCTTAGACATTATCAGCATGAAGTAGTACAGGGCGTTGTTAGTACCACTGTTTTGTGGCAGTACCTTTTATTAAACAGAGATAAAGTTCTTCCACTATATTGCACAAACTTGCTGCTTGAATAGGAGTGGCAGCGATCTATGGGTGTTATCCCTAGAACTGTGTAAGGGGAAAAAACTGTGCTTTAATCTTGTGTGAGATTATTGCAATAACAATAATAAAGCCATTTCTCGGTGTCCCTAGTAGTTCTGGTAGTGGAGCAGGAGCCTCGTATGCAGCATTCTGCACAAACACAGGAGAAGCTGAAAGATGACAAGCCCTACCCTAGAGAGTTTGCAGTCGATGTATGAGAGACAAGAGGGTAGCAGACAGATCAGGAAGCAGGAGGAGGCAATAAAGCAATCTTGGTCAGGATGATAGGCAGGAGTCTCAGCACATGAAAGCTTAGCCGTTAGCAAAAAAGACAAATTGAAGGCCAAAAATAAGCTTTTCAGAGTTTTGAAAGAATGATGACAAGGTTACTTTGAAGGTGTTTGCAGAAGGACCCTCTCAGAATGAGAGCAGCTCGGTAGGAAATAGCAAAGTGCATGTTGGAGTGCAGAAGGAATGAGATGTGTAAGCTGCCTCTGAGGCAGGATCCTGTTGGAAACAGGATCAGTCTCATAGCAACAAATGGGTTCTGATAAGGTAGTAAGGGACAGGTCACAAAGGCTTTGTAAGTGAAGGCGTACAGTTTTTGTTTGATGTTACAGAACAGGGTTTCAGGATGGAAGAATGCAAAGCAAAAAAAAAAGGTTCAGTATAAAACAGATACAGTCTAGAAAGATGATCTTACCAGCATTCAGGATGGCATTCAGGGTAGCTGCATTCAGCAGCACTGGGGTAGATGTAAGCGTGACAAGAAAGAACTTCTCAAGGTCAGGAAAAAGGATATTGAGATGCAAAATGTGAGAGTTTGGATAGGAAGCTGGATGGAAAGGAGTGTTATGCAGAAGGTTGTAAAGAGGTACATATAGGAAAGTTGAAGATGAGAGCTGTTTATAGACAAGATAGTGGTAATACCCTTAGCAAGTGAGAAATAACTCAGGTTGTGAAAGAAAGATAAGACTTTTGCTTTAACCAACTTGAGCTTTATCTAGATACCCATAGGCAGATGCTTTTAGTCAGTTTTAGCTTGACTGCAAGAAGAGACAGGTCTGTGAATTGTCAGTAAAGAGGTAGCAGATTTGAGAGACGTTACACAGAGAACAGATACAGAAAGAAAGCGAAGGGCACTGAGGTCTGTGTGAACCTGGGAACCATATGGATCTGAAACTAAAAGACAGAAAAGGTTGTGGGGAAGAACTCCTTTAAAGTCCAAAATGAAGGAGAAGTTCAAGAGGATTAGCTACAAGAAGAGAGAGTCATGAAAGCTAGAGGAGGACTTCCCTCTAAAAATTTGTAAAGAATAGCATTTCTCCTAGTATTCTAGGAGAAAAGCAGAGTTAGTAATGACAAAGGTAGCTGATAAACCACAGAGGCTGACGTGTTGTTGGCTGTGAGCTCTGGTTGTGCAGAAGATTGTACTGAGAATGGAAAAGAGTAACCCCTCCTTGATCCAAGTCTGTGGATCTGTGAGAATGTTCAGAGGGACTCTTAGCTACCGTGTTAAGGACTGAAATGCTGGAGAATGTTGTTAAAAGAACCCCAAAACATTTCTAGTGCAGTACTAGATCTGAAGTTTAGTTCCATGACCTACAGATTTAGCTTGTGGTTCTGGATCAGAGCTGGCCTGTTTGTCTCTCTGCCCTGGGACTGAGCAACAAGTTTTCCAGTACTTGAAATACAGGTTGGATGCAATGCAGTGATGGCAAAGGTCCTCTTTCGAAGGTCCTATTCCAGCCTTGCCTACACTGGAAACCCCATGTTCTTAGCAGCCTCTTAGACTGGCTGCTTTCTTCACTTCTTAAATAAAAGTATCAAATGTGTCTTCCTTTGCCATTGAGACCCAAATGGAAATTTTCACTGGGGGAAAGAGGTATCTTAAATGTGTAGTATGAGACTATCTACCTGGGGCTTTGGGATTTTTAGGCTGCTCCTATGCTATTTGACTTTGGGAGAGGCTGTGCAGCAGTACTAAAACTGTTGTTGGTTTCAGAATAGAAACAGACAAACACAGTGCTCATTCATGGGAAGATATTGTACAGGTTTGGGAAGGATCATCCTTTTATGTACTTTGTATATCTGTGTAGTACCTGGAAAAGTGCCCTGGCCCATGACTGAATTTCATGAGCACAGTCTCAGTGTGATGCTTGGCCACCATTAGTTGAGAAGGATTTCCCAGTCATAATGTTATTTGCAGCTGGAGAGATTCCTGGTATGGGAGATTTCATAAAGAGTTGAGGCTTTGTTCTATGAGGATTAGATGGATGGATGGATAGATGGATGGATATGATGGATAGACAGATAGATAGATGCAGAGTTTTGTCATGTAAAAGCAATGACACGTGATTCACAGTGCAGTATTTTATGGAATCAGTTTGTTAATTACCAGTCAGTGTGATAAAGGGATCTATGACATGAGAACTCTTGGTTGTATTTTACAGAGGTTGCTGCCACATACCTTCACTTGTTAGTAACCCAGTATAAGTCAGTTGGTTTTCTTTATATTGACATTTTATAAATTCCTTATTTTTAAATTATGTTTTGGTAACTAAATTAGTTTTAAATTTAAATTAATTAATTAATTTATGGCTGCAATAGACCTTATTTCACATAGCATGTGAAAGAGAATTAAAGTATGTTTGTGTTAACATGGCATGTACTTTATGTAGCTGAGTGCTGGTTTTGTTGGCTACCTAACAGTTTTTCAAATTATTTTTATGCAGGGGTTTATATTGAAGAAGTCCTAAATAAATGGAAAGGAGACTATGAAAAGCTGGAGCATAACCACACTTATATACAGTGGTTGGTCACTTATTACCTATTTCTGTTTCAAAGCATTAATTTGATTAAGTATTCTTATACTGAGCTATAATGCACTTCTTATTTTAACAGGCTTTTTCCACTGAGGGAACAAGGTCTGAACTTCTATGCTAAAGAATTAACTACATATGAAATTGAGGTAATACAAATTGAGCTCAATACAAACCATCACAGTAATTTCGATACATAACTGCTTTTTGTTATGTAGAGTTGTCTTATTCAATGCAGAAATACTTGCTTTAGTGCCACTTAGAATTTTGGACATATTCTCTGTCTATTAGGAATTCAAGAAGACAAAAGAAGCAATTAGAAGATTCCTTTTGGCTTACAAAATGATGCTGGAGTTTTTTGGAATAAAACTAATTGATAAAACTGGAAACGTAGCACGAGCTGCTAACTGGCAAGAAAGATTTCAGCATTTGAATGAGTAAGTAATGACATGCACTTCACTTGCTAGAATTGCTATAGAATCTCTTTATCCTTTTGTTTTCTAGAGAAAGCAAAGATATTTTTTCCAAAGACTGCCAGAAAAAAAATAGAAAAATAAATAGTTGTTGCTGGGTTTGTGCCTCTATCTGTACTTTCCTCCTTCCCCTTTTTTGATTGTTCTTCTCACCCATTACCAGTTGGACTGACATCATTGAATTCCTTGAAAATACAACTTAGATGGTGCTGAAGAAGAGCCCAGCTCCAAACTAATTTGTCATGCGACTGTATGTGTTTTCACCCAATCCCAAAGTGCTGCTTCTCACTTGGAGAAAAACAAGTGGCTTATCTTTGTATTTACATTTCTTTTTAAGAAAGATCAAATTCTCCACACCTGTATGAAAGTTAAGTAACAAGATTTCCCTCCCTCCTTGAAACATGAAATACTATGTATTTAAATATTTTTAATTGAAATGCTGATCTGGAAAGGTTTCAACATGCATTAAGTCAAACTTTGGCCCAGGGTTCAGCAAATCATATCAGTTGCTTTTCATTGGTATTGTGTGGATCCTGAGTTTGCACTGAATTTTGTCTCATAGAGATTAATTGTACCAAAACCTCTTTTCAAGTCTTGTGCTCACTTCCTTGTATCTCTGACCTTAGAGCTGCAGATTGTTTTCTTGCAGTATTTTGTTCTTCTGTCATGATGAAAGCTTGTAGGTACAATTGCTGATGGGTTCCAGGTGAATAGTGGGAATAATTTGTGAATAATTTTACTTAAACATTATATGAGCCAATATGGATGTGGGCTCAGACTCAGGCCACAGATAAAACAGGCTTTCAGGAAGCCCAAATGTTACTGCATGGTTTTATTCCTGTTCTTTCCAGTGAGTAGCTACAGTTTTAAGTCAGGATTTGGGACTCTCTTTACCTAATTTTATCCATCTAAAATTCAAACTTAAAAGCTTTACTGCATACTGAGGTGTATTTTACAAGGGAAAGAGCTTTTCACAAGTACTTCCAGAAGACAATTCATTCATTTTATCTTAGATATTTCCTGCAACAGTGGGACTTACTCTCCAGAGGTGCCTGTTTTTCCCCCAGCACTGACTGTGTCAGTAGTGCAGGTATTAGTCTAGACTGGAGACCCAGCTTTTAAATAACTTGAGTGAAGTGCAATGAACCCTGTTCTGTAGCTACACTATAAATACACTATAAACCCTGTAGTTTACAAAGCAACTGGGTTTTCTCCCTGGAAAGAGAACGGCATAGAATCATTAAGGTTGGAAAAGATCTCTGAGATCATTGAGTCCAATCTTTGACCAAACACCACCGTATCAACTAAACCGTAGCACTAAGTGCCACATCTAATCATCTTTTGAACACTTCCAGGGGTGGTGATTCCACCACTTCCCTGGGCAGCCTAACCACTCTCGTGCTTAACCACTCTTTCAGGGAAGAAATTTTTCCTAATATCCAACCTGAGCCTCCACTTGGTGCAACCTGAGGCTGTTTCCCCTTGTCCTGTCACTTGTTGCCTTGGGCAAGAAACTGACCCCCCCTTGCCACAGTCTCCTTTGAGGCAGTTGTAGAGAGCAGTAAGGTCTCCCCTGAGCCTTTGTTTCTCAAGAATAACCCCATTATCTTTAGCTGCTCCTCATAGGACTTATGGGTTCCATCAGCTTCACCAGCTTTGTTGCCCTTCTCATACAGCAGAAGGAATCAAAATCAGTACGTTTGGTTTTATTTTCTCTCAGCCCTCTCCCCCAGTGCTTTTTACGAACACTAATTTTCACTCACAGCATCCTAGCAAAGGAGGTGCTAGTAAGCTTCAGAAGGTTTGAGAAATTAAAATACAAGAAGCCTGAAGTACATACCTGAAATGATAAAAAGGACTGAGGAATTGCAGTTCCAGTTCTGTGTTTGTAAAGTGGTTTTTTTTCTGATTCAATAGAATTTTTTTACCCATTTCTTTTGAAGGTCTCAACATAACTACTTGAGAATCACTCGAATTCTGAAAAGTCTTGGTGAACTTGGATATGAGAGTTTCAAATCTCCTCTGGTAAAGTTTATTCTGCATGAAGCTCTTGTGGAAGATACCATTCCCAACATTAAGCAAAGTGCTCTAGAATATTTTGTGTATACTATTAGAGACCGAAGAGAAAGGAGGAAACTGCTGAGATTTGCCCAGCAACATTATACACCCTCAGAGCATTTTATCTGGGGACCCCCAAGAAAACAGAAGTCAGAGGGAAGCAAAGCAAATAAAAAGCCAGCATCTCCAGTTTCTATTCCCAATAGTCATATTTCTAAGCATAAGAAACCAAAAGAGCCTAAAAGTACATCGGCAAGTGGAAGCTCAGCTGGTAAAACTGAAGAAAGGAAGGTAGAATTCACAAAAAATGGGGAAGAAAATGATCGGGATGAACAAGAAGTGAACTGTGATGCTGTTAGGCAGAACAACAGTGAAAAGAACAGCGACACTGATACCAGTCAGCTTTCAAAACCAGAAGAAAATGATACTTCAGACAGAAAGGAGGACGCTTCTCTTTCCAAAAAAGATGATGAAAATCTGAACAATGACTCTGGAAATCACCCAGGCATTATAGAGAAAGATTTATGTAACACTGAGAATTCTTCAGATGACACATCAGCAGATCTACAAGATAACCTTGATAAGGATACACTTTCAGGGGGGACCACCACAAAAACTAAGGATGAGCTCAAACCATGAGTCTGAGATTTAAAAAAATCCTTGTTTCACATTGAATGAAGCGAATTATTCATTGCTCCTTCATTTTGGTTGAAATTTCCATCTAGTGTAAGTTCACAAGACTATGCTTGTTGCAAATGCATCAGATTAGGCTTCTGTTGTAGGTTAATGGATTTTGGTTTTTTCAACCTCAGTTTATCAGCAGTCAGCCAGGTGTGTCTCTTTAAAACAATTGTGCGTACTGAAAGCTAAGAAATTCATTATCTTTTCCAGACAGATTGCACAGAAAAGCTTATCTACTTTTTAAAATTCATGCAGTATTAAAAATTAAAGAGTAACAACTAAAAAGGCTTGGAACATCAGAATTTTTAAGTTTCTTTTAAGTTTGCTTTAAGTTTTGTTTTACATTTATGAAATTACTAGGAATTATTTCAAGAACAGAATAACCTAGTGGTTATTTTTTTGGGAGCTGTGGTCATGATTAATAGCGTTATTTGCACAGTATCTTTTACCTTAGATTAGCATCTTTGTTGGAGTCACTTAAAAATGGATAGCATATATCATGTCCTGTTGAGCTGGGAATCACTGTACATTGAATAAAAGTTTTAACTTACAAAGAAACTGTATCCACAGCTTTTGGATACAAGGGAAGTTGCACTTTAGACTTCTTTTAGTCCCTGTTAAATTCTCCCTTCTCTTGACTCATTTGTTACAACTAATCTGCGGGAGGGATCTCTTAGATCACTCTAATTTGGTCTCAGTTTGAAAGCTCTCTGTTGATCAGCTGTAATAAGACAACTCCCCCAGCTGGGTTCAGTACCTGGAAGGCCTCTGGACAGCTGAAAAGCAGTGTCTTCACCACAAAGCACTGCCTAATCAGCAAAGCCATCAGAGAAGAGGTCACCAGACATGTCAAGTTGGGTCTTACTTGAACTTTGATGTTTCTTGGCCAGTTTTGGTAGGGTCTGCACAATGCTGAGTAACCTTCTGCTGGTCTCAAAGACAAAGGCAGTCCTGATGCTTCTTTCCAGCTGTCTGTTTCCTCTCTTTGCTCTCCATCATAAGTCTCTCACAGTTTTATGTTATTTTGATAATCAGCAGAAACTTAAGGCAGGCCAGTCTCTGGCCAGGCTGGAGCCCAACAAGTAGGAATTTCACTACTGAGATCTTTCCCAGCTTCTGCTGAAGAACTGTCTGCTTTCCCTGAGTAGCTGCTTCTGATTTTCTGCCATTCAAGTCAAGCAAGGCAGTACCCAGTAAGTTAGTTGTGCAAAATATGAATTAAAAAATAAGGCAGGTACAACTCACAATTCCTACAGTCCTAAAATACTCTAAAACTTCTGTATGTATTTTCTGTTTAAAAGTGTACGTTATCCACTGCTTTTAATGTATTTCTGATGAAATGTTATGAGGCAAGAGGCTGACTACAGTATGAGTGTCAGAATACTACAAGACTTTATTCAAGTCTTGTAACTCAAAATGATGATGTTTTCAGGGGTTTCAGAGCATAGACAAAATGTCTTGTATTCTGTTTTTCTAATATCCATCATGGCAATGGGTCACCCATTGTTTTCCCCAGGCAGCGCTGGTTCTTGGGATCAAACAGAGTGGCAGTTAGGGATCTTGATCCCTATGGGCAAAGATTAGGCTCTTCCCATCCTAAAGAAGCAGGGAAGAAGGAAGATGTATTTCTCCTTCTGTGCTGACTTGTGAGGAAAGGAACTTATATACATGGAATTTTTTTTAGGGTAACCTAGATCATTCAAGTAGGCATTAAGTCTGTCTGAGCAGAAATGCCCCGAAGAATTCCAGCCACCACTTTTTTAAGGCCAGAAAGATCCTGAGAAGCCTTTCACAATTCCCTGGACTTGAACTGGGATCCCCTTGTTCATGTTTACCTTTGACCTTCAGAACAGAAGGAGAAGGAAATGCTGTGAAAAAACTGGTCTGTGTAGTTAAGGACTCGGCCCTTCCACGTATACTAAGGGAGGACACTTCATTTTCTGCCTATGACTTTTTCAGTCTTGAGTGCCTAACCATGCAAACTTCACAGAGTTGTTTTTACATAGCTATTTCTTGAGTACTGTAGGGAAAACCGATACCCTGTGTATGAGGAACATAACTATAGCATAAGTAGCTATACAGAGCCTTCAATTTATGGACTTTAGTATAAATGTTCAACACTTTACAGAAAATGCAGAGTATTGAAGTGAAATAAGGGATACTGGAGGTGTTATTGTATTTATACTGTAATTTGGTTGAACATCAATGACCTCAGGAGATCTTTCATCTACTGTAAAAGAGAAATCTTGCTCTGATTTTAAACAGAGTTCTCGGGATGTGCATCCAGGTTTCTCTGCAGTATTCCATTATTGTGACACAGCTCTCACATGCTTACTAGGTCAACATTCATAGTTAAGTACTTAAAATACTTTTAATCTGGCAGAGCTGTCTGCATTAAGGAGCCAGGGTATCTGAAAATACTGTCAAGAACTTTGGTACTTACACCTGTACTAACTCTGCAATTTTATATATATATATATATTTTTTTTTTTTAATCTGCAACTCAATATATTTCCGTTTTCATAGAACAGTAGTGGCATATCAGTTGCCTACAAAGAACTGTGGGGACTATGTAAGTGAGGGTTTTTGTGTCAGGTGGGCTCCTGCACTATCTAATCCTTGTTTTTCAGCTTTATCAACAGAATTACTCCCATGGGACACTTCAGCTTTAACTAAGAAATTCTGCTCTATGTAAAATGTGACAGTTTATCATTCTTTTCATAGGGGAATTTTTTCTTCTGATTTTGCAAGTACTGAAAAGTAAGATTTATTGCAGGGCAATCGTACAGCTTAGCATCCCATTGAGATTTGTGAGGATCAAGTGGGTGCACTGTATGCATTTTTGTTACAGAATCATGGCCTTAGCAACCAGAAGCACCCTGTGCTTGAAGTTTCTAAGTATTGGTTTTCAGGTTTATATACAGTATATATATGTGTGTTGAAATGATTGTATTCTCAAAAATGCCAGTACATAGTTGTTTAACCATTACTTCAGGAACTGAGGGTATGCAGAGGAAGTCAAATCATTTGCTCACTGTTAAATTTCTTTTTGTCTTGCTATATGCTTAAGTATTCAGGGATTTCTGTGTACTTACTGCAGTAGTGTATATTGGCCCAGTGTTTGACTAGAATCTGAGCTGTTCATATGTTAACTGAACAGAACCTCCCATAGAAGGTTCTTTGCTAGTAAGTACATCTGAGTAGCCGCTGGTACTGTCGAGTGGGAGTAGTGTGTACATGCACATACCTGTGAATTTGATTGTAAGGATCTTATGGTGAGGGGATATCCTGGGGTGACGTTATGAAGCCACTTTATTCCTTTACCATCCACTCAATGCCCAAGAATACTGTTTCTTTAAGATGGGTCCAGGGTCGGGGCCTCAGGACCCGAGTTCGGGGCAGTTTAGCGGCCGGGCCAACTGCTCGGGGACTCTGGGGCTCAGCAGGGCTCGGGAGGGGGTGCCCCGGGAGCACTGTGCTGCCCTTTGCTGTTCTTTTTTTGTTCTGGCTAGTTGGAAAAAGGTTCTGTTGCTTTTTCTTGTTCTTTTTCTTTTCCCTTGCCTTACTGCCTCCCTTTCCTCCTCGCCAGTCCGGGGGGCCTGCGGGTGGCTCTGGAGGGCCCGTGGGGTAGCCCGAGCCCTGGGTGTCTGTTCCCCCTGGGAATTTGTTGTATTTTGGGGTTTGGGTTTTTTTCCCCCCTGTTCTACCCTGTTTGGTTTTGTGCTAATAAACAGGTTTTTTTGTTTTCTTCCACTTTCACTTATTGCAACCCACTTGTTTTATTGGTGGAGGAAAAGGGGAGACCCTTTCCCCTTTGGAGGAGACACTCATCCCAGAGTGTTTACTCCTGAAGTTTTGTCTCCAAAACCGAGACATAAATTTGGTGCCCAATCCTTGGGCATTGAGCGGATGGTAAATGAATAAAGTGGCTTCACAGCATCACCCCTGGACAGGGGATATGAAACAACTTGAAACAGTGTTACTGAGTACACAGATGCAAGTGAAGGCGATCATACAAATCATGCAAAAATGCAGCACTTTAAGATTAGTTCCAGCTCTGTGCCCTACTATGCCAGACACAACTGTGCCTCCGTACCTGATACTGTGTTGGTGCAGAGACTGAAGGCTTGGGTACACGAGGTGTGCAGCACAGACCATTCAGAGCAGAAGAGTAGTTACAAGTGTGCACAAATCTAGGAGCAGGTCTGAGGTCTTTGTCTTCATGTTGCTCGAATAAAATCCTGAAGGATGCTAAAAATTAGTGCAATAACCCTTTGAGAGCTGTTCCCTGGCTTGGGTCACCTCCTCAGTTTCCTGCTCTAACATTGCAGCACTCTAATGTATTAGGTATTTGTGTAATCATTGTTAATATTTCACGTAACCTAGTGTAAGCCTCCCTGAACTATTCCAGGATAATTCTAATAATCTGCAGTTGCATATATCTGTACTATAAACAGAAGGTTTACAGACCTTAGAAGCTTTGTGTAATGTTGATGGATGATCCAGTGAGGTAAGGCAAGTGACATATACTGGATTTAAATGGAAAACAGCTCTTGTTTGTTTTTAAATAAAATTTATGTATATCTGTTTAATTGGGAGGTTTTTTTACACCTTTCTTCTTCTGACTGTTGTGATGGTACTGATCACAATTTATAGTAAGTTATATATGTTTAAGTGAAAATGTAATTTTTTTTACACCACACTTTTGCAGGAAACATATATTGAATTTCTTTGAAAAAAGCTGTATTTATGAATAAGATGCAAGTATGTGAAACAAGTTTTGCCATTAATAAAAGTGTGACAATATCATGCTGCTGATGTATGTTGTCCTCAGAATAGCCAGTGTGGATCAGAACCAAAGATTGTTTCTAGCCTTGTGTCCTGCCTCCAGCAGTGGCCACCAACAGATGGTGTGAAAGAAAGAAATTATACAGTGATGCCATTTTTCTCCAGGAATTTTTTGGTTTTGAACTCATGGTTTCTTTCAGCCTCTACACTCCCTTGTGGCTGTGAGTTGCATGTTTTAATAATGTTTTGTGTGGAGAAGGTGATCTCTTATTGGTCTCAGATCTGTTTATTCAAGAATTGCTACTGCATTTGAACACAGTACTAAAAATACTGTAAGGTGAAGAATAATCCACTTCCAGTCAGTTTTTAAACACCATGGGAGATTCTAATGACAAAATACTTGTTTTTAAGCAGAAGATGTCCGCTTAGGCAGAAACTTTTCCTAAGTTGATTTCAATGCTACTTTACTTGTCCCTTCTGACTACATTTTTACACATAAATCCTTTTGTAGACTAGTGTTAAAATTGTAGATTAAGTGTTAAAAGTCAGATTCCAACTGCAGAACAGGGTTGATTTATTTTTTTCTTACTGGTGTGAAAGCAAAATCAGTCAAATGGAAAACCTATTCCTAGCCCACATGTGAACGAGGTACCTCTGGCTTTGGAGCAACCAGCATCAATAAATCTAACATTGTGATCATGTAGAAATAGAAATACTCTCTGGGGTTTGCTGAGAACCATACTCATCATTCCACATTTTGGTAATTTGTTTTGATACGTGTTCACAGTTCCAGTTGTAACTGGAGTAACTGCTCAAAAGGTATTTTTGATACTTTTGGCTATCAGAGTCTGAAAGTGAGGGATGAGTCAAAAAAGGCCTAAGCTTGTAAACCCCTCTCTCAATTCACATTATGGTCAACACCATAGATTCACTACCAACAGATATTTAGATGCAGTTCTCCAAGGGGAGTGTAAATTGTGTCTCTCTGATATCTTTGTGCTCAGTATTGCCTATGAACTGTTTCATTTTATGAAAGCTGTTTTTGCTTTTCAGCCCTTGTTTTTCAGTACACTTACTTAGGATCTTTGGTGAAAGCAAGAATTTACTTTAAAGAATAGGTTTATTACATGCTGTATGTAATGGACTCCTAAAATGCAGTTCAAAAGCTATAGAGATCAATTCAGTAGAGACCTCGTCTGGCTTTACACTGTAATCACTTCTATATTTATTTTCAAAAGCATTATACTTGCTGTAAGATAAAAATGTGAGAATTGGCAAATTGTTCTGAAAGAAGTCTCTTCTTAGAAATGTGGCTCTTTAATCCTATCACGCTTACAAGTTCAGTGGCTTATTCATCAACTAAAGTTTATTGTGAAATATACTGAATGTACTTACTACTGTGGCTAACCACGTGAAAATTATTGTTTTGCAGTAAAAAAGGATACAGCACTTACATTTTTGGGATCTGCTGAAGCATGTTTGCTAGTCATTAGTTGCTCTTTTTTTCTGTGTTTTAACGTATTCCATGGTTGTTTGCCCTTTATGGAGTTTGATTTCGGCAACAGATGATTAAGTGTAGTTTTGCACTGATAAAATTTGAAAATATTGTAGACTTCATTGTTCAAATGTATTCTAAGTAAAAAGTGCAGTAAAAAGAAAAAAATCCAAAGCCCCACAATTTTTACTTGCAAAATGGAACAGCTCTATGTCAGTTTTTATGAATGGTCCTGCTCTCTTCTCTGTATTCATTTGCAGTGTTTAATTGCAAGAATGCCATGCATGTTTGGTAGTACCAATACCATATGTATGTGGTAGGAGTGGTAACCAGTTTCTGGATTTGTAATGCACTATAAAGAGATATTTTATAATTCTGTAACTGTATGGCAGTGTTATGCCAAAAAAAATTGTATAAACATAAAAAGCAATAGTTTATGTTGCTTACTGCTATATTTTAAATCATTTGTAAAATGAAATACTTGGATTTCCTTTCAGGTAAATATATTTTTAATAACAGCAGCCAAAAACTCTGAACTAATAAAGCTTCTTCATTTAGCGGTATTGTTTTAGCAACATGTACAAATATTGTGTAGCTCTAATAATGTGTAATTGCTGTTTGGCACTTGTTTGTATAGTCTTCTGTAAATATATTAACACCTAAAAGTAGGGAATTAAAGGCTCTGGTCCTCCTTTTTTTCGTCAGTGGCAAAAGGACCATGGACAGTAGAGGAATGAGGGAAGGCCCAGAGTCAGCTTTTCTAAAAGTCCATGGTTTGTTTTTTAGTTGAAGAAAAATGGAGTAAAATGGAGTAAAACATCGACTATGATCATCCAGGCATAAACCCTCTGGAGCAGTGCCAAAATCAGGCTACTGCTGCTTAAATGTAGCAGGGAAACATTTAACCTGCTGGTTTTATTTATCCTGCAGCGGAAGCTGTAGGATTGGATGGCTTCAGCTCTGGTTTTGTAGCAAGCTGTTGTTCACATGGTGTGACTGTAGGTGTATGAAGCTCTATAAAGGGCCCAGCAGATTTGGAAAGGGTTTCCTAGTCTCACATACTTCTTCTTAAAGAGGAGAAACAGGTTCTCCTTACACTGAGGGAGGACTTCCCATGTGGTGTGTGTCTCAAATGAAGCTGGCTGTTAAGGTGGCTCTATTAACCTACTTCCATGTTGTCAGGTCACCCAGGGATGGCATTAAACTCGCAGCCAATAACGTGATGCGTCAGCTTGTTGGTTTCCCCAGAAAACTCAGTTACAGCTCCCTGAGGCAACTGCTGGGGCTCACCTGCCCCTTGGCAAAGACTGGCTGTCAGGAGTCACCCTCCCCTGCCCTGGGAGCATAAACTGCACCAAAAAAGGGCTGGGGCCTCTGTGGAAACACTTAACTGACGTTGCTGGCTGATGCACCTGCAGCTCCGGACTTTGAGCATATCTGCAGTAAAAATACTGCTCCTGTGTGAGCACAGACCCTCAAGGGTGCCAGAGCCACTTGTGAAAAGTTATTGGTGCTCATTCCAAGAGTAAGAGCCTAAACTGATACCCCAAATTTAGCTGGCCCTAGTTAAAATTAAGACTGGCCAGCTTCAGGAGGAGGTGTAACAAGGGGCTGATGAACACAGCACCCTGTGCCTTGCCAGCTGCCTCCCCTGGCCCAAGGGCAGGGACCCACGTGGAGCGCAGCGACCCAGTCTGTCAGGGCTTTCAGTTCAGGAGGGGAGCCGCCTGCTCTGCCCCCTCCCACGTGTATCTCTCAGGGCATCCAGTCACCTACTTTGCTTTATTTTGGGGGGTAAAAGCTAGGAAATTTCCAGCCGTGGGGGTGATGGGGACACACAGAGCTCACTTCTGCACTGGAGGGGAGAGCACACAAGGAAGGAAGTGTGCAGCGATTGTGTTTGTGCAAGGCGAGCTGGGAAGCACTTTCATTATGCAGAGTGGTGGTGGTAACAGCCAAAATAAATGACAACTACTTCTGTTGTTTAGGGAGCTAAACCACAAGGTTTTGTTTTGTAATTGTTTCACTGAAATATTTTTCCAACAGAGCTATGCCATAAAACTGGGATGAGAATGTTTTATTTTTATATATGCAGATGATCTTGAGCAAGGTCATAAACATTTATAAAGGCCACATTAATTGCAAAAATGCGATTTAGCTAACCAAACCTGGGAATACTCTTCTTAAAATTACATTTTAATTGATTTATTTTGCTTTGTTTGCCAGGGCTGGATAATGAACTGGAAGAAAAAATATTGAAAATCTTCATTCCCTGGGGTTAATCAGGCCAAGTGTTATCCCTGCAAAGTTAAATCAGTAAGTATGACTGGAGAGTATCTACAGTTTAAAAATAATGCTCCGAAGAAGCAGTAGAAGTATCTACCAAAGTATTTTGCAACTGAATAAAGACATGCAATGGCATTGCTTTTTCGATGTTGGGTTCACATATCTTCACAGTTGCATCACGTTGAAGGCAAAACTTTAGTATGACTTTATTGACTCATTAGTACATGTAATGGAGCTGGTGCTTCAGCTCCATGAAAGCTGTTCTTTAAAACGTGTCTCTCTTCAGTGGGGGCAGGTAGAGTGGATGTTTGGAAACATTGGTGTGCCCTGCTTTGTCTGCACCTTGGCAGGCTGGCACTCCTGGCTGGCACAGGCAGCCAGCCCAGTAGAATCTGGGGTCAGGGTCGTAACACAGCCCAGCTCCTGCCTCTCCAAAGTTGCTGTAATCCAGCACACTTCACTGCCCAAAAGGAAATGAGCTGAAGATTTGGCTGCCTCAGAGCTGGCCTGGGATCTGGTCAGGATCAAAGGCTGCGGTGGGATTGTCCTGCCTCACCCCTGGGGTCTGATTCGTGAAGGCTGTTATGTGCCCTGCGAGTTTATTGGCCTGTCCAAGAGCAATAACTTGCAGAAATTAATGGCAGCTCAGATATTTCCTTATGTTTAATCTCGGACTGCACTTTATGGGGTGAGGTTAAAAATAAAACTATTTTTCACTATGGAAAGCCAATTTAAGAAGGTTTAATTAGGCCCAAGTATTTACCTTGTCTGATAAACTTGCAGAATGCTTTTAAAATATTTTTAATATTGTATATGCAATGCATTAAACATTTTTGTTGGAAATATTCTGTAGACATTGTAATTTCTAGTCTTACTGAATGTGGGGAGAATGTTTAAAATTCAACTGGCTCTTTCTATTTTTATTTAATGTATAAATCAGGCATAATTCATGCATAGTTCTTTCCAGGTTTAGACATTTATTGAGCACTGTTTATGGTTATAAACATTTTGTGACAGCTGTTTCAAATTTCAGAATAGAAAAGGAAAAAAAAAGAAACCTCACATTTTCACATCTCCAATTTCCTCTGAAAGCTTACACGAGGAAGCTTTGAATTCTCAGCATCCAAACTGGCAGCTGAAATAAGAGCTTTGAGTTACTTCTGAGAACTAGGACTAGGGATCTTTAGTCCTACATGTGACCCTCAGTCCATTGTAGGCAGATCTGTAGTACTTAGTTAACTGAAAATGCAGAAATTTAGTAGAATTGTTCGAAACTACAAGGCACCTAATGCTGATACTTAATTAGCAGGTGCTTTTAGGAAGTCTGTGAGGGGTTTCTCTGCATCTAGAGGAAGCTCAGGAGCAGTCTAGTTCTTCAGTCAGATTTGAAAATATCATTATGAAATATGAAATTATTATTATTTTAACTCTTGACCTAAAATAAGTTTCCTTCTATTTTTCTCCTTTTTTATGGTAAGGACACAGTGATAATGGCACATTTTTGGGGTTTTTTAACAGTTAATATAGACATCAGTTTCTTTCTGTTTTTCTCCTTTTCTCTTTTATGGTAAGGACACAGTGAAAATGGCACCTTTTGGGGGCTTTTTTGCAGTTTAAAATGTAAAAAACTGCTTCGTTACTTACTCCTCCTCAGTCACCACCATCCCAGGCCCAAAGCTGGCACTGCTCAGTGATCCTGCCTGGACAGGAGCTGTGAGTGCCCCACACCATGGAGGTGACCTGTGTAACTGGCACTGGTGGCCACAGTCCTGCATGGCCTCAGGCACTGCTGTGGAGGTGTTCACACCCAGCTCTTCAATCTACTGTAAATATCTGTTTTTTCCTCCTCCTCCCCAAATTTGATCCTTTTATGAGGTTGAATTTTGAAGCAATTCCCAGCGCTTGGCCTCCCCCCAAGGCTACACACTGCCTGGTCCTGGAGGAGATGCTACTTTCCAGGCTGCAGCAGGTACCTGTTGCTTACTGTTCTTTTCTTGCTCAGCTGCTTCTCCCTTTTCCAAAGCTGAAGCAGTCTTCTCCCAGCTTTCCACACTGCCCTGTTTAAACAATAGGTAATAGCCCATCTGTGCATTAGGCTATTACCCAATAGCACCCAATTGTCCCACGTGTTTTGGGGCCTCTTTACTCAACCATTGTCCATATTTTCAAGGGCAACTTTGCTGTAATCCCACCTTTAGACCATGCAGACAGCTGGTGCCAAGCTCCCTTCACCCAGCGAGATGGTGACAAACCCGTGACCCCTGTGCCAAGGCAGCGCAGCCTTGCCAACGCTGAGGAGCAGCAAGAGAAGGTCTCAATCCCTTGGGAAATGGAGAGCCCATCCCAGGCCCAGCCCAAGTGGGCAGTACCACTGCTTTTAAGGACACGGGCACAGGAGGTTGCAATGAGCCTTCCTGTGGCTTTATATGAAATTTCCCAGAAGGCCACGCTCAGGTATCAGAGTTTGTTTATGGTAATGGAGGCCCAGTGCCATAAAGCTAGCACAAATACGTCCCAATAGTGCTTTTTAGGAGCTTTTCACCGCTTTGGATAAAATGCTGCTGACAACATTTCAATCTTGAAGTCTCCTGCAACGATCAGATAATTAAGAAATGTTGCTGAGTCACACCCACTTAGCGTAAGTGCCTCCCTGGGGCACGACTGGGGATGCTGCTGCCTGTTTCAGATGTGTCCCCAAACACAGCAGATGTGAATGATTGAGTAACATACCCAGTGGCACATTCTCTGCTGACTCATTTCCTGCACTGTTACTGAGATAATGGGACTCCTACCAGGTAAATTCAAGGCAGAGTTTGGGCAGAACTTTGCAAAGATCTTTTAATATAAACTCAGAAGAATGATAAATTTATATAATAAAAGTCACCCTGTAGTTCAAGGATCTTTGCTGTAGAGAATCTGGCTCCTCTGGGACCTGTTTGTTGAAATTAGATGTAGGATGAAAGCTGTGTCAGAGACGGCTCTCCCATCGGCACCTGAGTAATTTCCAGTGAGCATCATACACTTTTTCAGAAATGATTTTGGAAATTATACAAATCCAGTGTTTTGGTATAAGCAGACTAAGAGCAAAGGTAAAAATGGGATTTTGCTGACTGAATCCTTTGGTATAAACTAAAAATATAAAATTTTAAAAATATCATATCAAATGTGAAATTCGTGACCAGATAACTCCAGTTTGGTGGTTGCCTAACGCTAAATTGTCTTATCTATTATGTGGAATGTTTATGACACCCCTGCTGTCCCTCATGTGGGCAGTCTCTGATGGTAAAATTCCAGCATCGGGAGGCAGTTGGGAATTAATGAAACATTACAAGGGTCTGCATGGAGGGATGCTGAGAGAGCAGACACAGAAAGGAGTGCATTGGATTGGAGAATTTCTGACCCAAGGATATTTTTTAAGTAATGGCTTGAGAATAAGAGGAGCTTTCAATGCCATTGTGAGATAGTCTGTGTATAGAGGTGGGCACTCCCCTCCTCTCCAGCTCTCTTTCTCACCCAGAACTGACTGGATGTCACTGACTTGGAGATAAGTAGAAATGATGAGTGTTTCAAAAGAGGTTTATGTTGCATTCAGTATCTGATGCATTTATGGGTCTACAAATCTAATTTTACCTTCCTGTAACATGAACTAAAAGCTTTATTCAAAAGTCCTGAGCCTGCCTTGAGCAGGATTTCCGCAAGGCTGGAAACTTGTAAATCCTAGTGGAGCAACTATCCTTATGATCCTTCGTTTTTTGGTCCTGAATGCACCAACAATCTCTGCAATATTCCATGAGGGGTTTGGTTATCTTCAAGTGTTCAAGAGCAGCTCTGACCTGTTGCAGCACTGTAACCTGGGATCACAGTGCTGCAAAGAGAGCTGTGGGAGAAAACCATGAGACTTCTCACTGGGGGCCCTCCGCTGGAGCTGGGATTAAGCTCAGACCTGGATTCCTAGGCTTTGCCTGTGCCCAACCATGCTCCTTGCTGAACCTTGCTGGATGACTTGGCTCATGGCTTGTCTGGACCTGCCTCTTCATTATTGTTATTTTTTTGTTTATTTGGAGACTCAACAAGGGGAAGAGGAGATTAAATGCAGAAACTGAATAGTCTTTGCTGCAAATGTAATGAGACAGACTGCTGGTAAAACACTGTGATGCCTCAGACACCAGCCTGGAGAGCCACTGAGAACATTTTTTCCTCCTCAAACACCCTCGTCCCACCACCACAGCCCCAAACCATGGCACCAGCCAGAGCAGCAGCTGTGAGCATCTGCATCACTACTGGTGCCTGCTCCCTTCTGGCACCACAGCCTAAGACCCTGCTGATTTATAGCATGGCTGGTGGATTTACTTGTACTTCTGGCCTCAGGCTTCCTCTTTCCCTATTCTTACTGGGAAACTCTGGGTTTTCCTTGTTCTTGCTGCTTGACTTTGGGCTCGTCCCACCACCCTTGCCTCCCACTCACTCTTGTCTGCATTCCTTTTCAGCAAAAAGTCTCAGAAGACAGCCCAGTATGAGGATGAAACTAATGGCAGTCGCATATGTTCACATCTATTTTAGTGACAGTCCCGTTAACCATAGCTGTGTTACAGCCTTTCTCCCAACCCTGGTAATCATTTGGATGGTAACTTCACTCGACTGGAGACTGTGTCTGGCCTGCAAATACCACCCCAGGCTCAAAGAGTTAAAACTCATAGAAGAATTCGGAGAAGTAAAACAAGGTAATTGTCACAATGTTTAGGATTTACACAGTGCTGTTCATGCAGGTCATGTCAGCATTTCAATTTCTGTGTTCATTTGGCACTGTTTTCCTCCTGATTTTGCAATGATAACTATGGGCAAGATTAGAGAACCTTTGCTTCTCTTTTAGCTGTAAGTCTCCTGTGAAGGAGAATTAGTGAAAATCAGCTGAACCCTTGAAGTGGTCTCTTTTCATGGATGAAAACTGGGAAGCTGTTGAGAGGTTAAGGTCATTATTTGAAAAATAATCCTCAATTTCTGAGGTAAAGGGTTCTTTGATTTTCTGTCTCCAATTTGCTTTGCCTCTCTCTCCTTTATATATATCTACAGTGAAAGTTGAAAATATCTCAGGATGGGGATGGCTTGTAAAGAAATGCAATGAGACCACAGGGAACTGATGAGATGCTTTCTCTGGAAGCCAAGCTGCAGGACAAGAGAGGCAATTCACAAGTGGCAGAACAGCTGGCAACTCCAACCCACACCATCTGGATTTGTGTGATTTCATAATATTTATTGTCACTAACTCTGAGAGGAATATGAATAGAGTTGGCTGCAAGTGGAAATGAGCTGGCTTTTCAATAGAGTGAGTTGTGTGTGGAGTCTTGGCAGGGACACATGGCAGGGGGAGCATCTGATTCCAGCCGGCCAGCCATGCATCACCACTTCATTGGTCAGGCTGGCTATGTGAAACAGCAACAGAAACATTTCAGTCAGGCAAGGGAAGCCCTGCTAGAAAAATGGCATTTCAAATCTATCATTTGGAGAGGGGAGATATAAAGTTGCCAGCTCTCCATCTTTAGTCCGAAGCTTGTGAGAGGTGCATCTTTTTTTTCCTGAAAACTTTAACATCAGTAGATGTCAGATTACTCAAGAATCTTACAGTTGAAAAAATTCTTTTTTGAGTCTTATGGTTAAGAAAATCTGTGACCCACCTCTACGTAACAGCTGCAGAAAATGCAAGAACCCCTGCGTTTTCTTAAGTCTTCTGATTTGAGACAGTCTGTGGTTTTGGGATTCTTATGTGTGATTGTGAAAACAGTGAGTTGTCAGCATTGAGCATATTCGTGTAAGTAGCATGACTGCTGCCTTGGGAAACTGTTCTCTGAGGTGCCTGTTTTGCTCCATGAATGCCAAAGGGAACACTGCTGCTCCTAGCCCAGCTGTCCCACTTGGAAGCTCAAATTGGGACAGGAAGAGTTTCGGCTGTTCTTCATCTGTGAAATGGGATAACATGGTTTTTTCCTTTCTTGAGCCAAAGGATAAATTATTCTTCTGATACCACAATCTGGTAATTATATGAAAGTTCAACCAGTCTTATGTTTACTTTCAAATGTTTTTACTTCTAGAGGGGCATTAGAAAAGCTTAAAACTTTGTGTCCTTCCTTCCTACCTTCCTGCCTTCCGTCGATTTTTTCAAAAAATACTGGTTCTCTTTTCTGGGATTCACTAGTATTTGTAGTACATCAATTTACAAAACCTGTTAAGCTGAGGAAAAGTGTACTGAGACATGAATGCCAGAGAAGATGAAGTGCCTAGCTAAGCAGCAGACAAAAATACATCTTTTGTCCTGCTTGTGCTGAGTGCAATGCCTCAAAAGCAAAAGGGCAGAGAGTGGCGCTGCCTTTGCTGTCCTTAGTTAGCAGAAATGGGTAATAAAAGCAACAGCAGAGAGGAATGAAAAGATCTGGCACTGGCCAGATTATATTAACAAGATATCCCTCTAGAAAAGCCTGCAATGGGGACAGAAATATCTTCAACATTGAGATGATCTGCAAATAGTATGTTAAGAGGACACTGAGGAGAAGACCAAGTTTGTGTATCTAACTCAGGCACCATGGTGAAGTTAAACCAAGAAACCTTTGTTTAACCATGGTGAAGTTAAACCAAGGAAACTCAGCTGCTTCTGTCAGCTCTCTCAGCATGGTGTGAGCTGGCTGTGCATCCATTAAAAAGGGAGACTTCAGCTAGAGGAACAGCAAGAGGGTCAGAAGGCACTGCCTATGTGAAACACTCACTTTTTTCCAAATAGGCCCAGAGCAAAACCAACCTGCGCCTGGGATGGTACCACTCTGGAGTGCCCTGTTCCACTGTCCAGGATCAGGGTTTGTCTCTGAAAAGCACCTGTGCAGCTGTGAAGGCAATTGGAGAAGAGTGGATCCTGAGCAGGGTTCAGACAGGTTCAGCCACTCAAAACAGCTGCCTGCAAAATAGAAGATTTGAAAACCATTGTGAGAGAGAAATGCTCTGTTGAAGTGAGTGCTTCGTGTAGGTTTGTATTCTGCATCCCTTTCTCAAGGTGATAGAAGAGCCCTGACAGAGCAGGAGTGCTGAGAAGGAAACCTCGTAGAGACAAAGCATTTTAATATCTCTCTCACCTTATCAAGTGATATTGCTCTTCTACTTCAAGAGGAAGGACTGGGAATTTTTCAGCCTGACAATGACTTCATCCATTTTACCAGTTCTTATGTCCCTCTCTGGTGAAGTCTCATTGTAGCTGAAAAAATAGCAAACCTTGAGGACACATTAAAGAAGGGAATCCCAGCTGTTCTTCCTGGGCGTGGGACACCTCCTGCTCTGAATGCCTCGTCTGTGTACACCAAGATCTGTCCCTCCTGGAGGCTTTTACTGAATGAGGCTGTATAATACTAAAGAAGTTCCTTTATGATGAGTTTCCCAAGGATATTATTAACAATACTCCATCACAAAACTGTAAGTTTATTCACTTTGTATTGCATTTTGTGGCAGGACAGAAAAAAATGGTCCTGTTCCAGAAATGCTGGCATGTGCAGACAGAGGGAAAGATAAAGTGGACAGCAGAATCTTCTCTTTTTCCTGATCAGACAAGCTCACCTAGAGCCCGAGCTGCCAGCAGCAGCTCAGACATTCCCAGGCACAAGTCCTGACTGGTGACAGGTTTCAGAGGATGAAGAGGGCAGGCTGCTGCTAGCAGCTGGCTGTGCTGGGCTTCCCAAAGGTCTCCCACTCTTTGGCCTCAGTAGTCTGGGCTTGATGCCACAGGAGACTCAGTGTCTGAGTGAGTGGGTCTTTATGTGTCCTCAGCCATTAAACAGAGAGTCAGTGTGGTCTTGAAACAAAATTATTCAATTGAAAATCATTGTTAGCAATCATTCACTCAGATCCATAACACTGAAACTCCTATAAACGTGGATATTTCACAGCCAGATACTACATCCACTATTCCTGAAAGAATAGAAGAGTTGTATTTTTTTTTAAGTGCTGCTGTTGAGCAGACAAATAGAAACGTGACCATTATACAGAACAAGATGTGTAGTTAAGAGTAAAAATCCTTCAGCTCCTTGGTAACAAGATTATATTTAAACATATTCAGCATATTGTCCAGGCATGTCCAGAAAAAAATCAGTTTTATGATCAACATGCCACAGGAATCTCATTTTTTAATTTATCTCTCTAAGGGATTCTTTTTTGATCCTTCTGATCAGACAAGAACAATTACTGTGCCTCTAAGCTCTTCCCTGCCTCTAGTCTCCAATTAGTCACGTCTGATATCATTTTTTCAACCTAAAAAGAAGGTAATCTCTTCAACTGTTTATGTCTAAATCAGGCAATACTATCATAACTAACTCACAGACCAACAGCCAGCCCAGGGCTTTCTGCATCCAGGTTTTCAAAACTGTCATCTTTTAAAAACTTTTGTCTGGGCTGTAGGAAAGCTGCTGACTGAATTTTTGTTTGCTTGAGATACCTCCTGGTGTTTTGAGAAATACAGAGGCTAAGCCAGGCACTTGGCTGGCTGTGTTTCATTTCACTGAACAGGCCTTCTGAAATCAGTGGGGTACCAACACACCCCAAATAGAGCCTGTACTCAAATGCAGTAAGTCCAGAATTATCTCCTCCACACTTTTCCAGTTTGTTTACTTCGCTCCAAAATTTTGAACTATGCATTTGTTATTCATCTGTTCTTTCAATTCTGTCATGGAAAGAGGTTACAGTCTTCATGTTTTGTTGGTTTTCCTTTCTGATTTCAGTCAGGCTTCGAAGTCAGGAGCTTCTCACCTGCATTTGTACAAGATGAAAAGCATGTTGGGCATGATGGCACGTGAGCTTATTGTTGAAGCACTTCCCCTCCCCATCAGGGTATCCTTTTCCTTTAGGCAAGTACCAACAAAGATTGCAAACCATTCAAAACAAAATGGTACAGGGAAGAAAAATCATAACTTTTTATTCAAAAAAGGTCATGAAAAATGAAAGAAAAGGCTCACCAAAAAACCCCAACTCTTCTTTCATATGGGGCCTGGCTCTTCCTCTGTTCTGGGGCAGAAATGGGGCCAGTCCTGCTGGGGAGCCACACTGTGAGGACGCAGGGCCTCCCAGCACAGTCCTTCCCACCCAGTGTGCTCTTACTGCTCCAAAGACCTCAGAGGTGCGAATGTCCTGCCTTCATCCTTGTTCAGGGCACTGCCAGGGAGCCAGAGCAGGAGATAACCAATAGCACAGCTAACACAGGCAGCCAACAGCAGATGCTGCCTTCAGCTTTGAGATCTGTGAAAGTCTGAGATCTATGGGAGATTCCTGGGAGCCCCCTGGAGATAAAGCTGCAAGTTAATTAGAGGAGGTTTGCTGCGGACTTTTGATCTGGGGTGTTGTGGAGAGGCTGCCAAGTCTTGTCAGCTTTGGGACTCTTACCCACTGCTGCTCTTCCATGGGAGCAACAGTGAGGTCAGGGGAGACATGGAGCATATCAAGCATGACTACATAGATCCGAGGGTGGTAGCCAAGGGCACAGAGGCCAAAGCAGTGTATTCTCAGTACCATCAGTGAGGGGAATGTCTTGAGGCAGAGTGGAAGGATCCTGTATGTCCACAAGGGATTGAATAGCTGGTGTCAACAACAAAGCTTTGTCTTCAAGACCTTTCTGATGATGAAGAACTTCTGGGAAGATATTGGATCCATCTCACCAAACAGGGAAAAATGTCTTTGCTGATGTGCTGGCCAATCAGGGGAGGAGAAGTTTTGCACTAGATGTGGTGTAGGAGAGAGGTGATGATGACCAACAATCAAGTGAGGAAGTGATTGGCAAGGAAGGGATGTGGGGTGATACAGACAAGAGCCTTTATATTCAAGATAAGGCAGAAAGGAGAAGAAATGGGGCCATCCTAATGGTATGCACAGAAGTAAGGTCAGTCTGCATGACAGCATGGTGGGGCAAGACCTCATACATTTTGTGGGAAATCAGAACAGCTGGGAGTTGCCTTTATGTGAAAGAGCAAGGAGGGTGCAGCTGTCTCTGCCTTGGGGAGGGCGATGAGCCAGCTGAGAGCTTATGGGTCAGGGTTAGAAGGTAGATCATCATGGCTGACATTGTGATGGGTGTCTGCTACAGACCACCTGAGCAGCAAGAAGTAGAAAAAGCCTTCTTCAGACAACTGGAAAAGCCAAAATGTAAGAATGGTGTGTATATATAGCCAAAAGCAAAAAGGTTTTATATACATAATCCCGAGACAGTGGTGAGGCACCACAGGACATGGTCTCCTACCTGGAAGGAAGCCTGACCCACAGCATACTGGAGACCCCAGTCCAGGCAGAGCTGTGTGGGAGGATGCCACAGAACCAAGGATGCCAAGTCTCAGGCACCAGGCAGCGCCTGGCTGCTGCCCTGGGGCTCAGGTAGGGGACACTGACGGTGTCCTTGTGGCAGGACATGCAGCGGGAGCTTTGGCAGGCAAAGGAGTTGCAGAGGAGGTGAGCAGCTGCACACTGTCAGGAAGAGTGAGCAAGAGATCGACAGGCTCTTTGCAGAGGCTAAACAGCCCCAAGGTCCCTTCTAAATGGAATTATTCCATGAATCTATGATATGAGGACAAACAAAAATAAGCAGATCTACCTTCACAGAAGCATGAAGGAAACTGTGAGCACAGGTAATTTAGTGATAGGTGATATGAACAGATTTGTAGAGCTACAGTAACTGAACCTTAATAACGCTGAATAATGCTGAAAGGATAACCTAGAGGTCTCAAGCCAAGGTTTTGTACTCAGCTTTGAGGATGATGTGGAGCAACAAAAGTGCTGAGAGGGCTAAAAGTACGACTTGTAAAGAAATATTAAACAGACTCGCACTGTTAACCGAAAGAAGACAAATTGAATGAAAAAACATTGTAGGTGTCTGCAAATGCTTCAACCATACTTGGACAGTTCCAAAGAGGAAAGAAATCACCTAGTCTATGTTTGTACTAGATATTGCAAAAATGCAGCATTCTAAATCTTCACAGACTCCTAAAGCACTGGCCTGTTATCTATAGCCGTGTGGGCAGCCTATCACATGGAAAGACCCTAGCAGCAAGGAAGGAGTTTTTGTTAACAGTTTTCACCCACTGCACAAAATGCCATAACCTGCTACACTTACCTGAGTTCCAGCCCTGCATAATTGCCTTTTGCTTGTGGAAATGAATTGTCCCCTTGGTTTGCCTGTTCCCACAGATACCCGGGAAGCTTTGTTTTGCCTTCAGATTCCACATTGCTTTGCCACACTACTCCCTAGCTGAGGCAGATGGTGGCGTCTCAAAGAGTTACCAGGCTACCTGTCTTCATCAACAGAACAGTGAGCACAGGAAGGAAATGAATATTCATGGAACCACTGCCTCCATAATCTTGAACAAACGTGTAGGGAAAGGGAGGTAAAGGATTAGGAGAGTTAGTTAAAAAGAGGTGGAGTTGTTTGGGGATGTTTTTATCCCCCTGGGGTAAATATCTAGCTGAGTGAAGATCCTGTATTTTCTCCACACCTCTATCTGATGGGTTGACCTTGGCCAGCTGCTAGATACCCAACCAACCACTCTCTCATTCCCCATCCTTAACAAGATAGGAGGGAAAATAATGCTCATGGGTTGAGATAAGGGCAGGGAGATTGCTTACCAATTACCATCATGGGCAAAATATACCGAACATGGGGAAGATAAATTTAAGTTATTGCCAGCCAAAATAGAGTTGGATGATGATAAACAAAGACAAAACCTAAACCATCCAAAATCCCCACCTTCTTCTCAACTTAAGCTTCACTCCTCCATTCCCAGCTTGTTCAAAGTTGCCATTAAAGCAGGTTCACATTCCTATGCAGGAACTAGAAGAAGCTGATGTAGGTAGATGCAGTTGCCTCTAATAGGTACAATATATAGAACAGAAAACATTGTAATAGTGGAATGTATACATTCCTGTTTCCTTTCTTTTCACTAGAAAAGAAGTGTGTTCCTGTAAAGGTTAGGAAATAGGATTATTTTTGCAGCTTTCTTTCTCATTTGTCTTCTGAAATTTCCCTTTAACATACTGGACAGTATCATTCATCATTGTGTGGAAGCAGCCAGTGACCAACAAACAAAGAGCCAGCTAAGTAAAAAGTTGGACAGGCACCTCTCCAGTCCCCCCCAAATTTCTCAGAGGTGTCCCTTACACATACGCAGCTCAGCTCTTTGGTGGACGCACTTGAAAGGTGAGGGGCCAGGCATACAGCTCATTTTTTGGACAGATGGTCAGTGCTTCCTCAGTAAGCCCAACACATGGAGGAGATATCAGACTTATTATGCAAATGCTTGTCACTTGAGCAGTAGATGCGAGGCACGCTGGGTACACCCTGGCCATTGCAGACTCTGTGGGCATGTTCATAAACCTCTGTCCAGGAACTCCAGGACAGAAATATGTCTGGTCTGTAATACAGGTATGCAAGATATAAATTGCATTTTAAAAAGCAACTAAATAGCAGCATAAGGTCCATAGTCAAGAATCATACATTCAAGAGTTTATTTCATCAAAATAGAATTTACTGTACATTTTCCCAAAGTGCTTACATTGTTTGTGTTTTAAACTTTACAGTGTTTATGGCTGTGGGCTCCCTGACGTTTGCTACTGGTTTGATAGAGAAATATTACTTAATACCTTCTCAAAATACGTACAAGGTCATATCAAGCTATTCTTTTTTTAAGCAGGAGCCTTACAGAAAACAGCTGAACAATAATCATACTAATGGTTTTGAATGTGCTTGTATCAATGTTATTTCACTGCATAAAGAAATCAATGTTATTAAAAAAAATCATAGCAATTATAAGGACAGCCAATTTGAGAGTGCTATTTGCTGAATAGCTAGTGACCAATTTTCCAGTCCTCCTGTTTAAATTAATGAATAATTAAAGAGGAGACTAATTCAATTTCCTTAGAACCTGCCCAGTTTCATTAACACAGCAGGGAAAATACAAAATATGTATTTGAATGCTTTATTCTTCAGAAGAAGCTATTCTACCTCAGATGTGTGGAAGATTAAAAGAAACCAGCAATTAAAATAGCATTAACACAGTTTGTAGCACTTCTGTTATATTTCAGTCTTAAACTCTGGCAAATGAAAGATGGTTAAAGTCCTATTTTTTAATGAGTTTTTCGTAGAATAATATACATGCTTTGTGAGAAGGCTGAAAAAAAGACTTAATTTTTTTTAATCACTAAGCAGCAGCAACCATTTGAAGGGGAGGGTGACTCCAGCATGGCAAATCCTGGTGCAGGCTAGGATGACTCCCAAGTACAGTGATACTGCATGAAAGCCATTTGGAATGCCAGCATGCTTCGCTGTGCATGGAGACTGTAAATGATACCAAAGCAGTACCTTGTCTGGGTAGAACAAAGGCTATCAAAAAAATGTTCCTTTCTTTTTCTTTTTTTTTTTTTTCTGGATGAATTTCATTTACCTTTTCAACAGATTTTAAATCTTTTGTAAAATACTCCAAGGGCTCATAGCACAGTGTGAGACTTGTAATCAGCCTGAAAAGAGTGACGGAAAGCTGGCTCATTTGGTGTCTCCCAATGCTTTCCTTTATTCTAACATGTCTGTTTACAGCTTAACTCAAAGGAAATTTGAGTTTTTTAACTCTTACAGCAGGTAGCAAAAAAAAGCACAAAGAAACCTGAGCAAAATATTTGAAGTAAAATCTATATTCAGGAGAAAATCAAGGGCATGACTCACCTGCAAAAACCAATTATTGTACATGCATAACCTTCTTTTGTTGTTGACCCACCTGACAAGTGAATGCATAGATTTAACATGAAAAAAATACCATGCTTAGCTTTTCCTAATGAAAGTAACTAACTGAGGGAAAACAATTTTGGGGGCAGGAAGGGCATGTATTAGCTGTTGAATAGCATGAAAAAAAGGATCTTGGTGTGGAGCTCTAGCAAGAGCTGAAGTGTCTGCAGCTGATACCTATCAGCCTGTTTGTAAAAGCATGTAATGCAGCTCAGAGGTGTGCCTCAGCCAGGTTTGGGTCCCTAAGGAAGTGTTTGAAAGGAAAGGTAAGCACTTGTGGTTTGCCTCTTTACATTCTGCCTAAGTAAATAGATGCATATATTTTAGATCTCAACTTCAACCTCTTGGGATGAACACTGTTTTTCTGTTCTGTGTTGGCACAAAGCTGCTCTGCTGCATGCCTGGGCTTTCTATGAGAAACAAATTGTGTAGGGGAACAAAGTGAAGTCTAGAAACAGCTGCCAAGATGAGAATATATCACCTTATCAGGTCCCTTTGTGTGAGACTGGGACAGCTGCATTTTGCCTTTCTCAATTCCATCTGGAATTTCATGCACATGCTTCCCTAGGGATATTTTCTTTGTCACTGTATTGTGGTTTAACTCCAGCTGGCAACAAAGCCCCACATCTCTCACTTTTCCCCAGTGGGGAAAAGCTCTGAAGAATCAGAAGGCTAAAAGTGAGAAAACTCGTGGGTTGAGATAGAGACAGTTTAACAGGTAAAGCAAAAGCCTCACATGCAAGCAAAGCAAACCAAAGAATTCATTCACCAGTTCCCATGGGCAGGCAGGTGTTCAGCCATCCCCAGGAGAGCAGGGCCCCATCATGTGTAACGGTGACTTGGGAAGACAAATGCCATCACTCCAAAGGTCCCTTCCCTTCCTTCTTCTTCCCACTGCTTTATATGCTGAGCATGATGCCATGTGATGTGGGATGTCTCTTTGGTAGCTGGGGTCACCTGTCCCGGCTGTGTCCCCTCCCAAGTCCCTGTGCACCCTCAGCCTCCTCGCTGGTGGGGTGGCATGAGGAGCAGAAAAGGCCTTGACTCTGGTTAAGCACTGCTCAGCAATAACTAAAACATCCGTGTTACTAACACTGTTTCCAGCACAAATCCAAAACATAGCCCCATACCAGCAACTCTGAAGAAAATTAACTCTACCTTAGCCAAAATCAGGACACACTGCTATTTCTTTGTTGTCTCCTTAAAATAAAAATATAATTTAATTTTTAAGAAACACATGCTGAAGCCACTAAAATCAGTCTTTTTAATACCATGTTATCAATATTAAATACAACTCCTTTGCTCCACAGCTAGAGCATAGACAGGAGGGATAGGATATTGTCTGATAACATTATTTAGCATGCCCATAGGTCCACCTATATAATCTGAAAGTTTCTGTACTTAATATAAAGATTCAAAATAAAACTTAATTCTCACTCTGTATGTTTCTGTTATTTGTGAACCGGCTAAAACCGTACTTTCAAACAACTAAGAACTTCAATATCAATAACATTAATAAATGGCTTAATGAAAAACATGTCCTCTGTAAGTCTGAGCAGATTCCAATGGAAATAAAATTAGAACCCAAATTTTCTAAGGGAGCAGGTGTCAAGCCATTCTACAGGTTACGTACTTGTTCTTTCATCCAGCTTTGCTCAGCAGGGAGAAATTTTGCCTCTCAGGTCCTCTAGGCTACACCTGCAGTGCCAGGTACAGCTGGACACAAGGGAATTGAACAGCCTCTGGAGGACCATCTCTGTTGTTAATTATTAAGCATGCTTCATGGAACAGCTTCTGCTCATGTCAAACAGCACATTCCCTGACAGGGCTCCCAGTGGGCACTCTGGGTGTATCTGGTTTGCATGGTAAGGTTTTGGTAGCAGGACTACTGCAGGGGTGGCTGCTGTGAGAAGATGCTAGAAACTTTCCCCCCGTCTGACAGAGCCAGTGACAGCTGGCTCCAAGATGGACCCACTGCTGGTCAAGGCCAAGCCCATCGGTGGCAGTGGTAGCACCTCTGGAATAAGATATTCGATAAGGGGTGAAAAAACTTCTGCAGAATTGCAGCCAGAGGTAGGAGTAAGAATATGTGAGGACAATAATCCTGCAGACCTCAAGGTCAGTGAAAGAGGGGTAGGAGGTTCCTGGTGCTGGCTCTGAGATTCCCCTGCAGGCTGTGGTGCAGCCCATGGTGAGGCAGCTGTGCCCCTGCAGCCCATGGAGGGCCACGGGGTGCAGAGATCCACCTGCAGCCTGTGGAAGGGACCCACACTGGAGCAGGTGGATGTGCAAAGGAGGCTGTGATCCTTGCAGGAGCAGGCTCCTGGCAGGATCTGTGGCCCCATGGAGAGAGGAGCACGTGCTGGAGCAGGTTTGCTGTCAGGACTTGTGACCCTGTGGGGGACCCCCAGTGAAGCAATTAATGAAGAACTGCAGCCTGTAGGAAACATCTACATTGGAAAAGTTCATGGAGGACTGTCTCCCATGCTGGACCAGGGGAAGAAATGTGAGGAGTCTTCTCCCTGAGGAGTGATAAACTGACCAGAGCCTCCATTCCCCGTCCCTGTGCACTACTGGGAAGGAGGAGTTGAAGAAATCAGGAGCAAAGTTGAGCCTGGGAAGAAGAGGGGGAGGGCAGGGAGTGGAAGGTGTTTTTCAAGATTTAGTTTTAGTTCTCATTACCCTACTGTGTTTTGACTTGGAATAAATTAAATTAATTTCCCCAAACCAAGTCTGTGTTTCCCATGACAGTAACTGGTGAGTGATCTCTCCCTGCCCTTATCTTGACCCACGAATCTTTTGTTGTATTTTCTCTCTCCTGTCCACCTGAGGAGGGAAGTGATAGAGTATCAGGTGTCCATCCAGGGTCAACCCACTACACTGGGCAAAGTCACCCTGCTTTGGGACAAAAGAGCATTTTTTAGAGAAGAGCCTCTTGCCCGTATTATTTATTAGCACTGACGGGTCATGAAGACCAATATCTAAGTAGAGCAGCTACTATCATGCACAGACAGGGATGCAGAATCACAGGGTAGATTAAACGGTAGCCACTTGGGTTGTTTCCACTCACAGCACTCAAAGATTTGGCAGTTAGTGGTAATTTTGCCTACATACCACAACAAAAGCTGTGATGAATTCCTTTGTCCATTATACTTTTCCCAGGGCACATAGAGCTACTTGGAATCTGTAAGAAATTCTATAATTTCTACAAAGTGACTGCCTTTTCTCAGCCAAATTCACTTTAAAACAAAATCAGCTAGTTTATTCCAAACCAGATTGATCTGCTGTGTAATGAAAAATGTAGAATTTGCACAGGAACGGGTGGACACTGCACACATCCTTTCAGCCATCTCTGCCATGGGAGGGGCTGCAGGGAGCAGAGGCTCGTGGTACTAGGGCCTGAAATAATATTGCATATTTCCAGAGCCACTTTGTGCCTGTCACATTAGACATTTTCATGAAGTGCTGTGTCTGTTGTACTCCCGAGTCCTAAGACTGAACTCAATATTAAACTGTGGATTAAACCTTTTAGCTTAGACATCTAGGTATTCATGTTCTCAATTTGGCAGTTTATGTAAACAACAGTATCTCTGGCCCCATTAAAAAAGACACAGGAATCAAATTTTTTTCACTTACATTCAGTTTCAGTTCTGTTCTCCAGAAGTAGCTTTCCAATCAACAGCAAAACACTCCCCCAGTGGCAAATTTAATTTCAAAAGACAAGCTGTTTTCTTAAAAGTGATTCTGTAACATGTGAAAAGGAGCTACTATCAAGAAGTTGTACTCTGAAACTGTCCTCTGTCAAGTAATAAAAATAAGATACATAGCAATCTTTCTCTGGCAGAGATGGTTCATCTTAATAATTTTAATCCTTTCAGTGAGGAGGAAACTGCTTTTAAAAATCATGTAAAGTGCTTCAGCAGTGTTCTTTCAAGCTGTGACAATGTCACCGCTGAGCATGGTGATGTTCAACACAGATATCTGAGAATGCTGACTTAAGACGTGGCATTTCTGCACACTTTTGTTGCATTTCTTCCATATCAAAATGAGCTTCAGTTTGGTGTGGTAATGTAGGAGATTTTCCAGGCTTATCTGTGAGGAGCTGCAGTCGGATTAATATTAGTCCTCCGTATTATTTAAAAGGAGCCACAGTTCTGCAAGCCACCTTATTTGTACAGAGCATATTTTTAACAGCAGCAGCTTCTGGTATTTTCTGCTTAAACAGCTGGGATTATGTGAAAGAAGCTGAAGTTATCTCAGCAGCTGTTTTGTCTGGGCAAGACCATAACAACTGTGATCTTGCTGTGTGAAACTTGGGATTAAGAAAAGCCATCCTACTATGGTCATCATTCCAACTGGTCTGAGACTATTGAGTCCTCTTCTCAATCAAATCCTCTTTTATGGATTTGGGATAATGGTCCCTTGGAAAGTACTGAATGTGTGAAACACAAGCTTCAAACTCACTGGTGAGGTTGTTTCTTTCATTCTTTCTGAACTTCTCAGAACTGAAGCAGTATGGGATATTACACCATTTGCAATGAAAGATGAACAGACGAACTGTTTTATTTTGTAATCTTTCCAAAGCAGGGACATCACTGTGAGTATTACTGGCAGCACCCTGCATCCTAGTGTATACTGCACTTCTAGGCCCAGACCAGCATGAAGAGTTGCAAAATATGTATGACAATAAGAAGGACACAGTGGTAAGGGAGTCTTGACGGAGCTGCCTGAGAAACTGATCTTCTTTACACAGCACGAATTTTTGTAACAACTGAATTTTAAAAAAGCCACCCACATCCAGAAGCTGGGAATACATAGGCTTATTTACAGAATGTGTGAACGTATGCTGTAAACGTGACTTTAAAAATGGATTTTGTGCTTGTAGCAAAGGAGAAATTGAATATGAATTCCAAGTGGGAAAAATCTACTTCTGTTGATGGGTGTATTAGCAGTAGAATGAGTGGGTGGTGATGTCTTCTCTGCTTGATATGAGAATTTGTACAGTTCTGTGTTGCTACACATCTCAACTAGCACTCATGATTTAACAGAAAGGAATATAGTCTAAACTAGCTGTTCAGACATCCTGTGCACTCAATTAGACAACTTCATAGGGCATCCAGCCTTCCTAGATGCCTGGGAGAGGTGGGATTAATTGTCTCCTAGCACCGTCTGTTTCACTTTGTTGACTGGATAGAGAGTCAGAACTATTACGTTAGACAAGACACCTGTGTTTTAGATAACTAAATTTAGATTGTTAGAATTCTATTTGCAATGTCCACATTTTCTAAAGGATGTTGACATGCTTGAGATTATACAAAAATCATTTTGCAACTACTGGAAAAGCCTTTCATGATATTCATACAGAGCTTGATGAATTTAGTTTATCCAACAGACTCTCAAAAGAAGATGATTATAGTGTAGTTTTATAAGGGAATAGATTAGATATTGGAAGATCTTTTACTGGGGAGAAAGAGAAGGCAGAAGGATCAGGTAGCTGGAACCTAGAGTGAATCACACTCAGTTTGTAAGCAGTCTGAGTGAATAATTTGGGAACAACTTTCAGGGAAAGGGTGTCTTCTCCGTTTCTTAGCATATTCAGTTTGGAGCTAAATGACTTGCTGAACTATGTGCTTGCTGAGTTTGGCTGGAATCGAGTTAATTTTCTTCAGAGTAGCTGGTATGGGGCTGTGTTTTGGATTTGTGCTGGAAACAGTGTTGATAACAGGGATGTTTTAGTTATTGCTGAGCAGTGCTTAAACAGAGTCAAGGCCTTTTCTGCTCCTCATGCCACCCCACCAGCGAGGAGACTGGGGGTGCACAGGGGCTTGGGAGGAGACACAGCCAGAAGAGCTGCCCAAAACTGACCAGAAGGTTATCCCACACTGTCTGAGGGAGAGGCCTTGAGAGTCATGGTGTCTGCCCACGTCACATTACATGTGACGGGGCCCTGCTTTCCTGGAGATGCCTGAACACCTGCCTGCCCATCGGGATTGGTGAATTAATTCCTTTATTTGTTTTGCTTGCATGCATGGCTTTAGTTTTACCTATTAAACTGTCTTCATCTCAACCCAAAGAGTTTTCTCACTTTCACCCTTCCCATTTTCTCCCCATCCCACCGAGGGGGAGTGAGTGTGCGGCTATTGCTGGCTGAGATTAAACCACAACAATCTATTACAGTGAAATCCTGACTACTGTGCTGAAAACGAGGTTAAGTGGATAGGAGCCAGCCTGCTAGCTTGAGAACAAAGCCAGTAGCATAAAGGCATGAACAGGATCATGGGGAATGGTCCATTTCACAGGATTGGATTACGGTATTCTCCTGGAATTTAAAAGGAGGATGAATCTAGTCAGTCTTCTTTTCAGCACTTGCTTATCTGTTCTACTGCCTGATTAAATGCTTACAAGGTGGGAGAATCTTACCACCTTTTTTGACGCTAGAAGCAAAACACATCACAGGATGAACAAATGATGCCTAGCAACAAGAAATTCAGTGCAATGTGGGCTGCTTTGGTTTCAGATTTCACCGATTAGTTTTTATTTTAACATCTAAGATATAAAGAAATAGAATTCCAGATGGTACAATCTCTCTGTAATATGCTGCAGGATTTCATTCTATAGAGCAATGTATTATTGCTGTTCATTCATGCCTTTAAAGATGTAGACATTGTTTCTGCTACTTCATAGAAATAATCAGTCTTCCATGTGGTATATGGAAGCACAGTATATACACATGCTTTATACCTTCATCACATCAGTTCCATTTCTCCTGTCACCTAACTTCGCACTACATCATATCCACAGTTTGCACATATCACAGAATCACAGAATCATTTACATCAGAAAAGACCTCAAAGATCCTCAAGTCCAACCTATGACTGAACAACACCATGTCAAATAGACTATGCCACTGAGTGCTACATCTGGTTGTTTCTTGAACACCTCCAGGGGTGGTGACTCCACGACCTCCCTGGGTAGTCTATTGCAATGCTTAATAACCCTTTCCATGAAGAAATTCTTCCTGGTTTCCCAGCTAGACCTTCCCTGATGCAGCTTGGGGCCATGTCCTCTTGTCCTGTCACTGGTTGCCTGGGAGAAAAGACTGACTCCCCACCTGGGTACAACCAGGCAGTTGTAGACAGGGATAAGGTCTCCCCTGAGCCTCCTGTTCTCCAGGCTAAACACTNATCACAGAATCACAGAATCATTTACATCAGAAAAGACCTCAAAGATCCTCAAGTCCAACCTATGACTGAACACCATGTCAAATAGACTATGCCACTGAGTGCTACATCTGGTTGTTTCTTGAACACCTCCAGGGGTGGTGACTCCACGACCTCCCTGGGTAGTCTATTGCAATGCTTAATAACCCTTTCCATGAAGAAATTCTTCCTGGTTTCCCAGCTAGACCTTCCCTGATGCAGCTTGGGGCCATGTCCTCTTGTCCTGTCACTGGTTGCCTGGGAGAAAAGACTGACTCCCCACCTGGGTACAACCAGGCAGTTGTAGACAGGGATAAGGTCTCCCCTGAGCCTCCTGTTCTCCAGGCTAAACACTCCCAGCTCCCTCAGCTGCTCCTCACAGGACTTGTGTTCCAGACCCTTCCCCAGCTCCGTTACCCTTCTCCGGACTCCCTCCAGCCCCTCAATGTCCCTCCTGCAGTGAGGGGCCCAGAACTGGACACTGCACTCAAGATGTGGCCTCACCAGTGCTGAGTACAGATGGACAATCCCTGCCTTGGTCCTGCTGGCCACACTATTGCTGATACAGGCCAGGATGCCACTGGCCTTCTTGGCCACCTGGGCACACACTGGCTCATGTTCAGCCACTGTTGACCAGCACATGGCCAGTTCATACACAGCTATTGCCTTCTTTGATGCTTCCTGTGGCTGTCTGACTAATAAAGCTGTAGAAAAATCCTCTGGCTTGTCACACAGGCTGTTGTGCATCCTTTGATTGAAGCTATATCTGTAACCCTGTGCTGTCACCCCTCATTGAAGGTCATATGTGTGATTCCTTCACGATGGTCTTGGGTCATTTCAAGGGATATCAGTATAAAAGGGTCACAAATGCTGGCGATCTTAAAGACTTGAGGAGAGGATTGTTGTGCTGTCTGAGGGGAGTTATCGACAAATCATACCAGAAAACACTGTAATTAACTGGGAAGGGGTTAGATGGTCCTGCTTAATTCAGCATGTGTTCTGTCAGGCACCTAATCAATCATCTTCCCCCAGAACATCCTGAAACCATAGTTATAAGCCTGAGGTGAAATGGATCTGTAATTTGAAATTATATGAGGAAAACTTTGTCCAAAAAAATCTTGGAAGCAAAAAAAGAAACTTGGTTTGGGTTCATGAACTGAATGTGTCTCCTTGTTTCAGACAATAAGGATTCCTTTAGAGCAGCTGAATAGCAGGTTTCACAGCATCCCTCAGGATATTATGAGAAATTCAATAGCTGAGTTAGAAAATTATTGTGTGCATAAATGGAAAAACAATCTTGCATTAGACACGCCAGTTTTTACTGCACTTTGTTAGCATTCTCAGCTAAATCCCTTTAATCAAGGTTTTTCAACTGCCATTTTCAATTACACTGGACTGAAATTTGTCCTTCAGGATGGGAATGATTGATTGAAATTCTATTTAAGTTGCTTTAACCCCTTTCAATAAGATGAGGAACAGTGAACTGTTTACTTTAATATGCTTTCAGAGTTTTACCTGTTCCACTGTTGTGAGTTCTTCAGAAAGTAATTTGGTACAGTGGCTTGAGGTGGGACTGGTGAACTCCTGAAATTCATGGTCCCAATTCTGGCACTTTTTCTTCCTGGACAACTGCTTTGACTTTTATTCCTATCGCCCTCTTCACACATGCAAAGTAGCTGGACCGGCCAAAACAGAAGTAAAGAGGTGTAGCCACCCCAAAGTGCTTCTCTCATGCTGTTACACTGTTGTGACCTATTTCTTCCATGCCCCACTTTATCCCTCATTTGTTGTCATCACTTTCTATGTTTAGTCTCATTAATATTTTAAGCTTTGAAGTCAAGGCCTGTCGCTTTTATTTGTCTGTGAAGTTGCATGAATATTTCTTGTACCTGCTCTTCAGGTAAGATTAGGATAATAAATAATATTAATACCAGCTTAAGATTCTTAAAACTGGGCACTCTATCTGCAAAATATATTCCTTTTTTGCTTTTTATTATTATTATTATCTACTCTGAAGTGGCAGCTTAGTACTTCAAGCGGACTAACAGCATCTTTCAAAAATACAGTTTAATCACAGCATACTATTTTTTTCTTCCTTTGAAATCATAAATTTGAATTTGACATAGACCATCAAAATTAAAAAAAATATTTCTGTCTATCTAAATGTAATTTGGAATGGGATTTATCAATCCAAATTCAGGTTCTTGCAATGTAGGTGTCTGCATGTAAACAAGGCATGTAAGATCCAATTTACCTGACACAAATCCTTCTAGAGAGTTCTGTTTAGTCCCTATACTATGCAGGACTTCTGGACAAGTAGCTTGTCTCTATGGTGAAGATATTTCAAGTTAGGTGAGATAAGTACTACACTGGTGCTCTCTTCAGCATTTTTGTGCTCCGGCTCCAGTCTCAAGGTAACTTGTTGCTTGCTTTAGAATAACAATTAACACTTTTTAAAAACCAATTATAAATTGAATGAGTGTTGCACTGAGTGAACTCTTCTCTGGTGAGGCAGCTCCTTCCTGGTAAGCACTTGTTTGGATAGTGTGGCAAGGAGGATGACTGGGGTCCTGCAACTTGCAATGTTCTTGTCATGTGGATAAGAGCTGCAGTCTATAAAGCTGTCAGTCTGGTGGATTTTTACCAACAGAGATGTCATTTTAAAGTAAGACTGGATGAAAGGGCATCACAAGTAAATAGTATCTGTCTATGTTAGGAGCCTATGCTTATCTAGGGAGTGTTTTTGATCCCAAGGTACTTCAAACAGTGTATCTGGAATGCTAAGTGACTAAGATACTGCAAGGAACAAGCTATTGCTTTATGTCAGCAAGGACTGAAGGTTGCAAAACCTTGTAAGCTGACTCCTCTCACTGAAAATGTCAACATCAGCTAAGCTTCAGACTAATTCAATTATTTTCCCTCTACAGTATGATGTCCAAAGGAAGACTTCACAGTGCTGCAATGTCTTTAGCTTCCTGGCTGTTTTGGGGTGACTGTATGATGTGTATCCCCTATCACTGCTCTATGCCCAGAAATTAATTTTGTGCCTTTTCTGTGCCTTTAAACTGAGCTTGAGAGTGGGAAGAGGAAAAAATTGAGTGAACTTTTCAAAACAGTTGTTCAAGGACACAGATACACACTCCTCTGCATTCTCCTGCTGCCGTAGCAAGGGCGGAGGAAGCACCCTTCTTCTTTTCAGCCAGCTTTCCGCTCCTTTTCTCTGGAGGGAGATGGAGAGTTGAACTTTGTTTTCCTGGGACTTTGGTTTTTCCCTTCTTCTCTTCTGGACTGTTTCAACATCAGAACACATCAGGAGAATTTTCCACCAAGGCCCAGAGGTGGGCCCTCACCGACCCAGCTCCAAGGAGGAGGAGGAGAGAGACCACACCCACAGAAGGACTCTGAAATTTTCCCAGGTTTCTCTCCACGGCGAGAGGTTTTATTATTTAGCATTATTATCCTTTTCCTGTGTGTTTGTTAAATAGTTTTTTTATCTCTTTCACTTCCCTCCGAGGAAATTTTTTTTTTCCTGAACCTGGTAGGGGAGGGGTGGTTGTAACCTGCCTTCTATCAGAGTTGTCCAAACCAGCACACCTGGACATTTTGGTCTGTCTCAGAGAATGATGCCTTCAGATCTGACCCCCTCTCTGCTCCACTGAGTGCAGACAGCAGCAGAGTTGCCACAGGAACTGATGAGTGTCATGATTTTTCTTGGTCTTTCTATTGCTCTGCTTTTGAATGAGCTTTCAATTTGTCAGTGTCTAGGGTATATGTGTTGAGAACTCCAACTTGTAGGGATTAGTGAGAAACAAAATTCCCTATATTAAGATTATTAAATTAATCTGCTTCATTGAAGGATGAAGCAGATTGAATAAAGGAGTGGTCATTGCACAGACCCTGGGGACTTAGGGCATCAGCAGAGGAAAAGGAATTATTTATTGCAGTGTATTTTAGTGTACTTTCAAAGTTTGAATCACCTTTGTAATTTGAAATCACTTTGGATTTATCAGAGCATATCCAAAGATTGGCAGAAATTAAAACCCAGTACTTTTTAAAATCTGGAAATGTTTGACCAAGGCTAGCAGAGATGAGTGAACATCTCTGCACTTGACACAGAGATGATACAGAGAAACAGGGTGAAAATTAGGTTTTGGACCAAAATGTTGATGCCGTAACTGATTTTTTATTCTTGCAGCTTCCTTGAACATACCGATGCCTGAAGTTTTAATTTTTATATTTTTCAAATCCTGTACTGCCTAGTGTGTAACTGAAGTTTCTTGTGGCCTGTTAGCTACTGTTCTCTTATGCTAGTTACACATAACAAGCCACTCTAGGTTTGCTCTCCAAGGACACCTAGATTGTCCCAAGCCCCACAATATGTAAACTAAGGCCTCTGAAGAGGATGGAAAACTTGGGGTAGTTACATCATTAACTGGGGTTGTAATTGGAGAATTGATCCTGATATACAAATGGACCAAGCTTATAAAAGTGTGAAGAACTCATGACCCAGGGTCCATCTTGGGAGTAGCCTCTTGACTCCCCGGAGCGTACCTTGAAGGCCCTTCAAATAAATACCTACCTTTATTCCCTTATTCTTGTCTGGTCTCTGTTTTCAGGTGGCCACCCCAGGCATCAATACCATTGAGGTTTTTGGCATTTTGGCCAAAACGGGCAATTGAAATACTGAAACATTCTCTGGTATGGCAAGAAAGTACAACAGAATCTAGAACACTTCTCCCTTTTTAGTATCAAATTCACCACTGCCTCAAGAGCATAGGTTTGGGTTTGTTAATTAAACTCTTCACCTCTTTGCTGCCAAAGCTTAAAACACTTTTTAGCTACTTTATCAGCATAGGTACATCCCTCGCTGCCATCCAGCATGTCATCCTTTCCTTTGCTCCTGTGCTCAGCAAGGGTCTGTCTTCATACTTGTGGTAAAAACAAGACTTCTTTCACAAGGTCAGTGCTTTGTTTCTGCCAGAGTAGATCCTATTCCAGATTTGGTAAAGCTTTTTGATTATACCTGGGGGTGACTTCCAGCAATGCTTTGCTGGAGGCACCCTGCCTTGCTGGGTCACTACCTGGAGGAAATCTCATGCCCTTGGCTGTCCAAAAAGCAGTTTTCAAGAGTAGCTTCTTTTGAAATTAACTCCCTAAAATGGGAGGGGCTTCCTCCTAGCACCCAGAGCCATAGCTCTCCTGTCCTTACTGCAGGTTTCCTGTGGGCTACCCCCTCAGTCCTGCCCCAGACCCAGAGTGAGATCCTTGTGAGATCTGTATGAGATTTATGGTTGGAAGTCGCCTGTAAAATCCACAGAGCTTCGGAGAAATTTCCAACCCTCGGTTCTCTAAAAGTCATGCCTTAATAGATTAATATGGTTCACCTACTTTATTTTTCAAGCTGTCAGGTACATACTACACTCCTCAAACAAACATGTAAGGACAGAGATCCTGCCAAGAGCTCAAATCCATATTTGGCACAGTCCAGTGAGTAATGGTGATTATGAGATAAGAGTGGAGGACACCCAAGGGACGAGAGCTGTTGCTAAGACAGGTGTTTGGCAAAATTGGGAAAGGGATTTTCCAAAGAAATTTGGAAGACCTGAAAGCACTGACAAAACAGTTTCAGGCAGAAGGACAGATCGTCCTAGATGGGTGGAAGGTGAGGACAACAGGAGACAGCAAGGCTTACTTATGATAGTAGAAAGATGAAAAGAGCAGAGGAAACAGAGAGTTAAATTGTTTAGAAAACCAGGACTGGCATCCAGGTCCGGTCTGTGAATTGAGCCCTACAACCAGGACCAATTTAAAGCAGTAGCAGAAACCACATTTTTGCACAGCTGGAAGTAGAGCTTCAAACTGCTCCCCTGTGCTCCCATTTCTAGCACTTGTATAGATTATTGTCTTCTCTGTTTCTCTTTTTACTAACCCTATTTCAAAAGTTTGAATAGGCAGTGAAACAAAACCACCAGAATTCATAAAACTTTACTGCTTTATTATAAATTACAATTCCTAGTCTAAAATGAAATACATAGAAAGAATGATGGGCAGCCTTCTGCTTTATTTTTAGTATTTACTGTCTGCCATTTTTTCTCCTGTTATGTGTAAACCCGCCCCCCCCTGTTTCTGTCCTTATGATATGTATTAAAAATATAATATATCCAGGGACAACTAAAAGGAGAGAGCCCAATACAAAGAGAGGCATTACACAAAGGCAGAGACAGAAATATTCCCAGCCCCAAAGAAATAATAAAAAATGGATTGGGAGGCACATGGCTAAGTGATTTGCCCACTGTCACAGTTGGGATGCAGGATGATGTGCCTCTTGCCTCCACCCAACACAGATTTGGGCAGGGTGCATGCAGCAGCTCTGCAAATGGGCAGCCCCACCTTGCCTTGGCCACTGCATTGCTTCCACAGGTTTGTTCCTTGCCCTTTTTCTTCCCATTGTACATGAATCACACAAAGAGATCCAAACCCACACATCTCTTCATTAATTTCCGCTACTTTCTCTAAGGAGAGTATGTGGGGTAAGCAACACGTCTCAACCAAGCCAGACACCCTGTTTATGGATCTCAGAGTATTCCCATGCATTCTGCAGGGTTAATCTGCACAATTCAGCTACAAAATCCAAAAACAAACAAACAAACAAGTAGCAGAACTAAATACTGGTATTTTGGAATTGTCCACCAGGAGCAGAAAAGAGAAAGCATCATCTTTCTTCCAGGTTCAGCTGGGCTTTCACTGAGCCAACAGCAGCAGGATTAGTCAACATGCAGCTAAATAATCTATGTTGGAACAAGGGTATCTCTGGAGAGAAATCTTCCTATCTGAACTATATCTACACCTGCACAGGAGTAAAATATGGAGTTTCCTTCTGTACAACTCCTGGGAAACATGCAGGAGGCCTGTGAGCAGCTCCTGCACTCGTCTCGAGGTTGGTCACTAGTCCTGCTGTGCAGCAAGGACAGGGAGCTCTTCAAGTAGTTTGAACTTGTGGGACAGGTTTTTAATCAGCTGAGCCTGTAATCATTCCACAGCTGCGATGAAATAGCCTCTGACTCGAGGAGCAAGGGGATTTCTTTGGGGAGATGCAAGTGTGTCCTGCATTGCTAGTTAGGCTGTGAGAATCTCAGTCTAGAGAAGGCAAGCACATTTGCTATTTTTGCGCAATAGAGACAGGTTTTAGCTGGGGCCTCTTCCTGTATGTATCATATCACAACCAGGAATAAGTAGCATGATCTTACCTGTGTTGATGAACTGTAGGAACTTCCTTGGAAGAAAGGGCATGTGAATAGCCCTCAGCAGAGGAGGATGTGAATTGCTAGGCAAGACTTGTGTGTGGAAACAAGTGCCTTAGCCCACATCGGTACAGAGGGAGGGGTGGCCCAGGTGGAGCTCTTAGAGCCTGATTCACTCACTGGGCTCTGTGCTTCTCTGCATTCTCTGCACCCACAGGGATGTCACTACTGCATTCCAGCTGAATCACCAGAGTTGCCATCATTTAGAAGTGAATTCTACCCCACGTCTGTATAAAAGGGGATACTGGCATGACTACTACTTTTTCTGATGATTGCAAAGAAAGCTACTTCTTAACCTAGGCACCTGCGATTCACTGTCTTCTTTAAATTTTGCTTTTATTGCAAATATCTGCAATACATTTATGGGATATAATACAATGTCAGCAAATACTGAGTAAGGGGGCTTTAAAAGGTAACATTATAAAATAGTTGCTTCTTACATTTCATTATTATTGAGCAATAAGTTTCCACCCAGTATGCACAGCCTTGTAAAAAGGTTATTGTCCCTAGGCTAATAGTTTTGCCTATAATAACAATTGATAGGTCACAATTGAACAAATTACACGTTTCAGAGCAAAGCCCACCAAGACAATTTTTTTTTTTTTATAAAGAAGACTTACTCTGGACTGCCTTCAACATATAATTTTAGTTGTCCTAAATAATTGCATTCTATTGATATTTGGTTAGTTAGGATGTGATTTTCGGGTGTATGTTGTGCCATTAAAGTAAATTACCATAGGATTTTAAAATTACATCAGTTACCACTTTCATCTGCAAGAAAGGTCAAACCGTAGCAAGCTGCACAACTACCATCAGCAATTATCACTGGGCTATAGTTAAAATAGAAAGCTCACAAAGCAACATCTGCACTCTGCAGAGATTGGGGAGGTTTAGGAGCTCATTGTGTGGACGGGAAGAACAAATATAAGCTCCTTTTCATAACACCTCCAGAGTTTTCTCACCTCACTAAACCCTCTCCAAAGCTGTTTGCTAGGCGAGTTCTCCTTTCAGGGCTTCCTGAATCCTCTAACCCTTCATCACCTGAAAAAGAACTTACTTTCAAGCTTGTCCAGCTAATTTTTGTCAACTACATTGGAAACCACAAGTTTCTATAACAAAAGAGACATTTCCCTATAAATTGTGCTTTGCTTAGTCATAGGCAGGGGTTGGAAATCCCTGTTTACCATTTACATGTAAACTCATCGGAAGAAAAAGCACAGGGTCTGGTCTTAAGGGTACTCAGCATTCAGCTCTGCACTGGGGAGGCCTCACCTTAAGTCCTGTGTGCAGTTTTGGGCATCACAATATGAAAAAGACATTAAGCTGTTAGTGAACATCCAAAGGAGGGCTGTGAGGATGGTGAAGGGCCTTGAGGGGAAGCCGTATGAGGAGCCACTGAGGGCACTTGGTCTGTTCAGCCTGGAGATGAGGAGACTGAGGGGAGACCTCATTGCAGTTACAACTTCCTTCTGAGGGGAAGAGGAGGGGCAGGCACTGATCTCTTCTCTGTGGTGACCAGTGACAGGACCCAAGGGAATGGCCTGAAGTTGTGTCAGGGGAGGTTTAGGTTCGATTTTAGTAAAAGGTTCTTCACCCAGAGGGTGGTTGGGCACTGGAACAGGCTCCCCAGGGCAGCAACCACAGCTCAGCCAGCCAGAGTTCGAGAAGCATTTGGACAATGCTCTCAGGTACATGGTGTGATTCTTGGGGCTGTCCTGCACAGGGCCAGGAGCTGGACTGGATGATCCTGATGTGTCCCTTCCAACTCAGCATATTTTATATTCTAATAAGGCATAATATGTCTGGGAAAATGCTCACAACTGTTCCTCCAGTGACAACAACAGCTCTGTAAAAAGGCAAAAATAAATTCTGATGTTGGTGCCATACAAAGGGAGCCTCACTTGCCAAAAGTCCACCTAAAACCTTCCATTTCCTTTTATAATAGCTTGAAAAGCAGGATTAAATACCCTTTTCAGGTGTAAATCTAATACTTCAACTTAAGGACAGACAAGCTCTCAGTTCAGCGAACCATATGTGAAAATGCATGTGACTTCTGCCTCAGCTTCTAGCAGCAAGCAGAGCCTTCAGAACTTAAAACCACAAGACATCACTACCTCTCCTGAAAGAAAAGCAGACTTGTATCTCACAATCAGCAACACATTTGTTTATCTGCTGCCTTTTAAAATAGTCACTGGCATTTGACTGTCGTGCCAGCATGGGCTTTCCTGTATCACCACGTGTCTGCCCGTCTGGTTATGGCAGCATGACTGTAGGCTACCCTTCCAACCTGCTACAGCTGTGCTACAGCCTAGGCCAAAATGACAGTTTTAGATCCCAATAACGCTATTTTTAGAGCAGTTTTAGTCCCTTAAATCTCCAGCAGACAAAGCTGCAAGAGATGCTCTTTGCCTGAGGCTGTGCTCCCTCAGTGCCACAGGATGTCCCACTGACTCACAACACACGCCCTCTCAGGGGACACCAAGCTCCACACAGGGCTGCGTGTTTCTCTATATGGGAGTTGCCTAATCCTGTGAACAGATCTACACAGAACCTAGTCAGAGCAGTTTTGTTTTTTAAAAACACAAAAAAATGCTGTACCCTTAAGCATAAGATAGTTTCAGTATCATTTGGTCTCCTAAAGTTCAGCTTGCTAACATTATTTGAAGTATCTTGACACATATGAAGAGATGATCATAATTGGAACAATTCACTTGGAAATTCACTACTAAAATATGACTAGCCTTATGACCACTGTACAGTCATGTGTCTGTCTCTCTGTTCTAGGTACTTTGACCACTGCTAAGAATATAGCTGTGGGATATCACTTATACTGGAATATTTTTACTAACTACTAATAAGAAAACTAGAAACTGGCTTTGTTTCTGTTTATACAGAAACACATTTCAGATTTCAGTCCTGTTTGCTACTTACCATTTTTATTTATTTTTTTACTCTGGAATATAATCATTTTTACTGTTGTTTCTTAATATAATTTAAGACATGATAGCATCCAAAGTCTTAACTTCAACTGGGAACAAGGTCCCCTGGAATTGGAAAGACTCTGGATACATGTGAAGGCATTGTCTGGGTCCCAAAATTTTAAAGTGGAATTCAAAACAAGTTGTAAGGATGAAGAACCAGATGGAAGATGAGCACAGTGGTGAGCTGAATACTCACAATGCTGTGGTTACATAAAGCGCAGAAGCATATGTGTGCTTCCAGAGCCACTAAGTCTGAACCTGTAAGAATAATATAAGAAAACCCCAAGGATATCAGCTTCAGTATGTATTGGCTATCAATGGATGACTAATTTCTTGGAGGCTGCACATGTAGATGCAGAAGGCAGTGATGTCTTGAGGAGGGTTTTAAGCAGGATCATGGTCTCACCACGGGGTGAGCACACCATGTACAAGGAGAGATGTACAAAGATTACAGTCTTTTGTGAGCGAGACTGAGAAGGGAGCCTCCAGCACTGGTAGCATGATAATGAAAGCCATAAGGGTGACACGTTCTAAGATAAAATCAGTAAAGTAGGACAAGGTAAAACTGTGCAAAAGCCTCAGTGTAACATCTCAAGTTCAGCAGCAGGGAAGGGGAACTTGTGAAGACTTCTAGCAGGGTGGGTGAGCTGGGCTGCTGCCTCAGAAACACACTGGCTTTTGTCTTACCTTTTGAAAGTAATGTGGGCAAGGGAACCAAATGTGTTACTGTAGGCTTTGCTGTTATGGGAGGTGAGGAGAGTCTAAATGGCAGTGTGCAAAGCACCAACAGTGATATGCTTCAGAAGGAGTTTCTGCTGGATTTGAATGTGGTCTGCAAGTCTGGAGAAAGGAGAAAAATAAAGCCTACGGTGTCCAAAGCAATATAGGAACAGTGGCAGTGGCAGCAGTTGTAGATGATGAGAAATTGAGAATTTGACAGGGAGGAGGAGTTTTGGTTCTTCTCAGTTAAATCCATGATTAGATATCTCCAAGGGGAGATGTTGAATATAGACCAAATTTCAGAGCCTGGTGAAAGTGGGTAAAAGAAAATGTAGTTTTGAATTGCAGTGAGCTGCAGAGGGAAAAGGCTAAAATGAATTTGAGTGGAAAGTCACAGCTCTAGCTGATCATGGAAAACTTAAAGGAGGACAATATTTTAGAAAGAAAATTTAATTAATTTGCATAGAAAGCATCTAATATAACAATGATCAAAGTGGAGGTCAAAGATAGGTATTTTTGTGGGGATACCATCTTTCAGGTTGACTGTTTTAATAGGTCTTACTAATGCTTAATTACATGTAAGTCTTTGTTAAGGAACTCAAGGGGAGTGCTTTGTGATTCTTTACAAAGGAACAGTATAATTATTGTGAATCAACTCAGCATCTTCATCTTTCTCTCATGCTACAATGGGATGTGAAATCTACATAGTTAAAAGGATAAGCTATTGTTCCAGAAACCAAAGCTAGATAAAATGCAGATCAAGTTTAGTGTAAGGCTACAATTAAATGAATAAAAACCTTGTGATATAAAAAGCTCTGGTGATGAGAATGAAGAAACCAGAGGTTTGCAAGATTTTAACATGTAATTATTCCTAATAACCTAGTTTTAAAGTAGCACTCTTCAATTTAAAAGCTCCCAAAATGCCTTAGATATTTTTTACAATACATTGTAAACATATTCGTTTAAGGGTTTCATTTGAGCTTTTTACAGTTGAACAAGGTAGTAACAGTACTTGCAAAAGCAGCACAGTGAGCAGAAAGGAAATCAATGGCCATTCAAAAAACATGGTGTGATTTTGACTAGACTTGAGTGCAAGCCCTCCATCTCACATCTCCAAATTACTTCAGCTTCACTGTTTTTTCTTACCCTTTTCCCACTCCTGAGTCCCCACTCACTTCCCTTTCCTTCTCTGTCATTCTTTCATTATTTCTCATGCCATTTTTCATGATCCCTTCCTATCAAAAGCCAGGCCTAATATGGATCTAATATGACATTTCCTTGCTCATGGAGTGAGTTTGCTGTATTTATTCCTGCATTCAGTGTCACCTTTGCTCAGTGAAGGTGTAAATGCAGGGGGACAAGGCAGACTGCTGCTCCATGCTGAGCAAAACCCCAGGACTAGGCAGGAACATCACTGATCGATCCTGGACACACCACAGCCTGGCTGCCAGAGCAGTAACAAACTCAGTGGCAGATGGGAAATACACTAAATTAAGGGATGTCTTTATACAAGGGACCTGTTGTTGGAAAGTAATCTTCTTCTGGGGGAACACAATCCACATCCACACCTACAATTTTTAAAGGTAGCTCATTATTTTAGAACAGGAAGCGAAGAAGAGCAAATTCATTTCCTGAAGGTCCTACTAAATGTAGAGAAATTACCCAAGATGGAATCTGTCCTGGTTTTCTGGTTACTAACTTCCCCTCTGACTCCTTTGCCAAATCCTGTAGACAGCTGGTCAGGACTCACATACGTCATCTGAAATACAACATTTACAAAAGCACAAAAGCACCCCCATCACAATCACAGAGCACTGGTGAGTGGTGGGCTTATGGGGAAAGTTTAGGAAAAATCTCTTTTTCTGGTTTTGCCTTGCTAGTACTTTTCTGTCCTGGTGACAAGCACTGCTCAGTGCTCATTTATTATCTATTTAATACACTAGAAGTGTTCAAGATACTGTTGCATTTCTTTTATTGAGGCTAATGGAAAAGTATTTTTGCAACAGTTAATTTTTCCTTTCCTGCTGTGTTACAGACCAGACATATTTGGGTGGATTTGCTCAAAACAGCATTAATTTTCAGTGGTCTGATGGATCCAAGGCCCAAAGACTAAATTTCTTTTCACCAAAATGGAAATTGATGTGCCAGGGAAAATGAGCTCAGTGTGACACTGCCATCTGAGAGAGGTTCTGGGAAGGAAGATTGTTTGGTCCTGGGTAATGCAATTTTTGGTCCTGATAAAGCACTATATATATTTTTTTAATCTGGTTATTAATTCCAATACTGTAACTTCAATTATCAGGTCTGTTAAATATCCTCTGCAGTTCTTATTTCTGCACCAATTTAATAAGATGTGATTCAAACAAAAAAAGCAAGTGTGAAACAAATGAAACAAAACAGGTTGTGTATTAACAAAACTATAGTAAAAATCTCCTTCCTACAGTCTTTTCACATACATCTACTTATGTCAGAAAGCATGAATTTTTATATGTTTACATTTCTCTGTTATCTAGTAAACTGAAATGTGGCTTCAGTGCTGCATGAAATACAAATTCTCAGCTAAGTAGTCATTCATTGCTGCCCCAAGATTAATCTGACATTTTGGATAATAGTCTATGGCATGTAGTGCAGAAATATAGTACCCACTCTTGTTAGATGCTGAGAATCCCTGATTTCAAAGGAAATTGAGGGCATTTGGACTCAATAGGAACTTTCACTTCTTGCTATTGTATTCATGTTTATATTAGCCCAGCAAACCTGTGTCACCTCAGACCAGAGTAAAACTCCCAGAGTCGAAATCAAACACAAAAAGAAGATGACAAGAATACATCAGGACACACTGGTGCTGAAGTTCATTTAAATTTCATACCAAAACTTCTCAGCAGCAGAGCTCTGTGCAATACTTGAGTGGGAAAGTAGGAATAGAAAATAGTGCATGGTAGACTGTGTGCCTGTCATGCCTGACATTTTGAGGAGTCATGAGTTCCTGACTGAGCCTGATGTGGACATGCTGTGTGACCATGAGTAAGACTTTTAAATTTTCCTTCTTGCAAAAATCGGCAAAATGTTGGGTGGATGGGAAGGTTGAGTGATGCTACCAGTGCATACCCACATGCTTCACTAAGTGGGAGAAAGGGCAGAAATTGTATGTGGAAATATGGAGACAGCCATTTGAGGAAGGTGTTTCACAAGTTCGGTTTTGAACTTAGGCAACCTATGAAGTCCTACTCTAGAATAAATGAACGCATTAATACCTTGGTGGCAGAGATCCTACAGAGCTGAGAATGTTCCCTCTAACCAGTCAGAGACTGCCAGAGATCCAGATGGAGGAGAAGGAGCATGGTAGGGGTTATAAAGTCTCTATTAGCACTTTCTGGTTTGCTGTAAAATATTCTGTGTTATTTGATGCCCTTGTATTTGCATAACTCCTCCCATTGATATGGGTGCCGCCTCTGCCTCTTCTTTTCATGGTGCAAACAAATGAAGACAGACCAGGGCCCCAAGGATGGTGTGAACGGCTGTGTCTGGGGATGTGTGGAAGAACGAGCGTTTGCATAGCTGGAAGGGAATGTACTGCTTCACATCATTTATCAGAGAAGGCTGAGACCAAAGTCTCGGGGAGAAAGAATAAACACGAACCTCTTGTGCTAGATATGATTTCAACAATATCACTTCAATTATAGAAGCCACGTAAACAGCAGGAGAATCACAAGGGCAGCACTAAGCAAAAATGTGTTCACATGAGTCCTGATTTAGCAGTTCTGGCATTTTTATAGAGGATGCTTCATCTTTGTCATTGCTATGGGAATAAAGAGAAGAGGAAATAATAAGAACCTCCTGAATTTCCTCTGATTAATCCCCTATATCTCTTCTTGTCTATTAGCAAGAGTTCAAAAATAACTGCTAGACATAACAGTCTGACAACACAAGGGAATGATCAGGGGAATTTTATATCCTCATTAGCCCATCATGGAAAACACTGTTTCCCTGATACTGCATCCAGATCACTCCTTTTTCAAACAGCTTAAATCAGTGGCAGTACTGTACCGAATTTGAGGCCAGAGCGAGCATTACATTGTTAGAGAGTGGCCTCCTGTATGACCAGGCTGAAGGCTGTCTCCCCACTGCATTTTACAGTAAGCCAAATAGCTCATTTTTAATATGATGATTTTCCTAAATACCTTTGAGACCTGATGCGAATACAATGAGAGAGGGAAAACCACCACTGTGAATTTTTAGCAATGGCCAAGCACACTCATCATTAAGAATCTGTCTTGTTCCCCATTTAAATTTGTCTGCCTTGGTTCCTGGCATGACTTTCCCAGAATGGCTGAAGATGTAGTCCCCAGTATTTTTTCCTAATAAGGGATGTACACTTTGCAGTTAATTTGCTTCTCAATCTCCCTTTTGATACACAACACAGAGAGACCTTTTGAAGAATTAGGTCGAGCAACAGGAACCGCAACACAAAGCTCAACGCAGTAACTAGACTCTAAAAAACTGAAAATCTCTTTACTGAGAAGCATTTCTCCCACTCTCAGTCATTACTGGGAATCTTTCACGCAACAACTTTCAACATTGTTCCAAAACATGTTGCTATAGATGTGGAACAGCTCCTTACCAGACTCACTTGCTCCTGGTGTAAAAGGATCTCTTTGCCCCTGCTCAGGGTCCTCTCTTACTACAGAGGAGATTGGTATTTTTCTTCACAGTGGCCTCCTTCTGCCTTTTCACTCCTTCTAATCCCTAAGGGTTTTCAGGAGTCCATGATTTGCCCAATGAATACCCATTTTCTTGGTATGGGCTAAAGTTTCTGTTCCTGTATATTAGGATGTATTAGGTGTATGAAAATATTTGCTTTATGAATGGGCTTACATATTCAGTTATTCAGATTCATTCTCAAAAGACTGTTTAGCCTTCTTCAATATTTGCCACTTTAGCTGGATCATCCAAAGTTTCTGTCAGGAATGACCTCTGGATTATTTTCAGATCTTTGCAAAACTTTTGTTAGTATTCAGTCTACAGGAAAAGCTTGCAGAATATTTGCCAGTGATTCCCCACTGAAAATTGTTTAAAATTGGATTGCTAGACAACTTTGAATCCATTCTAAGATGTATTTTGCTGATACTGTACTCCATATTTTTCACAGTAATGGTGCCTTTTCTTGAGTCTGGATGGATTACAGGTAGGTGGTATCTTTAATAACTAAATTTGCAAACTTATCAGAGAGAAAATTATTTGTGTTTGACTGAGCCTATATCCCATGCTTTACCAGTATTAATGATACTGTCAACATTTAATTCTTTAACTAATAAGTCCCAAACAGCTGTCAGATTGATGTCAAGCACAGCCCACACATAATTACCTGGGTCATTCTGCTCACAGTATGAATATTAGTGTTCTTACAGTCTGGAGGAATTTTCAAGGCATATCAAGGCAAACAGGTAGCAGTGAGGTACAAGTCTCCACAGCTCAGTTCATCAGCAACCCCACAGCTGATTCCAAGTTTGCAGGAGTTTTTATGGATGTCATTGCACTCTCTGAGTCACTGAAAATAGCTATGACTAAACTGTTATAAAATCTTCTCTTTCCAGGCAAGGTGCACTGCATTTCTGTGTATTGAAGAGTACAATTATCCTATGGCTGAGCTGTCATTCTAAAACCAGATTACTTTCCTGCAGTGTAACATGGAGAACTACAAAGTCTTGCACTGCTATCTGCATTTTCCCCCCTCTGTGTAATGGCTAATTCCTGGAACCAATTTTGTGGTTTCATTAAATCCCTTAATGCTTTCATCGAAGTTCCAGGTCAAGGCTCATCAGATGAGCAATTGGTAGACATACTGGATAATGATTTACATTCAAAATAAAAAAAAAAGAAAACTCCACAGATAAAATATTTTAATTAGAGACTTTTAAAAATTTTTTACACAACGATTTGTGGTGTCAGTATTAATTCACCTCTCTTCTCCCTGAAACAATTTATTGGATATTAAAATAAGAAGGGAAGAAGAAATGGTAAAAAATAAGAAGTAATCATTGAGGTTCTAGGGTTTTATGAAAAAATAAGTGAATGAGAAATTTGGGGTATTCTGATGGAAATATTGCAAAAATAAAATGCCCACTGTTTTTGAGAATTTAGAAGGTTGTTATCAAATTCTAAAAATGTAGCCTTTTCATAAATAATGCGTAAAATATATATATATATATATCTCTATATTTCAGTAATTCACAACTCTTCTACTGGTTTTCAAAAGCCATCAAAATTTTTTTTGACCCTCTAGTCAGACTTGCAGCAGTAGAAAGAGGACTTCCAAGAACATGTTTCTTGGTTCTCTCCATCTGGTATCAGTTGGTAAAGATCAAACTTTTTAGAAAGACACACCTAGTGCTGCTCTAGCACCTCTGTGTGTTATACCAGATCTAATTATCTTGCCTGCTAGATTTTCCAATTTATTTCTCTTGTGAATTTCTTTTACCTCAAATGTCAGCCACATTTTCTTATACTAACACTGAAGATCCTCCAATAGCAACATTTTCTTCCTTTCATAGGTACTTCTGAACTGAAAACAGACTTTTCCTTAACCTTCCCTTTGATAATCCAAATGTATTGACATTTTGAGTGGCTTGCTACAAGGCGTATCTTTCAATTCTTAAATCGTTCTCAGGGCTTTCTTCTCTGAGTTATGTCCAATTTCTCAGTGTTTCTATTGAAGTAAAGATGCCTAGAAGAAATTGAATTACTGTCAGATATATTTTTTCAAGTTCTGCTTGGTATGCCTTCCTTTCTGCATCCAAAGTGTGTACTGGTACCACACCTAAAGACGTGGCCTGCACTCTACTTGCTAACAATCACGACCCATTTTTCAGAACCTGTGACTTCCCCATATAAATCTCACACTCCTACATTCTTTTCATGCTGAAACACTACTTCTACTTGTCCATAGCATATTACATAGAGGGTATTCTCATAGAGGGTTCTCCTTTGTAAGCAATCCAGATCTCTAACTACTGTCCTTTTGTGGGGTTTTCTGGTTATGTATTTAGATTATATGTTTCTATCATCTGAATAATTTTTAGCAATAAGGACATATTTATTTCTAGATCACTGATGAAACAGTTAAGCCAAACAGAGCAGGACCTGAGTCCTACTACATCCTTACTGAACAGAAACTTATTTCAAACTAATTTAATAATAACCAAAGATCACTGTTCCTTTTACTCCTACCATGTTTAGAAAATTACTCTCCTGTGTCCTTACTTTAGCTGGCCACTGATTGATCCGTGTTTGGTTTTCCTTTACTTACCAGCTTTTGAGAATTCTTATTTTTCATTTATACCACTTTTGATCCAGTTGCCCTCTTGTCTGAATATGTTCATGTGTGCGTGCACAGTAATTTTTTGCAGCCATTTCTAGGCTAATTTTCTAATACTCTGCCCTCCTGGATTTGAGTATAGCTTTTTCTGGAACTAGTGAGGAATCAGAAGGAACTCTCCATTCCCTTGTACATTCTGATTGCAGTCTTTCTTTTGGATAATGTGCCTCATAATTACATTGTGTGGTCCAACTATGAAGCCAATTAATAAACACAGATGGAAAGAAATACTACAGTGGAGGGAGAAGGGACAGGCTTGAAATGAGAAAGGAGCAGGTCTTCTAAAGTGAGGAAAAAAACCTGCTAATTTCACTAAAGTAATCAGCTCAGTGATTGTCACAAGGCGGATGACTTGGCAAGAAAAGCTCCAGTCATACCTCAAAATAAATAATAACTTTAAAAAAATCTAACTATAAGCAAACCACCCCTTGGAGCAGGGAGAAAGATAGTACCTGAAATGAGACATAATCCAATAAATGCATGTTCAAGACCCCTAAAACACAGTGGTATGCTTTTCAGACTCTGGATAACATAAACATACCATGGATATCCGCTCACACTCCAGCAGAGGCTCAGTTAATTGGCACAAGTGATTTGAAGCAGTTTTAGACCAGCTTATATCAGCCCGAAGGACCATAGAAAATCATATGTGCAAAAATATCCAAGATTTTTTTTTTATCACTACAAAGTTATGCCCACGCCAGGAGCATTCTGCTGGCATGTGTGGCAGCATACCTGGAGCAGAAAGGTGCTTTGAACCCTGGGATTGTCAAAATGTCAGATGGTAGATGCCTTTTCCCTGATATGCAGGTGTAGGTCAGATGCCTGGTGGATGGGTTTAGATACCCTGCTTGAGCTTGTGCTGGCTGTAAAACCTGAGATGGACGCTTTACAATCAGAACACATACATAAATAAATGTCAGTAAATGCTTGAGACAAATTATGAAGTTGTGTAATAAGGATAATAATGAGTGTTGCAAATAGCCAGGAGCTGTGACATGGCTGCACTTAATTATACTGAAAGAGCTTTGTAATAAGGATAAACTGGGCATCTTTTAATCAGCTCAATTTTTCTTACCAAGCAGATTATCCCATTGGGATAAACCTGCCTGCATGGTTTAATAAAGCACAATATAGGCAATAATTACATTCAATGATAATTCAACTTGTAAATTCAAATGAAAAACGAGGTTAAAGTTTGGAGAGAAGAGTTGGTAAAACTTCATCATTTACTTCAGCTACCATTAAAACCTTAGATTTACTGTCTTTAATTAAGCATCCTAGCTGTTTCCTAGTCTGACCAGCCATCCTTTGTCTATCTTAAGGTCATGACAACAAGATCAGCAGTTTACAAAGTGCAGTTTACATCATCAGTGCACAGGGGAAGATATTAAAATAATGTATTATTGTGTCTCTTGATCCTCTGGTGTGGAGGGAGGTTCAGAAAAGATTATCTTGGAGGATCACATCTGGGGAAATCTCCCATAATTTTGGCTGAAAGAACAAGCAGGGAAAGATCATCCCTCTGAAAAGATAAAGCAGGAGTAAGAGGAAATAATCTGGATGTATAAAATCACGATGGCAAAAACAAAGTGAAGAAGGAGCAATTGCTTCTTCCAGTACAAGAAGTAGGAGCCTACAAATACAGCTAACAGGAACTTGGTGCAAAACAAAACCAGGAAAAGTTGTGATGGTAGGCTTGGGACACCTCCTGCCAGTAGAAACTGTAAGTGCAAAGGGTTTTTTTATAGGTTTGGGGAGAGGCTGGACAAACACATGTGGAGGAGAGGTCCACTTTGGATCACGCAATACAGAAAACACATCAGGTTCAGAAAACTCTCTAAGCTGAAAATAGTTGTGTAACAGGAGATTACTCAAGGTATCAAATTCTCCTCTCCTGACCCCACATTCTCTGACATTCACCGAGATGTAACTAAGATGGGATACTGGGCAAGTTGAGCCCTTGATCTTCACCAGGAACAGCCATTCTGTTTCTTGTTAAAGTGGATTCACTCACTGATTTCAAATTGGATGAAGACTCCTGAAAAAAAATCCAGCTATAAAGTGGTCATTTACTTGGGCTCATTAACTACATTATTAGGGACCCTGGTACTTGTTTTCCTTTTCTGAGACAGCCAGTCCTTCTTTGGTCATCTGTATCATAAGCAACTATTGCACCTGGAGTTAAAAAAACTCTCTCCACTGGAAGCAAAAGATATTTTAAAAATCTTTTTGCAAAACTTTAGCACAATTGAACCCTGATCTTTGACTGGGCAGTGCTTTTACACAGACCATCATAATTAATAGGAAGAAAATAAAGACAGGAAGCCTCATTTCCTAATCTATTGTATCTTGTTGAATTTCAGAGAAAGGTAAAGGATCCCACCACAAGTCGTCACCCAAACCAACCTTACTACACAAATATCCCTGAATGCACCAAACAAAGTGAGATATGGGAAAAGGCAGGAGTTCCCAAGGGGTTATTCAATAGCAACCAGTGCTTCTTCACTCTTTCTTGTAATCTTCAGCAACACTGCACATTTTTCCAATCTCCTCTCATTGCCCTAGAGGACTGTAATTTGGGATTTCAGAGGTACTCTTCAGCGCTCTCTGCCAAGGACCAGCTGGGTGCTGCTAGAAGGTAACTGTCTCCTGGAGTTCCATTCTGTGCCTAACAGAGTAACAGACAGGTGATTACTGGTTTATTCCTACTTTGATAAGGAAAACATGGGTTCTGATTGCTGCATCAGCTTGGCATTAGATATAGATGTGTCCACTTTAAAAATGCTTTGTACCTGTAGCTGCAAGCAGGAGCAAGGTGCAGGGCAGGAACCTCAGGGAGGTCAGGGCACTTGCCTTTAGCCTCCCTCTTACCTTGCTCCCCGAGCTGTCCCCAGCCCTGCAGGCACCAGGGACAGTTGCAGGACAGCAGCAGACTCCCAAATGTACAGCTGGGGTACATGAAAGATGCTGTCCTTTCCTGAAACAAAACAGCCCCTAAAAGGTGACAGCTCAGCTGAAACCCACCTCATGCAATTCCTGACCATGGAAAACCTTTGGCTAAAACTCTTACAATGCATACACATGGCCTCTGTCAAAAAGTACACAATGCAGTAAAACTGGGACAGGAGCCTGCCTGGGCTCCTTCATGGCACAAGGAAAGGACAGGGCTTCTGCCACACGTTCTCATGGACAGGGAAGGTGCCCTGGCATTGCTAGGAAGCTGAGGGGAGCAGGGAGGGAGCACAGCCAAAGCTGTACACACACATGCACACACACACATGCACCTACACGCACGTGGAACGTGGCTCTGGCCACCTTCCCCTAGAAAGGGATTTACACATTCTGTTGCTCAAAATGATTATAAATAAAATGCAGTAGCCTTGATAGAAACTGCAGTTCCACTTTGTTGTGGAGTATGTAGGGTTTTGCTTTAAGCAGGTGAGGCGAGGTGGCTCATCCCTGCAGGCCCTTGTTAAAATGAAGATGCCAGGACCTGGAAGAGCATTTAGTGAAGAGCAGGTGCAAGTTGCCATTTTAAGACCTCGCTGTGTACTTGGGAGGACAGAGATGGAAACTGAGCCCCAGGTATTACCTAGGCCTTGGACAGCGTGGGGTCGTGAACGACCCTGGAGTATCCCAGGTAAAACTAGGAAAAGATAAATCTAGAAGAGGAAAAAACTCACAGCAAAAGAGTACCCTCCACTTCCAGCATCTGCACAAGACAACATGGTATCAGTAAGAACGAAGAGAGTAAGCAAATGCAAAATGAGATGGAAGGACTGTTTCAAATCTTACAAAAAATGGGCAGAAAAAGAAGGGAAGCCTGGCCAATATTAAAGAATACATTTAAATCTCCCAGGATATCAGTCTCCCAATCAATATTAATCCATTGAATCGTCCATAGGAGTGAGATTAGTTGATAGAAGCCCTGTCACAATCTTCTCAGTTTCTAAGGAAAATCTTTAGTAAAACATGTAGTAAAACTGATTTAGTGGTATAAGGCAGGCTGTGATAAAGCTGCTGTAACTTGGCTCTCCAGTATGTAGTAGCCTGCTGTAATTATACTTGCTGCAGCAGTATTTCCTTAGGGCAAATCCTCCTGTGAAAGTCGTGGGGGGTTCTGTGTCGATGGCAGAAATGATGTTGTTTTTACTTCACTGTGGGATTTTATAAATGTTTCCACCTGTTAAGTAGAAATTAATTCTCCTAGGGAGAAAACTAAGGCTTGTATAGAGCAGGGGAACTTTTCTGAATATCTCTTTGCCGTAGCTGTTGGAGAAGAAAGGCACAGACACAAGTCATGACCTATAAATTTTGGCAATTTAATGATGAAAACTTTTCTATTTTCATGGTAACAAACACTTGAGACCTGGGGTTCACCACCACCACCTAATATTTACCACAGAGTGGTAAATCACTGCACAATCACTATAAATGACATAAATGGTGCCACTTAGGCTCTAGTTTGAGAAGCAATCAGTGCATAGCTACATGTGCAATGTGGGACAACACCTAGATGATTGTGCCTAGGATATGGCATTTTTGCAAAATCTAATGGAAGATTGCAGGCCATTTCTCTATGTGGCTGTCTTGGGGTGACTCCATCATGTATATCCCCTATCACGGCTTTATGCCAAACAATTAATTTTGTGCCTTTTCTGTGCCTTTAAACTGAGTTTGAGAGGGAAGAAAAAAAAGGAACCAAGCAAACTTTTCAAAGCAGTGTCTCAAGGACACGGAGATTACACTCCTCTGCGTGCTCTGGCTGCGGTAGCACAGGGGGAGCATCCTGCTTGCTTCTTCAGCCAGTTTTTTCTTCTTTTCTCTCTCTCCGGCGTGAGACGAAAAGCTGAACTTTGTTTCCTGAGATTTTGGTTGTTTTTTTTCCTTCTTCTCTTCTGGACTGTTTCAACAACATCAGAACACATCGGGAGAATTTTCCCCGAGGCCCGAGGGGGTGGGCCCAGGACGGAGCTCACCCAGCTCCGAGGAGGAGAGACACCACATCTACAGAAGGACTCTGAAATCTTCCCAGGTTTCTCTCTACAGCGAGAGATTTCATTATTTAGCATTATTACCCTTTTTCCTGTGTGTTTGTTAAATAAATAGTTGTTATCTCTTTCACTTTCCTTCGAGGAAAATTCCCTTTTTCCCGAACCTGGTGGGGGGAAGGGTGGTTGTAACCTGGTTTTCTCTCAGAGGATATATTGCTAGATACCTCTGTTTTACAATTCTGTGCTCAGATAATTCACCCCTGAGCTGCTGAGTGCGACTGAGTTCATGCATCCTCCAGCAGCATCACCTCACTTGCCGGTCAGTAACAACCAGGCACAGCCGGGGCAGATGAGCTAACAGCTCACACCTACCGACCTGCAGGTGCTGTGTGAGCCTTTGAGGAGTGTTGACACCTATCACAGGTTTGTACAGCTCCAAGGTCCCCGGTTTCAGTGTGAGGCATATCTATTCAAGAATGACAGAGAAGAGAATTAAGTTCTGTGCCAGAGCTATGCTGTCCTCACAGGTGTTGCTGAGGAATCAGGTTGGGAGTTTGCAGTAGGCAAAAAGGGTGGAGAAAGAGCAGGATGCAGGTTGTCTGCAGTTGTCTGAGTTTCTGGTTTGATATTTGGAGCTAAAAATATACATGGGATGTGTCAGAAAGAACATTATAACTGGACCTCAATGACACTCTTTTTCCCTATTCTTGAGTTATTACTTCCCCTGTATGTATAGTAGCAGTAATACCAATTCCTTAATAAACATGGAACCTGTGAAAGTGAATTCATTAAAATATGTGAGCCAGATACTGGTGTAATGGGCTGCTCTTGAGGTATCTAATATGGGTAAAAGAAGGTTGCGAGGATTTGGAAGCTGAAAATGTGCACAACCAGTCTCTCACTCACACTGAAATATTTTGAGGTGATGAAGTAAGTTTTTCAAAAATATTGTGTGAAAACAAAATGAAGAAGTTTACTTTAGGATGTGTTAAATCACAAATGATGGTATCAGTATAATCAATATATTTTGTTCTATTTTGTCCTGGTGTAAGATGAAAACAAACTTTGAAAAATTCCATGTATTTCTCATGGAAGAGAGTGTGTTTATTTTTAGTTTTATGTGGCAGATGTGCTGGAGGTCTTGGTTGAGGAAGAACTGTGACTTCTTGGAGGTTTCTCCATGCTCAGCTGCAATAGTGAAAGTTATGTTCAAAGCTAAAGGTATTACATTCAGGTACTACACCAAGTGCAGACTCCCTGGGGAATTGGTTAATACCTTATGATCTGTGTGTAGGTGTATATAAAATCAGGTAATGAAAAGTTCCCAAAAGAAAACATCTGCAGTCAAGGCTGTCAAGTGCAAAGACCCTTCCTGGAAGCGATGTTTCCCTGCACCTATGACTCTGGGTTGCCAGCTTTCAAATATTTAGTGCAAAGCTGGAGGAAAAGTGGAGCTATGTGCTTTGCATCAATCTGTTGATCAGTTCTCAGCATGAAAACAGAAATGCAGAGGAAAAGCACTTGGCATTAAACCTTGAAAATGTCATGTCTACTACAGAGCCAATATGGGAGTTGTTGATTTGGCTGTATTGAGCTCCACATATGAGCAAGGTCATTTCAGTTTCTTTTCAAATGTTTTCCCTCTTCCTTTGGTGGATGTTACAGACAGTCTCACGGTGAGCACTGTGCTCCTCTCTCTGCTAAGCCAGCATCTGTGTCCAAAAGAAAGAGCAGCCTGGCTGGCACGCTGCAAGTGCAGATGCTTGTCAGCTCTCAATTGCAGGAGAAACACCACGGCAGGATTTCAGAACAGAAATAACCCTGCAAGGAGATGTTTCTGTCTGAAAATGAAGTTCCTTAGCTGAAATAGGACCTAATTAACCAAATCCTGATTTTACCAGAATGTTCTTTCTTCTGATCAAATGATAATATGGACTGGAGGGGAAAGGAGAACTCACATTAGATTGTAACCTTCCCTTTTCAACAGAGACAGTTTCCTGTAGGGCACCCACTTTTCCATGCTACTGATACAATTGTCCCAAGAAGCTTTATCAACTCTTCCAGGAAAATCATCTTCATTTTTTTGCACTTTGAAAAAGTAAGCAATAGAAAAGTTTGTGTTTTGTTCTCTTTTGTATTTTTCCTAGGGTTTTGTTTTTTTTTTTACTTTCAAATTCATTAGAAGGCAGATGGAGGTGAAAGAAAGGCAATACTTAACAGAAGGAGAGCACGCAACAAATGACACTTTGAAGGCTGTTATATTACTGCCTTTTCTCTTCTTTTTTTTTTGGCTGTGGTTCTCACAAAGGCAATTGTTTCCAGAAACTAATAAATATTAATTTTAAAAAAAAGAAGAAAAAACAAGAAGAGAGAGAGAGAGATGCAAAACTGAGCCAAGGAAAAAGTATTTTGAATAATAATTAGTCAAATTCAAGCTTTAATGTCATGTTGAAATACTCTCCTGCCCAGCATACTAGGCTGAATATACAGAATCATAGAATCATAAAATCATAGACTGTAGTAAGACTTTATCCAGGAAGCCTCACAAAAAAGGCTAAAAAGCTAAAATTCTCTCTCAGAATTTAAGGCCTGTACCCCCTGACAGGTAGCATAGGGCTGGACTTGCTGTGGGAGTCCCAGAGCTGTGGAAGAGGGGCAGCTCAAGGGGGAGGAAAGCCAGGGATGCCTCCCTCACCTGCAGGAGCTATGGCACAGCACCAGAGGCTGCAGTGGGGAAGACCATGGACAGCCTTGGAGGGCCATTGCAGAGCCACAGACCGTGGGTCAGGGTGAATTTGAGCCAGAAGAAGCCAACAGAGACAATCTGAAGAGTATCTTTGAGAACACGTGGAGTGCAGAAGAAATTTCAGAGGGCAGAAAACGACAGACATGGTTTCTGTCTTTAGAAAGGGAATAAAGGAAGCTCTTGAGAATTTTGGAGAAGTCAGCATAATTTCAATATCTGAAAAGATCCTGGAACAAATTATTACGTGCTTACATTATTACATGTGTTATAAAGGCATCTAGAGAATAACAAGGTGATAAGAAACAGCATGGGTTTGTGAAAAATAAGGCATGTCAAACCTATCTGATTTCTTCTCTTTACAAGCCTGCAGGAGAAGAGAACAGTCACTGTGATGACTTCAGCAGGGCTTTTGACACTGTTCTGTATAACATTCTTCAACATTTCACAGCACAGTGGGAGACGGCCTCATTGAAATTACTGTACAACGGATATGTTGCTTGAAAAAATACAGAATGATTCACATTCCTATCAACAGTCTCTATCAAACCAGACAAGCATTTTATACAGGCTCCCATGGGGGGCTACCTTGGGCCAGTTCTGTTCAATAATTTCATTAGCAGTTTAAAAGATGGAATAGCATGTATACTAATTTGCTGATGACACCAAACTGGGAGGGGTTGCAAACCCTGTGGAGGACAAGTTTAGAATTTGAAATGGTCTTGACAAGTTGGAGGAATGGTCTGAAATCAATAAGATGAACTGAAATAAAGACAAGTACAGAGTACTACACTAAGGGAGGAAAAAATCAAATGCACAAATACAAGCTTGAGGATAGAGAGAGAAAGGATCTGGGATGACTCTGCAGAAAAGGATCCAGGATTACAATGAATCACCATTTTAACAAGAAACAAAACTAGTAATCTGTTGCTCAAAAAGAAAAATGTCACGAGATGTATTGGCAGAACGATCAGATAAGATGTAGGAGTTAATATTTAAACGGAGTTGATAAAATTTGGCAATTTGTGGTGTTGCTGAAATACTGTGTCCAGCTTTAGTTCTCTCCTTTGAGAAAAAGAGCACAGAAAGAGAGCAATGCATTTCAGACATCCTGACTTCTAAGGAAAGGCTCAAATATATGTTCGCTTTCTTTAGAAAATGGAAACTAGAGGGAATATGATAATGGTCCTGAAATACCAAAGAAAAATTGGATCGTGTTTAACTGTATTTCTTGTCTATTGAAAACAAGAGGACAGCTAGATTTGCAGTAATGCAAAATTATGTTCTGTATCATGAAGCATTTTTCAGTTTTCAGGCTAATAAGGCAGTGGAATTTTGAGAAGAGTTTCTATATCGCCTTCACTGGACGTTTAAGAAGAGGTTAGACATGTCTCATGGGTCGTATGAAAATGCTTGGTTCTGCTCTAAAGCATGAGTTTGGCTCTGGAGTTGTTTTAAAGTTTCTTTCAGTGTTACAACTGTATGATTTTTGAGAAGCTTCTCCTGATGGTCTGCCTCCATTTTTAACTGTGTACTTCATAGTCTTTCCTCCTGAATTATTATTTTCCAAACAGATACATTGCCACCATATTTCTAACAAAAGATGCTTTGATTTAGGGCTCTGGGTGAACACAGTGTTGGAAATCCTGCTGACTCTAAAGGGGTTTTCAGGGGCCCAGTTCAAAATGTCTTTGCTGTAGTAACAGAAAGAGGCTGAGATATAACCTTTCTTCAGAAAAAATATGATGTGATCTCTGCTACCTGGCTCCTGCTCGAGAGCAGCTGTTGGTATTTGTATCAGACAAAGCTGGGTTGAGCTAATGCCTGTTAGAACTGCTAATGGTCCATTATATTATTTAAAGAGTTCTACAGAATGTTTATCTGGTGCTGTTAACCAGTCGTATTTCATCTGCTAATCACATCAAGTAAAAAAAAAAGCCATATTTTTTCATTACACCAACTCCCTAGGTTCATCACCTGCTCCAGACTAATCCTGTTAGAGCTGCATCTTGGCAGAGGCACTTCTGGCAAGGCACAGTCCAGAGACAGGACAAAACTCTATTTGTCCTGCCAAGCATGGTCTTGGCTGAGATTACAAGGTTATTAAAATCTGTATAAGCAGCCACCAAAGTGCAAATGTCCAGTGCACAGTTTTGCAGATAATTGGCTTGCTGGCATCCCTGGCACAAGGAGGATCTGGATCATGCACAGTATCCAAAACAACAGCAGGAGACCCCACAGGATTCCCACACTGTCACAGAGCATCAAACTTTGTCTGCAGTCAAATTCAAAATATAATTTTAGTGATTCCAGCAAGAAACTCAAGCAGACACAATAATTCAGTGAATAACAACAAACCATCTTGCAACATATTAGCTATTAGGAATTTGTTTTTCTCTGAGGCTGGTGAGGCACTGGCACAGGTTACCCAGAGAAGTTGTGGATGCCCCCGTCTCTTGAAGTGTTCAAGGCCAGGTTGGATGGTGTTTTGAACCACCTGGTGTAGTGGAAGGTGTTCCTGCCCACAGTAGGAGTGTTGGAACTAAATGATCTTTAAGATCCCTTCCAATCCAAGCCATTCTATGATTATATGATATCAAATAAACCTTGGTTGCAAAGAATGAAAATTCTTCGTCTATATACTGTACATTCCAAAGAATCAACTTGTCCAGTCTCAAATGCATTTGGCCCCAGAAATCTGCGATTTTCTTCACCAAAACTGACTTGCAGCAGCCACTTCTCATGACACCTTGCTGCTTTGGAGAAACGAGTGCAGGCTTGTGCCTGCCCTGTCACCAAATGCAACACGGTGCCAAGCACACCAGAGTAGCAGTGCTCAGGTGTCAGTGATTGAGGCACAGACCCAGACCAGCAGGGAATCTGAATCATTTATTCAAAGAAATGAGCTGGTTTTATACATTTTCTGAGGCGCAGAATTTCCTTACGTGGCAATTCTCACTCCGTGACCTATCCCGTGTTGCCACATCAGCAACACACTTTCTACATGTCCTTCTATGGGTGGTCCCTCGCTGTTCACCTGTTCAGCAGCTCCCGGCAGGCTCCTCTCTGTAGGGGTCTGCTGTGTGACACCTCCTCCCCCCAGGGTCTGGTGGAGACAAGGCTCTGTGTGCTGCCATGTGCTCCTTTGTGCTGCCATGTGTCCCACAGCCTGCAACCTAATTCTATCTTATTTCTCCCCACACTCAGGAATTTCCCGGGAGCTGGTAGGCTGAAATTGCTGTGATGGCACTAATATATCAAGTCCTAAAAAATTTGCAACCTGTTTTTTTATCAGTTCCCCTTGGCCATACTGCCCTGGGAGGGATCTGTACAAGCAGCTGCTACTTTGCTGAGTTTCAGATGCGCCTCCAGGGAACCTGAAATCCCATTCCAGTCAAGGGTGTTTTGGCTGTAGAACATCTTCTCTCCCTCTCTGCTTTGCCAGAAGAGAGATGTGCTAGTCCTCTGGGCATACAGCTTAGTCTGTCTTTCCCTGAGGCTGAAGCTGATAGCTGAAGGTTTGGGTTTCATTTTTATCAACTCACTTTATACATATACATATGCATGTACATATATATATATACATATCTCTGTATGCATGCGTGCATCTTGTTCAGAAGATCTCACCCCTTCCCCTGTTTGTCTTAACTCATGGAATAAGTAACCCTGAAATTTTATATGTAAACACTGTGAACTGTAATCACACAACAGGGATTTGGGTAGTGAGGCTGCAGATTTTTTGAAAGGAGATGGTGAAGCTGTGGTCCACCAGTGAGCCTTGTAATTCTCAAGACTCTGGGCTCAAGGATGCTCTGGAAACATGCTCCCAGGACTGCTACAAGCATATTAATGGTTGGGTGTGCTAAATCAGGATTTTGGAAAATCAGATCTACCTGTGTTTGTCAGTTCAGCAGAAATACAAGGTTGTACAGCCCATTTTATTTATTCGTATGTCTGCATCCAGAAAATCCTGCAGAATCTTTGTGGGGTTTTGGGCAGCCCCATGAGGCTTGTTGGTGGCAGGGCAACACAGGCAGCCTGGGACAAGAACCACCAGGAGGTGTGCTTGTGTGTCCTGAAACCTCAAAGGCCTTCTATAAACTGCTCAGGGGGCTGGATGTGTGGTAAAAGAGTATCCTTCTCGTGCACACAGACCTAGCTAAATCCTTGCTCAGGGCCCTTTACTTCATTAGCCTTTGAGGATTTATTGACGTTAACAGGTTCTTGTAAATGAATGACTTGCTTTATAGTTTTTAGCAGATAGCCGATACTATTTGTGAATCGGTTTATGGTGTGTGTTTGACATGCAGGATTACCTTATCTCTAGGGGCTGAAGCTGTTAAGAAAAACCTTTTTTTTACCCTTAATCTAATATTTGCTTCTTCTGATACATAGGTATTCTTACTAATCACTCTAATGATATAGAGTATACAAAGGCTGCTTTGTTAGCTTCCTTCTTGATGGCACATTCCAGGTATAGTCCAGCAAAGAAGCTGTGCCTGTTACTCTGTTCTCTGGACCTAAAAGAGAACTATTTTGATTACTTATGGGTAAAATTTTTATGTATTTTATATATTTCAATATTTATTTCAGAATAAATGTGACCATAGTCCAGTTCCACATTTACTTTTATTCTTCCCTTAAAATACAATAAAAATACAAAGACAGCATTTATTCATACAAATTTTCTAAATATTCTCATCACTGATGGAATCAAAACCCAATGTGGGGAACCATTCTTTTCTGGTTTTATAAGAACCTGAAAAGTTGTCGACAAAGAAAGAGTATATATAGCCAATATTCAATAAAAAGAACAGGTATAAGTGAAGAAACATCTCTGGATATGGGTTACAATACCCAGAAGAAAGTCTGAAGTGAAGTGAATGAAATGACATCATTTCAGGATGTCACAAGTTCATAACAAAAAAACAAAAGGCTGTAGAATTTCCAAATAATCTCACAACTTTGTTAAAATGTCACATAATGAAAGATGAAATTGAATGTCGGACAGATAGTTGCTGTTAAATTAACTGATAGAAATGCAAGGCAGAAGGCAGCTCTCTCTACCTCAGCACTACAGTACTCTAAATCAAATAAATCATAAGAAAGAGCACGAACACCACCATGGATATTTCATTGAAAAAGTTTCAACAGGAAATAAGAAAGCAGATCAAATAAATGCTAAGCTGTAATAAGAAGTGGACAAAGAATAGTACCAAATCAAAAGAAGACCAAATGCTTCTGCAAGTCACTGGAGCCCTATTAACCAATTGTCTTGTAGAAGGAGGTCTCTAGGGTGCATAATTTCAAATACTCCAGCTAAAAACACTACGGCTGAAACCAGAGAAAAGGATAATATTAAAAATATGAATGGAATGCTTTCTTCTATATGAGGGAGCTTTTAAAGGTTAGGACAGGGAAATGAGCAAGCGTATAATGCAGAAAATAGGGTAGAAAGTGAAGTCTGCTATTGATGCTTTCAAACTTAAGAAAAGAAACCACCCTTGTAGATATCAGAAATTGCTCAAAGATAATTCTTGTCCATGTATTATACAACTGTCATGTGGAATTCACCACCACGAACCACTCTTCAAAGCTTAGCAATAATTAGATACTTCTATGACAAATAGAGCAAGTGGGCTTTATCAGTCTCTGATGCACTGCCACATGATGGGGAAGGGCTCTGCAGTTACATCACAGTCCCTGACACACCACAGCTGCCAGCAGCCTTGATGAGATTAACTGTTGCCGTGTTGGCCGAGATGAAAAATGCACGAGGCAAATACGCCTTCCTGTTCTCCATGGCTTGCACTGAAGAACAGTAGTTGCTTAGCCTTCCTTTTGGAGCTACAAAGCTTAAGACCAAATATGCTGTGCAAAAACAGTTTGCTGCTGGTCATGCCTGGAGGCAAAAAAACCTGGATACAATTGGTCTGATTGGGTATAGTGCAGCTCCTCAGGTTTCTGCCAAGCACAGTTGTCATTTATTCTTCTGGGAGGGGATAGGAATATATAACCACTTAGTCATTGTGTATTCTCTTTGAAATTTTTTTTCTAATATTCAGATTGCTGGAGCCTGGTGTGAATTTTAAATTAAGGAACTAGAGGGGGAGAATGCATTTCTTTTTGTTAATGGTTTTTCCTTTCAAGCCACATTATTATTCAGTTGCCATGGTTTATCTGATTTTGTAAAGTACCCAGGGAGTTGTGACAATGATTGCGTACTTAGAAATACACTGATAGATCGACATAGACTATCTGTAAAGGGTAGAATATTAACATTTGCTGTGTTGGTGACCACCTACTGCCTTGGTCAGCTAAAATCAGGATCCTTTTCCCCTTACATGTTGAGCAAATTAGATACCTGACTGCTAACAAATGTTACTTTCTACAGTAAAACTATTTACTGTTACAATTCCTGCTTAAGCAGAAAAGAACAGACACCCAGCGGAGCTATTCCTCCTTTGGAAGCAAATATGTATTTTTAAAGTAAAAAAAAAAGGTTGATTTCAAATGTAAGCTTCCCAGTGCTTGCTCATTTGTGTTGTTCTTGCTTTAAAAGATGCATTTGTTAACTCTCCTGCGCTCATTAAGACAGCACGTACATGGTAAAGCTTTGTGCAGTTCATTTCCCACAGCTGTCTCCAGAGCCCACTGGTCCACGGCAATCTTGACATCTTATTTACAAGTTCTTTGTCTGGGATGAAAAAAAACCCGAAACTCAAAAGAAGATGTTTGTGGTTTTGACCAGGATATGTATGTGGTACCCCAAACCCAGCAGGAGTCCAGCATGCTCCACCCCAAATGGCTTTCCTCAATGCTAGCAAGACTCTCATCTCCAGAATACAGATCTTCCTACGCCAAGCTGATGCTCTTGGCAGTCTTTTCTACCGCCATCTCACACTGGTCTTGTAGGCACAAAGATTTTCTAGACTATCATCAAATGTTATTAAATGCACAACAATAATCCAGGCTAGTGCAAATTAGGTCACGTGCCTGAAAGATGCTGTACCAGGCTCTGGGCAGCAGTGCCAGCTGAAAAGCAGCTCATTTAACAAGCTCAGCTCTTCATTTGGCCTTTTGCCTATATATTTTGAAGACTTTTTACCTGCCAAAAATGCTCCCAAAATAGATTTGTGTTTCATGCAGCCAACCTGCTCTTTTGTTGAGTGGACTCTTACTGTGATGAATAACATGATCAATCGTCAAGCAAATAAAGGATCCAGCCCTGCACACACCTACCGCCACATGTGGGAGTACCACTGCAGAGCACCCCAGTTCTGCTCTTCCCACAGACTTGCCCTAGCTTTAAGCACTTAAATTGTGCTTCAGGTTCAGAGGAATAATTTGCTTGGTAAAGCCATAACCATGTATTTTAGAGTGTTATTGCTCCCAGCGGATTGCTCAACTTCTGCAGGATCTGTTCCACAGGGGTGCAGGCTGTGCAGGTGAGGAGAAAGCAGCGTAGCAGTGAGGTTGCACTGCAGCCTGGCATTTTGAATGAGAGCATCACCCCAGCCTGCACACAAAGTGGAAAGAGTTTTGTTTTGCAGATGATAAAAATCCTATCATTCCAAAATATTTATATTATGTAGAAACACTATATGCTATAGTCTGGAAGACTATCAAACATGGCTGATAGCTGCTGTGTTTTTATAGGACGAGTGTATGCTGACGTGCATCCACACTAGTTCATATAGGGGTTGTATCCTTATTTTCATCAATCACATCCATTCATCCATCCATCCATCCCCATTTGAGTAAAAGAGCTAATCAACTGTGGGTGTGGCTTTCATGTGGCTTTTCATTCTGTAAAACTACTAGGATGATCCAGTATGTTTTACTACAAGGCAATTCCTAGAAATTGCGACTGCATTAATGCATTTTTATATCTTTCATTTTTACTCACTGAGATTAAACTAAAAGCAAAGACAAGAAAATGTAGGAATAGGATGCATTATAGTCAATAAAATAATAGTTTACAAAAATGTCCAATAATAATATATTTTCTGCTTCAAGTGTAGTTTATTACAATTCATTCGCTCTTTTGCTTATGTTTCTTACTAGACACTAATTGTTTGAATTTCTAATTAATTAAACCCTTTGCAGACAGATAGGAGCAGCCTCACATGCAAGTTCCTCATTCCTCGTGGGAAACTTCAACCACCACAATATCTCTTGGAGGGACAACATAGCAGAGCATATACAATCCAAGAGGATCCTGGAATGCATTGATGATAATTTCCTTCTCCGAATGACAGAGGAGCTAACAACGAGAGGTGCTAAGATGGACCTTGTTCTCAACAACAAGAAGAGATTGGTGGGAAAGTGAAAGATGGCAGCCTCAGCGGCAATGACCATGAAAGGGTGGAGTTTTAAAAAGCCTTAGGGCAAGGAGAAGTGTGCAGAGCAAGCTTATTACCCTGGACTTCTGGAGAGCAGACTTTGTCCTTTTTAGGGATCTGCTTGGTAGAGTGCCATAGGATAAAGCCCTAGAGGGAGAAGGTGCCCAAAAAAGCTCGTCAATATTCAAGTATCACCTCCTCCAAGCTCAGGAGTCATGCATCCCAACAAAGAGGAAGTGAGGCAATGCCCCCCAGGAGGCCTACATGGATGAACAAAGGAGCCCCTGGGCAAATTCAAACATTAAAAGGAAGTCTACAGAGGGTGGAAACAAGAACAGGTCAGGGAGTGGAAACAAGGACAGGTAGCCTTGGAGGAATACAGAGAGATTGCCTGAGCAGACAGGGGTCAGGTTGGGAAAGATAAAGCTCTGATAGAATTAAATATGTTCAGGAAATCAAAGACAAAAAAAAAAATCTTCTGTAGGTAGGTCAGTGACAAAAGGGAAACTTAAGAAAATTGTGGGCCATCTCCAGAAGAAAATGGGAGACTTGGTTACCTGGGATATGGAGAACGCTGAGGTACTCAATGACTTTTTTCCTCTCAGTCTTGACTGACAAGTGCTCCAGTCACACTGCCCAGGTTGCAGAGGGCAAAGATGGGAACCAGGAGAATGAAAAACTGCCCACTGTAGAAAATCAAGTTTGAGACCATCTAAGGAACCTGAAAGTGCAGAAGTCCATGGGACCTGACGAAATGCATCCGCAGGTTGTGAGGGAAGTGGTAGATAAAGCCACTGTCCAACATATTTGAGAAGTCATGTTGGTCTGGCGAGGTTTCATGACTTGAAAACATCAACTCAATTGATGTTGAATCTCATTATTAAAAGAGAAAAAGAAAGACCCAGGGAACTACAGATCAGTCAGTATCACTTCTGTGCCCAGAAAGATCATGGAGCAGCTCCTCCTGGAAAATATGCTATAAAGCACATAATAAAATAAGGAGGTGATTGGTGACAACCAACATGGTTTCATTAAGGGCAGATCATGCCTGACACATTTGATGGCCTTTTATGATGGGGTTACAGCATTGGTGGATAAAGGTAGAGCAACTGACACCATCTACCTGGACTTGGGCAAAGCATTTGGCACTGTCCTGCATGATATCTTTGTTTCCAAACTGGAGAGACATGGATTTGATTGATGGACCATTTGGTGCAGAAGGAATTGGCTGAATGGTCACACTGAAAGTGTTGCAAAAAACGGCTTGATGTCCAAGTGGAGAGCGGTGATGAGTGGTGCTCCTCAGGGGTCAGCATTGAGACAGGCACTATTTATCTTCATAAGTAACATGGACAGCGGGATCGAGCGCACCCTCAGCAGGTTTGCTGATGACACCAAGCTGTGCGGTGCAATTGACACATTGGAGGGAAGGGATGTCATCCAGAGGGACCTTGACATGCTTGAGAGGTAGCCCATGTGAACACCATGAAGTTCAATAAAGCCAAGTGCAAAGTCCTGCACCTGGGTCAGGGCAATCCCAAGCATAAATACAGGCTGGGCAGAGAATGGATTGAGAGCAGCCCTGAGGAGAAGGACTTGGAGATGTTGATTGACAAGAAGTTCAACATGGTACAGCAACATGAGCTCATGGCCCAGAAAGCCAAACACGTCCTGTTTCATTGCAAGAAGTGTGACCAGCAGGTCAAGGGAGATGATTCTCTCCCACTCTGCTCTCATGAGATCCCACCTCAAATACTGTGTCCAGCTGTAGAGCCACCAACACAAGAAGGACATTAAGCTGTTGGAGCAAGTCCAGAGCAGGGCCATGAAGATGATCAGAGGGCTGGAGCACCTCTCCTATAAAGACAGGCTGAGAGAACTGGGATTGTCAGAGAGGAGAGGATTGGAGAGGAGAAGACATTGGGGAAACAATAAAAGCAGCCTTCCAGCACCTAAAGGGGGCCACTTTTTACAAGGAGAGGCACTTTTTAAAAGGCGTGTAGGGACAGAGACTGAAAGTGAAAGAAAGTAGGTTTGCATCATATATTAGGGAGAAATTCTTCAATGTCAGGCTGCTGAGACACTAGAACAGGTTGTTCAGAGAGGTTGTGGCTGCCCCATCCCTGGAAGTGTTCAAGGCCAGGTTAGATGAGGCTTCAAGCAACCTGGTCTAGTGGGAGATGTCCCTGCCTATGGGAAGGGGTTGGAACTAGATGATCTTTAAGGTCTCTCCAAACTCAAACCATTCTGTGGTTCTATGATTATACAGGCACAGGGTCCTTTGGCTTCAATGACCTTGCAGAAGTCCATGTTCGTCCTTGCAGGAGGAATTATAGAGCTTGTGGCTGCCTCACTTCCCATATTTTTTAGAATTTTTTTCAGAGAGCAGGCAGTGCTCTTGATCAGACTTGGAAGGTGATCCGAGCTTTGGCCAGTTAAGCAAAAATCTACCTTGCTCTTGCTCAGGCAAAACTTGAAAAAATAATGTTCTTGTAATCTGTGGTGCATTTCAGGCTCACATCTTTTCTCTGCCAAGTCAATTAAAAATAGGGAGGTATTACTACATTGGAAAGAACTCAAAGACAACAAAGACTTATAATTACAAAGTAAACCCACAGACTCCAGGGCAAAATAGAATAAACTTAATGCAGAACACAGAAAGCCAGCACAGAAAAGCAGCTCCAAAGAGGCAGAGTAAGGTATCCAGAAGGTAATACCAAAAGAAAGAGCATGAATTGTTTTGGGTAGCCAGAATCAAGCCTTTAAAAAAAGTGTTTTACTAAATCTGGATTGTTAGGGATGGAGTTATTTAAACAGAGAACTGAAGGGATGATTTTCCAAGGCACCCTGGTGAGGCACTGAAACCAGGTGCTCCAAGCCCAATCTGGTAAAACCCAAAATATTTTATAGTAATAGAGGGCTACAACAACCTGTAGTACTGGAAGGAAGTTGTTTACACAGCTGAATCAGAGAGCTTGTCTTAGAAATAGAAATTTTAAAAGCTGAATAACGAATACTGCAGGAAAGCCAAAAAAGGGCTTCTTAGCTAAATACAGATTTCTAGGGACATAATTTACTGTAGTTTAATTAGGAATGTAGGATGGAGTCAACTTCATCAACTTGAGTGCTTTGCTCAACTACATCCTTCGAGTGCTTGGTTCACATGCCCCCCATAAAATCTTTCGTGTGACCCAAAAGAACTCCTGAAATATAAAGACTTGAAAATGAGGAGGGGCACATTTGGGCCATGTGCAGAAGCAGCAGCACTAGAAGCTGAAGAGGAGCCTCATTGAGCAGCACCTAAGGAGCTTCTGGGCACCTTATCTAGGGCAGAAAATCTGAAAAGGCCCAAAAGCCAAGCAGAGAGTCAGCTAAAAGGGAAATGGCTGAAGAAAAGTGCATGTGTATCTTTGGCTTTGTCACTCTGAGCCTGAACAGTAGTCTCCAATCTGGATTCACACCTGGGACTACTGTGCTGATTGCCTGAACCACCCTTTCCAAGAAAGAGCTGCTTGGGAGAGGGAAAATGAGAGTGTGAATAGAGGGAAAAGGCTGAGAGAATGGAAAAAAAAGAAATAGGGGAAAGTGAGAGGAAATACAAATCTACATGAATCTGTAGGTAAAGTGGAAACTTACCTGGAGACACCAGGTTTCTGTCCATACCTAGATGAATATCTAGCAGGGGCATTTCTGTGACTGTCCTAGCCACTGTGTTACAGAGTTATTCCCGCTCTTTGCCTCAAGGAGTACCTACTTTTACCCCAAGCATTTCTATGAACACCCAGGAGCAGACAGCAGGACTCTCTGGGGACTTTGCAGAAGAACATTTACCACTCTCTTCAGCTGGTTGAGCATAAACATTTAGCACCATGTGCGTGCCTTAAGCTTTCCCACCCCTTCTCCTTGGGACCTCTTGTGAGTCCTGTGCTGCATCTGCTGGGTGTGCATGGATGTCCTGAGGACACCCAAAGGGTCTCAGGCCACCACATTCTGCATCCCCAGTGACTGCTAGGAGGTGACACCAGCCCTTGTGTTCATGCAGGATCCTCAGTGAAAGTGTGCAGGTGTCCCTGGCAGTTGGGCACACCTCTCCCATGGTACAGAGCAAATCCAACAGGGTCACCTGACATAGGTTTGCCCTCATCAGGCTCAGTGAGTCTCAGTTCAAGAGAGCTGCCAAGGGCAAATTAACAGGCTGCCCAAACAAAGAGGGCACTGGTTTTTTAAGCTTTCTGCAAGAAGTGGAAAGCAATACATCTTTTTGTTCTGATGTCAAAGTTATCCAGAAAAATCATGCCACTATCAAGACTGTCACATTTAATTGAATAGCACTTGGGGTTTTTATAATGATCTTGTCTCTCTTCTGCACCCTGAGGAATTCCTGCTGCTGGTTGCTCTCCAGTGCTCAGGCTGATCAGAGCAATCACTTAACCCTCCCACTGCCTGCATGTCAGCACTCCAACAAGTGCTGTATTTTATGAAAATACCATTATAGCCTCTTAGTGACTTTCAAAATTTAGGTCATTGCCAGATCAATGCAGCTATGTTTACTTCTTTTCAGGGATTGATTTTGGTGCTCTAAGAGGATAAGCAAATGGCTGAGAGTAGTTGACTTTCTTTGGCACTGCAGCATTGAGCAGTTTGACTGTAGGCTGAACCGGTAAATCTCTGGATCTTTTAAATTTCATTTCTAATCAGTCCTAGAGCAAAATTTACACTCCCAACCTGCAAATGACATTTTGCTTCTGGTACTATTCTTGCATATGCTGAGAACTCCCATTGATATACAGAAAAGACAATATTAGAGTCAGGAGCCATGCTGCACATCTAAGAAATTATATTCCTCTTACGATGCCCTTACGCAGGGTGAAATGCCTCTGTAAGAAAGTGGCACACAGCATTAGAGTTTACCATCATTCAACAGCTTCCATAAGAGATGTGCTCTGGTTACAAATAAAAAGTTACCGGCCCTGTGGGCTCACACTGGGCTCTGTGGTTCAAGCTGCCATCTTTCCTTCTCACATGCCACCTCTAGTCATAAAGTGCCCTGAGTCATTCCAGTCCTCAGAGTCACTTGTGTGCATCTGTTTTCCTGCAGCCCAGATGCAAAAATGTTAGGATTCAGTAAATGACTCAGTTGATGATGTTTCACAATGAAAAGCATCCGGCTAATATCCCGTCGTGATGCCGGCTGTTTTGGGGTAACAGGAATGAAACTGTGAAAAATAAAAGTAGTTTTAACACTCCAGGAAGCATTGATGACCCTTAAAAATGGGCTTTGTATATGGTTATTGCATAGAGTTGCTTTTCAAAGCAGGGTAAGGCTAATGACTGTCACGTTGTTATATCATCCTCTTTGGCTATAGCACATGACTGTTGTGAGTAGTTACCTTCATCCTGGGGAGGTGAAGATGTATGGAGAGCAACCCGCTCTTGTGTGGAGTTCTGCTGCCCTGGGGAGCCAGGCAGGCACTGTGGCCTTTGGGCATGCAGGATATCTCTTGTGGCAGAGCATCCCCACGTGCAGAGGCCATTTGCTGCCTTCCTGAACCCCCACACAGTGCCAAGAGGCCTCTCCAGTGGATATTTTATCCAACAGAAATGAGGCTTTTCATCTGATCTGTTGTTGATGTTGTTGTTGTTGTTCTTATTATTACTACTTTTATTATTAATTTTGCCACATGATACCTGGAGGTACAAAATATATTTAGTCAGAAAAAAATAGGGGTTTATGGCATTCTGAATAGTTTCCCATTAAAAAAAAAATCATTTCCCAGAAGAAATAAAAGTCCTGAATCTCTCATAAATCATCCCAAGACACTTTTGTTACAAAGTAATTGAGAATCCAGAGCCTCTTAACCTTCTCTTAGCCCTATTTTTCATCATATCTCCTACAGCCAAAGAAAGTCCTACCTGTGGTAGGATACCATATTTAATACGTTACACTATATGCCCTTGCTGGACCTCAACACTCCCTTTCCAGTACTTTCCAAGGTAATACGATTTATGCTTTCTTTAAATCTCTTCCAGTGCTATTTTTTTTTTTAATAAACCACAGTCAGCTTTAGGAAGTCCAACTTTAACAGAATTGATTCAATATCTACTCAATTGCCTTGGGCTTCTTCAAACAGTGGTTGAAAGAGGATGTGGTGAGACTGATAATGGGATATGGTGTTCTTCAAATCCAAGCTGCCAGCTTGCCAACAACACTCTTGAGGTCGCTCTGACTGGAAAGACTGTGTGAAATGTGCTCACCTTCATTTTCTCAAGGCCTGTTGTTTAGTGCAGAAATACCTGCCACTGCAATGGGCAGAGTTAGGCTACAGCCTGAGCAAAGGGGCAGCAGGAGAAAATGAGAAGAGCTATGCTTGCAGCCTGTTGTAGGGCTTGTGACAGTGCTTATGAAAGTACCTCGGGTTTGGTTGGCTCTTTATTATAAAATAAAATATGGTTCCAAAAAGGCTGAATAATAGATATATTTTTAAATGTATAGCATTTTCAAAATCTTAGTGGTTTGCCAGGTAGTGTAACTGCTTTAGGAAGCTGCCATTGTTTCTGAACATTTCAGCATAATATGAGAGGAGAAAAGTATGGAGACACTTTTCTTTAAAGGGTCGTGCTTGTAGATCAGGTGAATAAAGAGAAAGACATTGGCAAAGCAGTGTGGAAAACCTGTGCTGAACAGCTTGAGCCATAGGTGCTCTGTGAGAATAACATTCATGCTGCTCCCAGAACTCCAGACAACCAGATGGAGTATCTGATGCTTTGGGAGTCCTGGGATAAGCAGCACAACCTGCACTGCACCTGCCCATGAAAGGACAAACCAGTTTTGTACCACAAAGAGGACGCAGAGACTTCTTGGAGTATCTGTAGGTCCAGATCTGCTTTTGTGACAAGGCAGAATTTATCTGCCATCCCTGCCAAAGTAACATCTTCAATAAGCCAATTCAGCATCCCAGACATGACCCTTCCTAGAGCTGATGTAGAATTTAAGGGACATGAGAGGCAAATTACAATGAAGGTACCCACAGGTTAGAAATTTGTCTCAGTCAATGCTTTCAGTAGAAGTCTCTTATTTCAACCTCTTCCCCTGACAATGTTCGTCCCATCCAGCAGCACCACAGATTATTTCCAGGATGGCAGGAGTACATGGCAGGAAAATTCAGCATAGCTAAGGAAGCTGTGCTATGTTAGTCCCAAGGGTTTAGCATCAAGTGAACTGCCCTTAACAGCAATATTCTGCTGCCCCCCAGGGGAAGGAAGGAACATGTATGGATGGGCTCCGACTGACCTGTACCACTTCACCCCCAGCTTCACAGCTGAACTTCTGCTCCTGGACCTGCTTTCTCCAGACTTTATGCCTCTGGGAAACAATGTCTAAAACCGGCAGTGTTTAAATGACTGAGCCAGAGGCTTCGAAGGCAGTGGGTGCTGCAAGGCTCTTTATTGCCATTTCACACAATGAAATACCGAATGATGATTGCTTACCTGGGTCTGTGTGAGGTCTGCAGGCAAGGTAATGAATATGTATGAGAAATCTAACTGTTTGCAGAAACAGCAATGCTAATGTCAATAGGCACAAGAATAACTTTCCATTGCCAAATAACATGCATTATTTAGCAATAATACATGTGCATAAATAAGAAAGTGCAGCAGGTATGTTTGTGCATTCTTTCCTTTGCTTCTGAAAAATATTTGTTAATGGTACAATAAAAATGTTGTTCATAAAATAGACAAGGCCAATCTACTATACAGTTGTCTACATGTTCACATAAAAATACAATGTTCAAAATATGATGTTTACAGTGACTTATGATGACTCTAAATAAATGGCATCTGAAGGCCCCAGAAGACGTCATGCAAACTGGAGCTTCCATGGCTTTCCAAGAGAAAATTTTTTCTTATAAATTCCTGCTATCTGATCACACGGCTTCTTCTCTGTATTTAAGAACATCACATGTTGTCCAGTCATTATGGACACATGTTGTCCATAAAAGATTCTGGAAAATTACTTAGGTCAGTTTGATTTACTCCTCAATAATCAGTTTCTTTTCCATTAGTATATACCATGACTTTTATATATAATTTTCATTTGTCTATCCTGGTTTATACTGGATCATGTTGTTATTCTGCTGGCAAAGGTCTGAGAGCTCCGTCATGGGAATGCATGAAGAGTGAGAATGTGGTATTGAACTCTGTGAGCTCTTCAGTCCTTACAAGTTGAGCTGAAGCAATTGGTAATGTAAGTCAGAAAAAAATGTACCACCTGACCCTTGGAAGCAATAATAAAACAATAACTCATGTTTCATGTGATTATTTCTCCTCCACAGAGACACAGACTCATTAATCCATGTTAGACAGACTGTTTTTCCAGGTTTCCTACCTGAAAAGTGAAAGCACCTAAGTAACAGCAAAACAAAACAAACCTGAGAAAATCAGTGCTCACTGAAATTCCTATGGAAATGTAAGACAAGGAAGCTTCACTATCTTTGTTGCAGGTAAGAAATAACATTCAATGATAAGGTTTCAATGCCAGGTCCCCAAATTTAGGGAATATGTATGTGTCAGGGACTGAATTAGGGCTGTTGGATAATTCTGAGTATTTCTTTGCATTTCTGCCTTCCCTGTTTATCTCAGACATCCCCAAGGAGTGTACTGGTGGGTACCAGAGCTGCTCTAAGTGCCCCCCAGCCCTTGGCCAGCTCCACATAGCTGCTGGCAGGCAGGGCACAACAGCATGGAGGGAGCACACCCTGCCTGCTGCCAGCAGGCTCTCAGAGGTCTTTGCTGCTGGGGGCTGGTATATCTTCCATGTGCACCCATGGGCAGAGCTTTCCATGGTGTCTGACATTTGGTGCACATTCAAGGAAGCTTTCACAAGGACAGAAAAGTGTATATCCCTGGCATGAGTGTGATCAGATGCCAGACCCCAAGTGTCTGCTAGAAAGCATGAAAGACCTTGTCAAGAAACTACTTAGGATCATTTATTTACTTTCCTTAGCATTTACATGAGCTTACTCTTGGAACAGTTGAAGTGTATCTTTTTTTTTTTTTTAAAAGGTAGAATGCGGCTGCTGGCTGATGTGAAAAGTGTCATGGCTGATTCGCAAGTGAATAACAGCTGGTCCTTTGGCAATCAGGGATGGTTAGGGTATGCCTTCACTCCTTGCCCATGTGTTTCCTGTGCTTGGATCTGTTTCCAGGTCTCCAATGAGGGGACCCCAGGCTGTGGGCCCGCTGTACAAGAGGGTCCCTGCCTTGGCACAGCCCACACAGGCTCCAGCTGGTAACAGAAACCCCCTTGTACATGGGTTCATTGAACCTATCAAACCAATGTAGTCTTAAGTCTTTCGTAAACATGGCATTCAAAAGACTCCTATCTGCATAGAAGCGTGGCTGTCTGTCCTATAATGACTTGGGAAACGTCTTTCTGGTGCCTCAAAATCACTCTTGTCACTCCTGTTAAGACAAGCTGTGTCTAGCCTGTCTTCTCCAATGCAGTGTTCTTCAGATCAGAAGGATATATATTATGTATGCATTGAATTAGAGGTTTAAGCCATATCTAGGATGGTGATTATTCGTCCCTACCATCTATTTCCAGGAGATTTGCAGGACTGCATGGTCTCAATACATTTGGATATGGTCTATTAAAAGTTCTCCTTTATGCTAAGAAGATTTGAAAACTCTGCAGCCTAGGCAAGTAGGCTTCCTGACAAGATTATTTTATATTATGTACACTTGGTTTTATCCGAAGCTGATGGTAATTTGTTAAGATACAGTACACAAAGAAATTAAACTATAAACTTTAAAGCATCCATCAATTTCAATTTAATTTGTTTAAAAAAGCTAAATTATGGGTTAACTTAGAAGGTAATAGAATTCAGAAAGAGAGTACTTGTGATACAAGGAGTCCCTTCATACATTAATTTTCATTTTTGGTGAGATGAAGTTTGAAATTAGATTCAGATTGCAAATTATAGCTTTGTATGGGCTCCCTATTGCTAGCTCGTGAAATACTTAGATTCCTGAGGATGAAGCAATTTTGCTTCCCATAATGGATTGCAAAAGCCTTATTTCCCACTGGCAAAATAAGGTCTGCAGCTTAGAGTGGGAGCGAGCCGTGTCTTTGCTCCTTGACTTGGTCACCAACAGGGATACATTAAACTGAAACATATAACTGAAGAAGAAATGGTGACATAAGGTGGGGTTTTCTTTAATTTAATGCTTATCCTTTTCATTTCTCTGCTACAAATAAATTAGAGCCTGAATGCTGAGAAGGAGGCTGCTCATCACTTCATGTCATACACGTACCTTATTTACCTTTCCCTACACACTGCTGAATTCTTGCTTTGTACCAGTTTTTGGGCTCCACAGCACTCACAGGCATAGAGGGAGGAAGGCATTTGTCTCCTGGCATAAACTGATGGACTCATTTAGCAGAAAAGATCCATTACATTTAGGGAAGGCAGAAGAAGTAACGCTTATGGCAACAAAGCAGATGTGTGATGATCTGTAACCCTGGAGGTAACATATTAAGTCTATAAATCGTCTTCCTGCGGTCTCCTAAACATCCATGGTTGTATTGGTCTGTTATTAACCCCCTTCCAGGAGCAGCAGGGAGGAAGGCAGTGTGGAACCACACCTCAACAGATGCTGGCAAGTGCCGGTCAGGGCCAGGTCCTTCATTAGGCAGAGGTTCATGAGCTGAAATTGTGATCAGACAAAGCTTAAATAGCAAATGAAAATGTTCTGCTGTCTTCTGCAGCTTAAAACAAAATGGGTGTGTGTACAAAACCAAAATTAACTAGGAAAATTTTCCCAGAAGAAGAATGAACAGGTTAAAAAAAAAAATTATGGTGAAATTCTCCAGAAATGTGGAAAATGACCGGGGAAGGTTTGATTTGGTGACTGATGCAGAAAAAGACTACAGAGGCTGAGACTAAAAGACTACAGTTGTGACTTTTTCTGGTTCTTAAGTGTTTTCTGGTTTTAATAGCTTGCAATTAACTCAGACTGATAATGAAGTTGTGTTACTGCATAAAAAAGAGGAACAGTGGTGAAATGAAGTGTCAGATTTGCTTCCAGAGTACGAAACAGACTTTGTTTCAGATTTGTGATTATGTCTCACGTCTTAGAATTTTAGCAATTTATATTCCTGAGCAGAGACATCAGGATGGGGAACTGGAACAAAAGATTTAAAGCGAAATTCCAGCAAGATACAGGATTAATCCTCAACAGAATAAGCTTAGATTTTTTTAAGTAAAATTGAAGTCCAGACTGGTATGAAGCCTCCAAAAAGTGCTACCTCTTTAACAGGCAAGAGTCAGACACATTAATAAAAAGAAAGCAAATCTCCAAGCTGGAACCTTCAGAAATCAGTGTCAGAAACTAGATCTCCTTTAGCCAACACCACAAGCTATGACAAGGTCTGACCTTTGGAAAGTAAGGCAAGAATTACGGTAGAGTGTAATTCTCAGTGGGAGCTTACAGAGAGCCTCTATAAGAGTGCACAGCCTATATGGAAAAAAATCCCCACCATCAATTTCACTGAAAATCTTTTTACAATGGACACAATGCAGGGAGATGGAGCCTGAAAGCAAATGGAATTTTTATTAATTTTTAACTGAGTAGGGGTGAATAAACCAACATGGTGCTAAAAGCAGTGATGCTAATGTTAAAAGAAATACAGGGAATAGAAGGCAAATGGCTAAAGTTCAGGATGGAGGTTGAGAAGCCAAGCATCTCTGAAGCAGGATGGAAGCTGCAGGTGAAAAAACAGTTAGAAAAAGGCTTACACACGAGGGAAATGTCTTCATTCCTCTGATGGAAACACGTCTGTCCCTGGGTCTCTTTAAAAGCATGCCCTCATTTGAGAATCCGGGAACCAGAGACACAAAGAGATGTGGGGATGTTTTCCAGGAAAAAAAGGATCTGCTAGCAGAGTGCAGGACAAACCTGGAAGGAACATCTGCCATGTGATTCCTATTCAAGAACATTGTTCTTATGCAAGGCAAAAGTAAGAAAAGAGGATGGTTTCATTACTCTGGAGACCTCAGAGCTGAAGAATCAGAAATATAATGCTGAATATATGTAAAAAGACATAATTCTTCATTGATGCATGGTATCAAAAGGACTTAAATCAGTATGTGCACAAAAGCTGTCCTCCAACTATAACTCTTGAAAAGCTGAAAGAAATGGCAGGTATTTGTCTATGCTTCATGCATCAGGATAGTGGCATTTTCTCACTAGGCATTCTGACTGGACTGGCAGTCAGAGCCAATGAGTCTCCAGCATCCCTTGGTGCCTGTCTGTGGAAAAACTGAACAAGCCACTAGTAATAGTCAATGTAGCCAGAAAGCTAAAGTAGGCAACACACAAGTACTGAGTAATATCTGAGATGCCTCAGGGCATCTGGTCCATCTGCATAAGGCTGTTCAAAATAACACAAGCTTTTGGTGACATCTCACTCCAGAGGAGCAGCTTCTGGATGCACTGTGTGGGCTGTGACAGGATTCCCCAAATGGCATTTAACACTCATGAGCAGGCCACTCTATTGAGCCTTCAATGTCCCTCTGGGTACTTAGACATTTACTGTGCCTGGGAATACATTCATGCGAGTATCTGCACTTCAATGTCATAGTCTTGAGTTACGTTCTGCCCTTGGTGTCCTACATGTAACATATGTGGGAAAAAAGGAAACACAGTGAGATGTATGGGGAGCTCATGGGACATTTGAGACCGTGTCTGGTAGAACGACTTTACAGGACAGAGAACACATCATGGTTCCTCTGAGTGGTGAAACAAGTGTGGACACCCAGCCTAACTCAGCACTTTATGGCTGCCAGTGTTGTTAACTGCTGTTATTAACTGTTGTTAACTGTTGTTAACAGCCTCTGCCTGAATTAAGGTGCAAAAGANGGGGAGAGGGGAGAGAGAGAGAGAGGGAGAGAGAGGGGGAGGGAGAGAACAAGCAGAAGATAGTCACCACCCATGGGTCCAGCAGCATCCCATCAATCCTTCTTCACTCGTGGCTTCTCGGCAGTGGGTGTCCTGGAGCTGTTCTTCTGGGGGTATCACCTTTATACAGTCCAGGTTCTGGGTATCCATGGAGTGGTCTCAGATGCCATTCCCATAACCTGGGGTGATCTTTGTTTGATTGGTGATATGTGCATGAGCAGTTTCCTCCTTCCCCTGTTTGCCACAGTGGGAAATTTTGTTCAGATGCATTAACCAGGCTGTGCTGAACAGCTCTCACCTCTTCCAGGCCTGGAATTAGTGCTCTCCTGTCACAAACTCCTTCTTTCTGTGCTTATCTCAAGTTCCCAGTTTGGTGGCTTATCTTATGGCAAGTTCCTTCTGTGGCCTTGACAGTGTTTGAGACAGGGAATTGTGCTTTTTAAGTCCTACAAGTGTGCAGACGTGTGATGGCTCTGATATGCAGCTTCTCATGAAAAGTGAAAGAAGATGGTGGAAGTATTCAGAGTTGGAAAACACCAAAAAGTTGTACATGGATACCTCCATGCAAATATTTTTATTTGCACATCCTCTTGCAGTTGTGATGTCAAAACTGAAGACTGGTGATTAATGCGCTGTAAGTTCTGCCAAAAATAGGCTGTTGGCATGTTCAAGAAGGAGATCTTGTGTTTGTTCTGTAGGTTTTCATGTCTTTTTTTATGTAAGCCATGTGTTGCTGAAACTGATCATAAACAGTTAGTACCAGTACCAAAAAGAGAACACCAGCTAAAGATCTGAGGGAAAAGGGGTTCGTGTTTTTCCAAGACTAACATACTGTTGGCTGCACTTCACCCATCTCAGAGAAAGAGAACTAGAAATTATACAAAAATGGGCAGGAAGGTACCAAGTGACTTCCACAGGAGGAGCAGTTAAACAACCAAGAACTCCTGGAATCATGAACATAGTTGAAGACTTGAGAAGAAAATGATCATTCATAGAATCACAATAGTTTAGGTTGGAAGGGATTTCTAAATGTCATCAAGTCCAAGCCCTTGGTCAAAGTAGGTCCAAACAGACAATGTTGCTCAGGGAGTTTCCCAGCTAAGTGTTGAAACCTCCAAGGATGGAGACTCCACAACTTTGCTGTGCAATGTGGTCCAGTGTTTGACCACTCTCATGATGAACGTCCCATGTTCTGGCTTGTAACCATTGCCTCCTGACTTATTCCCATGAACTCCCCAGAAGACCGTCTCTGTCTTCTGTACCTTTCCATCAGGTTTGATGAGTTTCCCCTGAGCCTTCTCCAGGTTGTACAGCCCCAGTTCTCACATCTCTTCTTCATGTCACAGATGCTCCACTCCCTTAAACATCTTAATGACTTTGGCATCTTCATTCCACTCTTTTCAGTTTGTCCATGTGTCCCTTGTATTGTGGAGCCCAGAACTGGACACAGCCTTCCAGGTGTGCCATCACCAGTTCTGAGCAGAGGTGAAGGATCAGCTCCCTCGACCTGCTGGCTGACTCTTGGTTAAAGAGTGCCATATCCATTGCCACACTCAATAAGAGGGCACCATTGTAATGGTCATGCAGCTGCATTAATGAAAGCAGAAGGAAGTTCTTTTTCACAAGCCACACAACATAACTCTGGAACTAAACGCTACAATCTATTTTAGAAGCAAAAAATATAAATTTGTTTTAAAAAGGACTGAATGATGTGGTGGTTTAACACCAGCCAAATACCGGTCCACATAAGCCACTCCCCTTTCCTCCGCCCCTTCTGGTAAGAGAGGAACAAAGGTAGAGACCTTAGGCTGAGAAAACAATTACTGAAAGCAAGCAGCAATGGAATAACAGCGTACCATAACAGCAGCAATATTTATAACAAAAGTATATTAAAGGAGAAGGTGCTTTACCCACAAAAAGGTGTTTACCACCTCAGCTGAGTTCCTCATGGCCACCAGAACAAAGACAAGATGGACACATTCGCCTCCCAACAGTGTTTGTTGTTTTCAGAGCTGCGTTCTCCGAGAACCAGGAAGGCACAGGCAGCGATGAGAGAGGGCAGGGTCTATAGGGGCTGATGCCTGGAA
>VZRS01002616.1:0-34123 GCA_013398055.1 Ifrita kowaldi | reverse complement strand
ACCAGCTAAAGATCTGAGGGAAAAGGGGTTCGTGTTTTTCCAAGACTAACATACTGTTGGCTGCACTTCACCCATCTCAGAGAAAGAGAACTAGAAATTATACAAAAATGGGCAGGAAGGTACCAAGTGACTTCCACAGGAGGAGCAGTTAAACAACCAAGAACTCCTGGAATCATGAACATAGTTGAAGACTTGAGAAGAAAATGATCATTCATAGAATCACAATAGTTTAGGTTGGAAGGGATTTCTAAATGTCATCAAGTCCAAGCCCTTGGTCAAAGTAGGTCCAAACAGACAATGTTGCTCAGGGAGTTTCCCAGCTAAGTGTTGAAACCTCCAAGGATGGAGACTCCACAACTTTGCTGTGCAATGTGGTCCAGTGTTTGACCACTCTCATGATGAACGTCCCATGTTCTGGCTTGTAACCATTGCCTCCTGACTTATTCCCATGAACTCCCCAGAAGACCGTCTCTGTCTTCTGTACCTTTCCATCAGGTTTGATGAGTTTCCCCTGAGCCTTCTCCAGGTTGTACAGCCCCAGTTCTCACATCTCTTCTTCATGTCACAGATGCTCCACTCCCTTAAACATCTTAATGACTTTGGCATCTTCATTCCACTCTTTTCAGTTTGTCCATGTGTCCCTTGTATTGTGGAGCCCAGAACTGGACACAGCCTTCCAGGTGTGCCATCACCAGTTCTGAGCAGAGGTGAAGGATCAGCTCCCTCGACCTGCTGGCTGACTCTTGGTTAAAGAGTGCCATATCCATTGCCACACTCAATAAGAGGGCACCATTGTAATGGTCATGCAGCTGCATTAATGAAAGCAGAAGGAAGTTCTTTTTCACAAGCCACACAACATAACTCTGGAACTAAACGCTACAATCTATTTTAGAAGCAAAAAATATAAATTTGTTTTAAAAAGGACTGAATGATGTGGTGGTTTAACACCAGCCAAATACCGGTCCACATAAGCCACTCCCCTTTCCTCCGCCCCTTCTGGTAAGAGAGGAACAAAGGTAGAGACCTTAGGCTGAGAAAACAATTACTGAAAGCAAGCAGCAATGGAATAACAGCGTACCATAACAGCAGCAATATTTATAACAAAAGTATATTAAAGGAGAAGGTGCTTTACCCACAAAAAGGTGTTTACCACCTCAGCTGAGTTCCTCATGGCCACCAGAACAAAGACAAGATGGACACATTCGCCTCCCAACAGTGTTTGTTGTTTTCAGAGCTGCGTTCTCCGAGAACCAGGAAGGCACAGGCAGCGATGAGAGAGGGCAGGGTCTATAGGGGCTGATGCCTGGAACCTCTCAGAGGAAGCGAGGGAAACAAAATGACACACTTCCAGAGGTGTGCTTCACCCCGAAGCCATGCCCCAGCAGTGATGTGGATGGTATAGAATAGCAACCCATAGCCACGTCCATATGCTCCGCCCCGGCTGTGCAACCAGAACAGCTGGGTTTGCTAACACAGGCCTGTTGTTGCCTATTAAACATTGTAATTCAGACACAAGCTCCAGCCCAGGATGCTGCTAAGCTGCCAGCTGCCAGAAGTTGGCAGGACATGCCAAGGGGAAGGAACACACCTCCCTGCTACCTTTTCTCTTCACAATTGCAGTATTTCATCGTCCTCACTGAATTACCATGGAAGGATGAGCTAACGTCTGGCCTGAAAACAGTGAGATCTCATTGAATTGGAGAATAACAAGGCCCAGGTGTATCAGCTGGGGTCAGAGGTTCAGTAGGAAGTGACAGGAGGAGAGTGCTGAACGGAGCATGTCTGACAGCACCACCACCCCTTGGAGGCGTTCAGTGATGCTTTCCTAGAGGCATGAAAATAAAGGGCCACAAAAATAGCTCCAGGGTTGACAGGTACAGGTTGTATCTTTTTGTTTCCCTGTATGGCTGACTGCACAGGGCTTTAAAAGGAGTATGAACACCGACAGGGTGAGGAGAAGAGGGCAGCCAGACTCTGGAGAAATTGCACTTCTATGCATTCATCTATGTTAAGATATTCTTCACATTACTGAAATATATATAGTGAGGGGCCCTCCAACACACACTGTGAAAAAGTATGCAGCATCCCTGAACACTTTGGCAAAATGTGCTGCTGGAGGCAGGAGGGTAGACTGGCTGGTGGCTGCTCTGACTTCCCGGGGCAGGAAAATTCTTACGCAAATAGAATACAAATTAGGGAGGATTTGGGAGAGACAGACACACTTGTAAAGCACTTGACAGAAACGCAGTGGAGCCAAGACTTGAGCCACACAATGTTCAAGCCAATCTGATTTCTTAAAAAAAATCCCCGAACCTGTCTGGTCCCAGCCAAAACATGGATCACTGGTTGCCAGAGCTGTTGTAGGATGAGACTATAGAGGGTGCTTAAGGCTTTTAGCAGGTGTCTGGGGTGACATATTCCCAGACCTTTTATTAATGTAAAAACAAGCCTTTAAAAAGAAACAGAATCTGGATTGAAGGCAACAGAATGGCAAATGTTAAGGTATTATAAAATAATTTTTTAAGGAAAATGTGGACATCATTGTTTCCATCCTTTATATCAGTGTTAGATGGATAGCAATGTAGAAAGAGTTGCTTAAGTTTATTGCATGTGCCAAAGACAAGAGGCGAAGGCATGTGTTAAATCCTGGACTGGTAACACCAGGAAAAAAGTCATGTCCTTTGTGCAAAGTACATTTACTTGTGCTTTTGGAAAAAATACAACCCAGTTGTCCAAGAACTGCATCCCTCTATTTCTGCTAGGGCTGAACTGGCTAGTACTAGCTGCTTGGGCCACAGGTTAGAGACCAAAAATACCCCAGAATATTTGCAATTTTTAGAAATAAAAAGAAATCTCTGTTATGCCCCGATTCAAGGGAAAGTGAGAAACAAAACTGCCGCTCATTCAGGCTGGGCACAGAGCCCTTCCCACGGAGTAGCCTCAGGGAGAAGAGCATAGTCAGAATCCAGTGCCTACTCATGGCTACACTTCCGAGCAGCAGCAGGGAAGTGCAAGTTGTCCTCTCTTGTGTTTCAGTCAACAGAAAATAGAAAACAAGCATATGTGCCAGTTAGAAACCAATGCCAGAGCCACAAGGTACCAGAAGAAATAAAATGCAAAAGAAAAATGTGGGTAGGACTTGGAATCCCAGAAAAGCCCATCTCTTCCTCAGAACAAAACTGTGCAGAACCACTGTGGGAACTAGGGATCACAGGGAACAGCAGTCTCCTCATCACCTGTGAGGCTGCTGACCATATTGTGGAGAAATGGTTACCTTTTTCCAGCCCCAAGGGGAAAGAATTAAGAGGTATGAAATTACACATTTTGTTGCAAATAACTCACAAAGCCTCCTCAGGCTAGTACAGACAGCAAACATATAATTCAATCCAAGAAAATAGCAATACCAATTGCTGCCCTGATACCATCCAGAGGCAAAGGAGAATTCTTAAGCAGTACTTCAGAAAAGATGATAACAATAATTTTGCAGTTCCTCCAAAAGCATGGGAGAAACCAAAATATCATGTGTTAAAAAATGGAGAAATGTGAACCCTGATGAAAGGTATTCTGCTTCACACGGCTTTTTTATTTCTGTTGTTGCTTTGATTGCACATAAATCCCTTCTCTCTGTGTTAATCAGTTTGTCCTACTTTATTTACATATACTTCACCTCCTCTCATTTTGATGTGCCAGTGCTCCTTAGCCTGAAAGGAGGAAGGCACAATTAACTGAACTGAACTTAAACATGCAGCTATCTCTCCCTAAGTCTCAGGTGTTGTGCTGGGGCATTGTGTCTGCTTCCGAGCAGGATCACAATGCAGGCGACCTCTAAGGAGTGAAGATGTCAGGGATGCAGAGTTTTCTTCAAGGATAAGCACCACGATGCTACCGCAAGTCCTGAAAGCATTCCCTCCTGCCCTGGCTTGATCTGTGTTTCAGCTGCAGGCCAGGTCTGTTTGTTACCCACAGCAGACCTCTACAGAGCTGACAACCAGATTAAACTGCAGCAGACAGCTTTCAGGAGCTGAGCTAGTTTTTTTAAGACTTACTGAAGTATCTCTACATTACAATGCAAACTGCATTGTGGATATAGTTTGACTCGCTTTATTTACACATATCCCTGATCTTGAGAAGAAGAAGCCAGAAGGCATGCACGGCAATTCTTCTTGCAGGAATTGTGCAAAAAAGAAAATCCCTATTTCCCAGGGGTCAACTGTGCTTTAGGGACTGATGCAAATCAGCACCTCCGGCAGAGAGCAAACTATTTTGCTGCTCATGCAATTCCCTCTCCCTCTAAGCTGATTCTGCATAAAACCATGGCATAACTTGAAACTCATGGTCTTAAGAACAATAACTTGAAGACTGCATTTAACAGAGCAAGCATGTGATGCCTAGCATAATAATATATTTATTCATGAGCTATCTAATAACTGAGGATGCATATTTTATCATAATGCTCCAACACAGAAAAACAAACACTCTTTGTAGTTCCGCACTGTTTTGCTTGCTTTGGTGTATTGATAGAGCTAATGACCACAGTTTGTGCCTTCTTTGCTAGGCACAGAAAATCCCTGCTTTGATAACGTTGTGCTGTGACAGAATGATAAGAATTAGGACAGTGCACCAGAGAGCCTGGTTCCTCAGCAGAGTGACTCTGAACCGCAGCACCAGAGCAGCAGAGAAATGTGGGGTCCCTACAGCCCCAAAGAGCAGGCAATGGGGCTCTGCAAGGGAGCAGCCAAAACCATGGAGAAAGCAGCAGCAGAGGATCATAGCCAAAATCCAGGGGTGACATTAGGCTGGAATACATGTATATATGCAAGTGCTCAGGGCTAGGGGAAATCCCATTGTAGCAATTATGCTAAAAAAACCCCAAAACACTCACTCTCTTTCTATTACCCTGTGATAATTCACCCCTTTTGGAATAAGACTGTTACATGTACATGTACCTGTCTGTACAATTTGGGTGAGGACAGTGGACCATTTCTGTTTGTGTAAAACATATGAAAGAATGGGCCAAGCATAGCACGTCATTTCCCAGGAAAATGATCCCTGGAGGAAAATTTGCAGTTTACAATGCATTTAATTTCTACATTGTTAACTTCTTTGCCAGAAATGCTGGGCTTTATCTTAACTCCCCAGGGATCAAAGACATTTTGCCACTGCTCTGAATGGGAGTAAGTCAAAAACCTTTTAAAATGTCCTAACCTCCTGGAACAGTCATTCCCCTCAGATCAACATGAAGTATGCACAGAAGCTTGCTTTCAGAGCTGTAGGAGGAAAAATCTGCATGATGTATTGATACAAGCCGCACTGTAGGAGCAGAGAGACAACAATGGATTAGACTGGTATATAAAAACACCTTCCCAAAGATCAAGGTAAGTTTTCCTCTGTGCTGGCAGTGAATGAACAGAATTCTCCATTTGCTTTCCCAATAGACAGGAGCACCTGAGGTAAAGGTTTATTACAAATACACCCCTTGGGAGACTGATGCTGTGTTTTCTGATGGCCTGTCAGCTTTCTACTTTCCCTTGATTTATTTGAGCTGTGGTGTGTGTCTATCTACAGGGTGCATATTTAGGGAGAGTATCTATTCAATTACTACAGGTAGAGATTTGGCTGCTTGGAGGTACACTCTCTGTTTACTCCTAAGCATCAGTTTGGATGACAATCTCTCAAAGTCATGGTCCAAAAGAAGTCACAGATGATTAATTCGGTTTGAATCGTATCCTTGGTTTCAAGTGCCTGTATGTCTTATTCCTTATCTAATTAGCCCTGCAGAATCCCAGTTCATAAACACTAATTGGAAGCATGCAAGGGTAAGTGTTCATGTAAATCCTCCTCTGCATTTTTGATGCATCAGGTGCTACAGGCAAATAACTCTGACACTGGAAAAATGCCCAGGAAGTTTTGCCTATACAACTGGAAAATTTGAGCCTGTATCTGAAAAGAAAAGAATGTTGTGTTAAAGCCAGTTTAGAATAGGAGTCAGGAAGAGTTATGGAGAGGCTGAAAATTGCAGGTAGTAAAGGGGGCGAAGTGATAGTAAAACCACAATTTGTAGACCCAATAATTAGCAGTAGTAGCATAATGCAGAGATAAATTAATAAAAATTGTTAGTGGAGTGTCTGGCTCAGGGGACTGATAATAAGACTGTATTTAGAGCTGTGTCTCCTGCCAGAGAGTCACTGATTCTGAGAATGCCAGTAGCAAAGATTGCTGCTGTCTGTTGCAGAATTAGATTACTGTCTCAGTCTAGTGTTTCACATAGGCTCTGTTGTTTGCTGACTCAAAGAAGCGGCCAAAGCCTCAATGGGTGGAAAATGAAAACTGCACCTACACAGAGAAACACTTGCCTGAACAGGTATGGAATAGATTAAGAGGCAAATTTTCATACTTTCTACCTATTCTAAATGTGATCTTAAATACGCAGTTGACAGTGCTGTCAGTCAGAGCTTTTGGAGAATTACTAGCAAAACTGAGGGTATAGCAACAACTAATCATTGGGAAGTGTAAAACATAAAATTTAAACTCATCATATTTTTAAGCATCTAGTTGATGAATTCTAGCACAAAATACTAGAAAAATAAGCTCTTAATATTGAGGCACAGAGAAGATATAGTCCAAAAGAAATGTTCCAAGTTACTGGTTTTACATTATCAGCTTTGTGCAGGGGTATCTAAGTAATACTAAACTATATTATAAAGGACATCTACCTATTGACATAGGCAGCCTGTCTTTTAATTATGAAAAACACATGAGAGTGAGGATACTTCAATAAGTAGAGAAATTACTTCAATTACTACTACATTATGCAGAAATTATTATGCAGAAAAATTACTGAAAAACAGCCTGTGGCAGTGATTCGCTAAAACTTGTGGAGGTGTGATAATTTCACGTTAAGTTTCTATTAAGAACCAGCTGAAACTAAATTTAATGTGTTCCTCCTTCTTCTCACAACTTTGGTCAGTGTCTTCTGGGGCATATAAAGCTCTAATATTCTTTCATCAAACATAAGATTATTCTTTGGTTAAATGACACTTCCACATCACCTGGTCTCTCCTTTCTGTAAATCCTACTTTTAAGTCCATCTTTTTTTGGCTGTGTTATGCTTTGGCAATACCAAAGATACAGTACCCTTCCTGCAACAGATATAGCTCCAATTCATTGGTCTTATTAGATACATTTCCAGCAATATTTATTGTAATAGTTATTTCATATTTCTTTTCTTTCTCCTACAATTCCCTGTTCTTCCTCATTGTCCTTCGTAAGCTTTGCCTACAGTTCAGGTCTTTATGGGCCTAAGTCTGATAACACTTTGTGCTGGATAATTTTTCACTAGAAAATTGATTCCTGGTTTACAGTGGGATAAATAAAACATGACCTCAGGCCTTTTGTCTCATGATTTCTATCTTTCTCATCACTAACACTTAAAAATGCTATTGGGGGACTTCTGCTGATACATTCAGCTCAGATGCAACACTTCATCCTCCCCCCAGGTCTCCCACATAAAAAAAAAAGAAAAATAAAGAAGATGCATTGCCTTATCTTCCTATGAAAATACAAGAAGCTGAAGGAGGGGTTTGAGATGCTTTGAGAGTATTAAAAAGGGTGTTTGTCATCTCAAGTGATAGAAAGAACTTAGTCACCATGAAATCTACTAACCATAAACCACATAAACTTCACACACATTTTGTGTTATTAGTATTACAAAGCATTTATATAGTGCCATTCATTTCCACTGCCATTTCTTCCAAGCAGATAAAGCACATTCCCTTCCTGACAGAGTATGCACTCTACATAAGTCAAGACAAATACTGTATGTGATAAAAATAGAGGACAAAAGTTCAGGAGGGATTGATGTGTGAGACAGCTGATAAGGAGAAGAGGGGAAAGGGAAATGATTAAAGATTGCTATTTGGGATCCTTTCAAAACTAGGGACAGCTGCTGGCTGCACACATCTGGGAAATGTGCTAATCCAGGGCAAAGCAGGAAGTTTGTCAAAGAGCATGGCTTCAGCATCCATGTCCAGCAGATGGGGGTGACTGTGGGGCTTCCCACACCCAGCTTAACCCTGGGGGTGGACATAGCTATAGCATTTTTGGGACACCTGGTTTTTGTGGGGCACCTGGTGCCATGGCAGCCACCTGGAGGTGCTCCGGGTGCTGGTGTTCGTGGGAAGCTTGTTCCCCGTGGAAAGGCTTGGACCTGGATCCCCTTCTGCTTGCCCTGCCAGGCAGCCTGGCCCAGGACAGGAACCCACCAACTCACATTAGGGTCTTCCCCTGGGAAGGGGTGCTGCACTGCCTGTAGCAAACCACCGAGGGGCAGAGGCAGGAGGTGCAGAGCCAGAGCACCGGCCCCACCATGCAGAGGATGGATGCCTGACAGGTCCCCCCACGCCTGTACTGTCAAGCAGCCTTCAGCTTCATGGCCCATCCCCGATGTCTTCCGAAGCTGGTGCTGCCATACTCGCCTCGCTGTTGCCGAGGAGACCGCTCTCAGAAAATTCATGACAGGGCTTCACTGCACAAGCAATGTCTCACTGAGGGCTCACACTCTGATTTCTAACTTTGCTTTATTATTAATATTAAGATTCTTTCTGTGACTTGCTTGAGGTGGCATAAGCAAAAGCACAGCTATTTGGGTATGCATCCTCAGGGCATCTACCCAAAGTCTTATGGGTTATTCAGAATTTCTGAATACCTACTTAAATATCTCAGATGAAGCAAAACTGATGAACATATTTTAAGTTTATAGGCAGGTGCCCATCTATAAATTTATGATAGTTATGCCAGTGCATATTATAAAAAAAGGTGTTCCAGGGTTCATAATTTACAATAGAGATTGGGAATGAAAAACAACAAAAGCATGGGAGAAAGAGAAAACTTGCAATTCAGTTGAATATTCAGAAATAAACAGGAAAGGAGGATGTAAGCAACATCAACACATGCATAATTTAAGAACCATTGTCTGAAAGTGCACATTTCACTTTTAAAAACACTTCTAATTATGAAAGCCACAGGGAGGAGAGGAAGACAGAGAAGATGTCAAATAGTAGCTTTTGATTAGGCCTGCCTAAGAAAAGTAATATTTAATTTCAGATCCTCTAAGTGTGCAATTTTTAACATATTTTTATTATGTATATAGTAAGGGTTATACACAAAACACACAACCAGAACTAGCCAAATACTTCAAAATGTATCGGTATAACCATAGAGGTTTGGGACCTCCACCTTCTTCATGAGCCAAGACATTGTCTAATTGTGTGAAACACTGATCTCTTCTTACAAAATGCAGATTATCTTCAACACACCACAGGATAAAAGGAGCCAGTGGAAATTGCAGTTAAAGAAACAAAATAGTCTCCTCCTAGATTGGAGAGAATGTTTTCAAAACTGCAGGGAAATAGCATTCCTCAAAGCAGCAGGCATGACAAATGGGAAATAAGTGCCAAGTTTAATCCATTCACCTCCTTTTAAATAACAAACCCACAAATAGAATTTGAAAAAAGAATGAGTCCAGAATTGATTTGTTTCAAAACTGGAGACAAAAATAAATCCCACATTTTTTAAATTAGTCATTCTTGTTGGGAGACAATATGGCATCTCAATGTGGAAAAGTAATAATAGCATTTGGTAGAGATGCAGTTCATCATTGTTTCCTACTTTAAAGAAAGACCTCCCCTCAGTTCAGATTGCATCCTAGCAGTAGATATTAGGGGTATTTCCAATTTCTAAATCTTCTTGGAATGATTTTCGGCACCACAAATTTTTTATGTGGTCCTCCATTTCATACTGGCTTCTTTACATGTCTAATCATACCTTTGAGAAAAACCTGCACATGATGACTGAATCCACTGCAAACATGGACAAATCATAGTGGGAAAAATGTTTTGAGATGGTATTTACCCAATGCAAATGGACATTACCCACCAATATGCTGAGCCACTTCCTGGGTTTCTAACCCAATAGGATGGGGGGCATTTCAGGGCAGGGATGGTCTCTTGTGCTTCCAGAGGAACTATCTCAAGGATGTTCTAGTCCTGAAAGGGACTTTTGGTACTACTACTTGCTAAATTACTGAAGAGCAGTCATACCTGAGCTAGTTGGAATTTGACCTTCTCCATTGAAAAAGGCTGGTCTCAGGATCACTGACCTTGCAGAAAGAGGAAGGAGGTGAGGGGCTCACGAGCTCTTCCCTTTTCTTGCAGCCTGAGGTGCTGCCAAAGGAATGTTCATGATCTGCAGTGGAGGACTATACCAGGCATAACCTCTCCACCAGCTCTGGTAAGCATGGCTCCTGCAAGAAGCTTGGCTTCTGGAAAGGCACGCAATCCCCTCTGTTACACACCTGCCATCACAGCTGGAGCACCACAAAATAGTTACTTATGGTGCAAGAACCATGAGCAGCTCCAACAGGTCCCAGCCCCACCATGTTCATTTTGAAAACTTGTGGATTAGGGTGTTTTGCTCCCATGTGCTCCCCATCAAAGCTGAACCAGGTTGTTAATGGCATGGAGCCAAACAGGAATTTACAGCTGTGGACAAAGGGGAGATGTCATCATGGGAATTAGTTGCCTTAGGATCAGTTGATATGAGTAGAATGAAAGAGGAGAGAAAGGGGGATGTGGAAGTCTCTTGATTTGTTTAGATATGTGCTTTATTATTAGAACTGTACTCCCAAAAGCATATTTGTGGGATGGGAAACAATGTCACCTTTCCCCACAGAGGTAAGGGAATGCTGGATGCTGCAAAGGGCAGTCAGAGGAGACCTTACCCCATGGGAACAAGTACAAGAACAAGGACATCCACATGCATGAATGGCCATGATGTGGCATTCCCAGGGCTTCAGAGGGGCACTTTGGACAACAGTAAATTACACAAGAGTAACTCACCTGCAACACCTTCCTGGTAAGGTGGGGGGGTTCAGTGTCCTTCTGTTGCAATAGTGGGCAGCTGGGACCCAAGGCTGGGCAGGATTGCTCCCACTTACCCACTCCCTATTTGACAGGTTGCTGCAGCCTTTGTCCAGCACACTGCTACAGAGGAGGCTCTGTGAGCACCTGAGCCTCCTCAGCTGGGACAAGTTCCTGGGAGGAAGGCAGAACAAAGGAAAAGACAGGAGCTGGGCAGGAGACAGGCTGCAAAGATGGCACCAGGTTTAGGAGAGTTTTGGACTGCACATATTTTCCAGGCCTAAGTTCTGATTAGGTTGCACCTAATTTTAAGTATATGAGTAGTTTCAGGTAGCTGAATTTAGATGAAATGTGATTTGATAATTTCTAAATAATATTTTCTTTATTTTTGCTTCTTATTTACTTATTGTGTGACAAAAATGAGAGATGGCTCAGCTCCAGTAAAGGTGGAAGCTGTGAAATGATATGATAATATTTTGTCATCGATGGATGTTCGCAGTTACTGCATTTCACAGAGTTCTCTAGTGCACTCAGTGAACATTCAAGAAACAGAAATAAACAGACAAATAAAGAATTCATTAAATATAAGAAACAGAAAAAATTTGACACTGCACTTTGGTCCATCTTAATTTAGCACAGAAACTATTTAATAGCTTTTGCAATCTTCCTATAAATATTGTGTGTCTAAATGAGCATTTCCTTTTGTGTTGCAAAGACCTAAGGGAAGCAAATTAAAAACTGTTTGCACAGAAACGTTTCTTTTGCCTCTTGGAGCAGGATTTCCCTTCCCCCCCTGCAGCAAGTTGGGTACTTACACAGATGAGAGAATTCATCTCCACCCCACACCTTGGGGGCTGCCATGAATGTGGTCAATCAAACCCTTCCAGGTATGTACACATCTTGAATCCCTATGAAATGCAAAAATTCAACAGCTATTTTCAGAGCACACCACTTTGCTGCCCTTCTTCTTCTTAAGAAGCAGCACACGAGTCAGGTCACAAATCAAGCAGTCTCTGTGTCCCAGAGGACATGGGTCACAGACTTTCCCAAAGACAGTGAAATGGGATCTACAGTGTTGTAAATGAAATTCAAGGAGGCATAGCAGCTAGGAAAATAACACACATGAGAGAGGATGTAAATATCTGTGGTTACTGGTATAGCAACGACTCCTGGGCTTCAGTCTCACCAGTCCTCAGCCAGAACCAACTTCCACCTAAAAAGTGCTTTGTTTCCTGCCTTGGTAGGAGACAAAGTCATCACAAGAAGGTCACATCCCCTTTAAGAAAGGGCTAGTGAGGAGTTCCACCATGGTCTGGAGTAGCCCCCACTGCCCCCCACTCCTCTCCCTTTGTGTCTCTGAAGGAGTTTTCTTGGGATGTCTTAGAGTAAATGCCAACTTTAAGAATAAATATATTGATCAGATTAAAAATCTGGGTAAATAAAGTACAGTCATACACTTATGAAACACAGAGCCATTGCGAAGCTGCCTCCTTATCTTTTAGGTTAAAATTTGATTTTGGTAATCAAGTTCTACTCAGACCAGTAATGGTTTAAAAGCTGGCTGTGCTATATACACCTTGTTTACACTGCACATGCTATCAGGAAAAAATTCATTAATATGTAATGTACACTTCCCTTTCCTGCAAGCCTAACCAGATCAGACCAAAGACTTTGATGAAGTGAAGGAAAGCCATTAGGTTGTCTCCTCTGTTTGACATTCTGCAGATTGCTGCTGTAAGTTGGTAGACAATCTGTCTGGGAACAGACAGGAACAACTCAAACCCGCCACTGTCCGGTCCTGGAAGCTCGTACAGTAAAGATGCACCCTTTGCTGGACAGATGGATCTCTCCTTGCGTCTGAACCCTAAACCTTAATGGCAGCTTCGGACAGATGTTGAGATTTCATGGGTGGCCTAGAAGAGAAAGATGTGGAGAGATAAATGTTGTTGCAGTACCATGCTCTCCATGGCATACCTTTTCCAGGCCCAGTGTCCCTGGAGATGCAGGCTTTGTGGTTCTCTGAAACCTAAACTTATCCCTAGCTGTTGGGGAAGATGAAACAAGAAAGCCTTATTGCTTGGCAAAAGATGCTGAGAATATAGAAACTGTAAGCGAGATTGAAATGAAAGCATACTTTGAGATACCAGGCCTTGGTTACTGAACAACTGGAAAACAATGGTGTGGCCGGCTGAAGGTAATCCCCTCTTGATTGAGCAATACCTTCTGCTAGCAGACAGGTCCAAGGGTCAAAACAGACCCTACTAGCTTGGCAGAAGGGGTCCAAAGAGTAGTTTTTAGGGTTTAAAATGTAATGCAGTATGGTAATGCGATGATTCTTATAGGCTGTATGTAAATGCTATAGGATTTGTATCTTGTACTAGATTGGTTGATGAAAATTAGAATATTCAACACAGAAGAAGATTTATTGTATTGTAAACAAGAACCTTGCTCTCTTACACCTCTTACACACACGCTCTTGCACTTCTTTTTCTTTACTCTCTCTCTCTCTTGCTTCCTGCTTTTCTGGCCTGCTTCTAGCTGCAGCTAGCAGCTCCAAGCAGGCCCCCTGTACACAAGCCCTTATCAATAAACCTCATGCTCTAAGACCGGACTTCAGAGATCCCTCGTCTCCATCCGTCCTGACCGTCCAAACCGAGACAGATCCTACACCTAGCCCTAATTTGCAGGCTGAAGCTCCAGGTACCACGGGTGGTCCATTTTAGATAGATGTGGAGAGCAATGTTTGTGCAGTATTGTACTCTCCCTGATACGCCTTTTCCAGCCCCAGGCCCTGGAGCTGTAGCCTTTGTGGTTCTCTGGACACTAACCCTGACACTAACTTGTGGCCAGTGTTACTATTTCCCCTTTCCTCTCTCAGCTTTAGCATGCGCCGACCCAATTAGTCATATTCAGTTTGTATTATGATTTGGAATATCAGGAAGAACTTATCAGGATCGTATGTTAAAATGTTTCTTGTTGTTTAAAAAGTCCAAATAAAATTAGATTTTACTATTCACTTTGAAATCTCCATTTCTGGCTGCATCATGTAGGTGATAAACTATTCACCTGTATTTTATGGAATTGTGTGTAATGTAATTACATGAAAATCTCAAATCATATTTATAAATGATAAAGTGATTAAGATTTTATGTTTCTCATTTACATGCTGCTGGTAATGTTTTCATGAATATAAGATGTTACAGGTTTAAGAATTCTTTCTGAAAAAACAGTGTTCACAGAATTAAAAAAAATAGCTATATAGCTACTCTTTCTCCCTTCATTATTTATCTCCATCCAGATGAACAGAAACAGTTTTGATTCCAGTGCAGGCTTCATACTTTGGTAATAATGGAACATATGTTAATAACGGAGCACAGGCTCTGGCTGAATCGTAATTCCAGCTCTTGCCCTGTTCTGGCAGGCCCATGATTTCCATGCATGAAATTAATGACTGTAAGAGGCAGAAAGGAAATTCTTCATGGTGCTCACTGTTGCACTACTGTGACATGCAACTCTTGAACTATAACTCATTTTTCAGACACATTAAATTCAGGTCCCTACCTTGCAGTGTAGCAGATGGCAGCCTGTCCATGTTTGCCCATTCTGCAGTGCTAGTGTTTCTGCAGCAGCAAGTGACCATCACTAGCACAGCCTTAGCCACTCAGCATTGCCTTTCCCGTGTTTCAGGATAAAGTCAGCTTTGCAGAAAAAAAGGCACGTGGTGGACACCAAACAAACAGCAGCACGTCCCTGCTGCAAAGACAGATAATGCCATCCTGGGCTGCATGAGGAGGTGAAGAGAGGTGATCCTTCCCCTCTGCTCAGCGTTGGTGAGGCCCCACTTGGAGGGCTGTGTCCAGTTCTGGGCTGCCCAGTACATAAGAGACATGCACATGCCGGAGAGGGTCCAGCAAAGGGTCAGTAAATGACTGAAGCATCTCTGTTATGAGAACGGGCTGAAACAGCTGGAACTGATCAGCCTGGAGGAGAGAGTTCAGGGAGGATCTCATCAATGTGTATGAATATCTGAAGGGAGGGTGCAAAGAGCTCACAGGCAGGCTCTTTCCAATGGTGTTTGGCGAGGCAAAAGGCCCAAACCAGAACACGGGAGATTCCATCTGAACGTCAGGGAACAATTTTTCTCTGTGGGAGTGGCCAAGCACTGGCACAGGTTGCCTGAAGAGGCTCAGGAGTCTGCTTGGAGATACTCAAAAACAGTCTGGGCACAGTCCTGGGAAACTGGATTTAGGTGGTCCTGCATGAGCAAAAGGTTGGACCCCCTTATTGTCAGAGGTCTCTTCCAACTTCAACAATTCTCTGTTCTTGTGAATCCAGCAGTGCTTTAAACCACCCATGAACTGCAGTATTCTGCTAATGGTGAGAATCCAAGATACCTGATTCTCATAACTTCTTCACTTCGCACTCTGTTTGTGTTTTTGGTCTTTTGAGTTCTTACAACTTTCTCAACCAACCTGTTGACCAGACTCCAGACTGCAGTTTAATGTAATGAAGGAGAAAATATTGTAATAGAATCAGATGGCTTCAATGCAACTTTGTTTCCTCAACAAGACTTAGCCGAGTTCTGTTTCTGTGAGCTCTAAAGTAATGCAAGGAATGCCCTGGCTGTTAATGATCACCTCCTGCTGTTTTTTCTCTTATTTTCCTGGTAATTTTGTGCCAGAGCTTCCCTTGCTGGACCAATACTGCTGCCTTCTGAGTGCCACTGTTCTTCCTACAGTTTCTTGCAAAGACATGAAGACCATCAAAAAGGTAACCAGTGAAACACCTTCACTACCATTTGCTCTGCATACACCTTTCATCTGGATGGCAGCACAGACCTGTCTTTAAAGCAGACATTGCTGCTGTTTTAGCTACCTTCTCCCCACTGACACGTCAGACTTCTCTGAAGTATGGCAGAGTGTCTCCATCGTGATCCAGAGATGTACAGGAGATCTAAACCACCTTGTAACAAAGCCTAGCAAACTGCACATACTAGATCCGTTTGTGGTTTACAGTGTTGAGTTTTTCCATTTCTGTGGAAACATGATACTGAATTAAAGCTTTTCCTCACCTCCTCACTGCTTTGCTTGATTTATAGATTAGAAAAAAAAAGCACAGATCTGTTCTGACAGATACCCCTTCTCACAGATTTTATAATTCAGAGCACTATCATGCAAGCAATCAGTTTCCTAGTAGAAGACTTTATGATGAAATATGGAGACCATTCTGTTAGAAACGAGGGGTGCACTTCTGCTCTAGAGCCAGTGATGCCAATCAGGAATGCACATGTCCTTTGAAGCTGATAGAATAAAAATGGCTAAAATCAGGGAAAGTGGTTTTCAATGAGAGAGGCACAGGAACTATCCCAGATTAATTTTAGGGTGAAAATTCCACTGATGCACTGAATCTATATCCAGTGTAGGAAAGCCTAGCACTTTGTTACCATTACCATCAGTCAGGTAAGAGATAAGAGACAATAGATAAACAATAGATAAGAGTTTTCGAGGTATTAAGGTTGTGGTATCCTTTTGGATGAGATCCATGGGGCAGTTTGTATCCCTCCCAAACTCAGATACGCCCATACACCAATGGGCTGAGCTGCCCCACAGTGCCGTGGCTGGGCTGCACCCAGGTATGGGACTGACTGGCTGCATGGTTCAGTCCCCACTGGTGGCTGGGTCCCAACATCACCAGCTCCCAAGCTCCCTGCAGCCACACCCACCTGAGCACAAACACATCAATGGGTGTATTCAGTGTCCTGACAGATTCTCCCATTTTTAGGATCCCCTCTATTAAATTTTGAATAACAAAAATAGCCAAATTTAAAACCAGCACTTACTTTATTTTTCAAGATCTGAAAGATGCTGCTTTTCATGTCAGGATGATAACAGCAGAGTCAATTACTTGTTTTGGGATTGGTGTTGCTATCAAATAAAATACTCATCCTCTTTTCTCTTCAAACATCCTCTCTTATTAGAAAATCACAATAGTTCTGCTGATGCATTTTGGAAAGACCACGTCTTCTGAATAAATGTTGCAGTAGTTGTATGATGCCTCCAAGATGTCATGCTTCCAGTGAGCATAAGGTCAGTAAACCTCATGGCAGTACTGTCCAAGGCCGCCGGGTACCAACTCTCATTTCCACATAGCCCTTCCTCTTACTACCCCATCCTCACATTCCCATCACAAGTGAAGCTGAAGTCACCAATGAAACATGAATTTGCCATTTATCATGCAAGAAATTTACAAGGATTATGTAAATCAGTGCTGGGCACAAAGATCTGGACAGCTGCTTGCAGGAGAGGAAAACCTAGTATCATTTTTAATGGCATAAAGTTGTTTATCTCATTATTTCAAATTAAATGCAAAATGAGGAGAGTTGATAACAGAACATGGTCTTTCACTTGATCAGTGTTTCTGAAGAAGTATTTTCTAGTCCTTTCTTATGCAAGACATTTAGCTTGCTTTCTGCTTGCAAATTATTCATCAACAAACTTCAGTCTTAAAATATGGTATTTTGTTGTTTCAAAACAGTTTTACAAACAGATTTCAGTCTCTTGAGTTCTTAATTTAGGATATTTGTTATTCACTTTTCATCCAGAGCCCACCATAATTTTGATTCCCTGACCAGACCAGAAATTCAGCCTGTCAGCCAACTTCCTATAAAATAAACATATGTGCTACTTATTTTTTTTCATCTTCTTCTGCTTTCCTTTCATATTTTCTTATCTCATTTCCTTTTCAGCAGTTTTCCCCCTACCTCTCTTTTTTAAGTGCCTCTTTTTCCTTTCTCCTTGTCCCTATTTCATTCCATCCTCCCCCAGTCTCCCATCCAACATTTTCTTGAGTGTCACAGAAATGTGCTTTCTGCAAGTTTTGGAACAAGTTTTCCAAACTTGTATGAGACTCTTCCAAGAAGAGAGGGTTTCCTAAGTCAAGTGCCTTTTCTCTGGAGGCTGCCACAAGAGCAGAGTTGCTAAGAAAATCCAGAAAGCAGCAGTTAATTGTTTCAGACATGCCAATGTTGCATGCAAGTATGTGCTATTTTAAAGGATGTAATAAACCTTTATCAGCAGCTGAAATCCAAGGATATATATTTATTGGTTACCTGTAGCCAACCAAATGTGTTTAGCACATGAAAATTGTTCTATTAGGAAGTGTTCCCTGGAACATATCATAAGGAAAAATATTTTGGCAGTTTTCTGAAAACTGCTGAGCTATTGATGGGAGTTTGTCATAAAAGAAAGGTCCTGCAGAGAACCTCAGAAAACCTCAGTATGATATTAATGGTTCTGGTAAGCAGTCCTTTCCATCCATGGAACTGATGTATCTGAAGTCGATAATGAGTAACACTGCAAGAGTTGCAAGCAATAATTTATTAAAGCATATATGTCATGGGAAAAACAAGCAGTGATCAGCTTTACTTTCTGATCAATTAACAGCCCTCAGACAAGCAGAACTCAAATTATTTTGAAACCCCAAATGAACTGAGCTAGTCATTAGGAAGTCTGTGGTGCTACTTCATGCAAGCAGCTGTTCATTTTATCATATTTACTTTTACAAATGACTGTTATCATCCTGCAACCTTAGCTTAATGGCTCTTTGGAAACTACCCAATGTTTGATTTTAAAGGACTCTATATGCACTTTAATCTGCTTCAAGAGAGAATATTGAAAATTTTGAATAAATTGGAATTGCAGGAGGAAATGTTTTAACAGCTATTTGCAAGTAATAAAAATACGATGTAAGCTCCCAGATAGTCCCTTCACAGCAATGGACTTCCTAATCAAGGAATTCAGTCCAACATTGCAGGCAAACCTCTGTGATAAGGAACTGTCTGACAGCTGCTCCCATTTAAGCAGCCTGAGATCCATACCTCAAAATGACCAGCAGAAACCAGTCCCCAAGGCCAAACAACCTTCCACGGTACGTGTTCCCACTGCCTTCATGCTGCCACCATTTGTTTAACCCACAGTGCCTCTGCTCCCTTCCTTGCTTTCCCAGGAGCCTGAGTAACCCCGTGGCTTCTGCTTAACGTCTGATGATGATCATCGTGGATTTGACTTCCCAGAGGAATGGAAGCAGAACCTTTGGGATGGGGTGTGTTGGAAGTGGGAAGGAGGCAATACATAAAACACAACCTCTGCTCTTACTACAGCAGTTCCTTAAAACCTAGAAAATGGGGTAATTCTGTGCAGCTGGCCAGTGCTACCAGCATCCTGCTCCAGCAAGCATTCAGCTGGAGAAGCCCAGACCAGTGCTGAACATGCCAATGTGCTACAGGATGAGGCAAATGCACCCTCCTTCCAGAACTACCTTTCTTCCTCTTGTTCTCACTTCTATTGTTACTATGGTTGTTATTTTAAGAATGCAAATGTGAAGGGAAAAAGGAAAATTATAGGAAAGAACAGGTGGAAAGGGATATAAAGGGCAATTCAAGTAGAGAGAAAACAAGATAACCAAGGCAGAGGCAAGAACTTGCTGAAACTCTACATGTTGCCTTCTCCTATGGTAAAATTTAGCTTTCAGGCACTCCCAGATCCTTTATTTCCTACATGCAGGTGGCTTTTTAAGATGGATTGCTTGGCATTCACGGGGGTTTTTTTCCCCAATCTCTTCATTTGGCAGCACATACTGCAGCTACTAATGTGTGTAGTCCAGGAAAAAACATTCAGCTGCAGAAAAGTAGCTTGTAAGTCTATTGTGCTGTAGAGAGACAGAAACTTTGGGAAAGAAATTGCACTGCTGGTGTGTGCCCTGTTATCCCTTAGTGACAGCACGTGGTGGGCATTGGCCTGTGCTCTTGGACACCAGCTCTGCCACGAGGGATGAAATATGAATCCTCTGAGAGCAGCAGCCTCTCCTCCCCTTCCCCATTACAACTACCCTTTAGTGCCAGGAGCAGAGCCCTGGAGCCAGGCAATGGGAGCTGTGCAGGCACAGAGGCACTCAGAAATGCCTCTGTGCCCATCCTCATCCATCTCAAGTTCAGCCAGAGACAGCAGTGATGGCGGGAGGGGCTTCAGCTGGGTTGCCGTGTAACCAACAGCAAGGCACAAGCCAGTGTGCTTGTTCTTCTAGATACATTTTTATCCTGAAAAATACTTAATTTTTCTCTAGCTAGGCAGCTAAAGCATGCTTGCTTGCACATGCTCTAGGACAGATGAGGTTAGTTCAATATTATCTTTATTTTGTGTGGGTGAAGCCCTGGCTGCTGAAAAGGCAAAAAGCTCTATGAGTCTTGTGCTGCTTTTTGCTGAAATGCTGGATGGGGCTGCACTTTGTTAAACAAGACAGAAATTATCTACCCAAGGGAAGAAGTCCATCTGTCTGAGCCCAGGAGAGAAATTCAGTCTTTAATATGGGTCTTTCCTAAATTATTTATTCCTGTTAGGATAGTGTAAGGTTTCCATAGTCACTGGCTGTCTGTGATTTCTAAAGCATGGCTCACTGCAGGGATCTTCACTCACTATCTCATTTCCAGTTGTCTTGCTTTCCCTTTGTACAGCGGGATTTAATTGCAGAGAGCTGCTGGACAAAACTGTTGTAGTGTTACTGCCCTTTGGTCCTTATTTACTTCCTCAGCCATTTAGAGTTGTTGGGAGTTTGCAGACAGCTAGCAATTAGCTCTTAGATTGTTAAATACCAGGCATATGCTTAGTGCCATGCAGGACACCTGAGCCACAGCCTTCCAAGCTAAAATCATCCTCCAAGGAGCGCTGCTCCCCAGACTCTGCACCAGGGCTGGTCTCACCCTGAGCACAAACTCATCCACCCAGGGGCTTCTCAATCCCCCTACGACAGATATAGGACTGAAGTGGAAGCCATATTCATTATGAAGTTCTATTGAAGTTCTATTTCCTTTGCAGAGAAGGACCTGCAGATCCTGGTGGACATCAAGCTCTCCATGAGCCAGCAGTGCCCTTGAGGCCAAGAAGGCCAATGGTGACCTGGGGTGCATTAGGAAGAGCATTGCCAGCAGGGAGAGGGAGGTGATCCTGCTCCTCTACTCAGCCCTGGTGAGGCACATCTGGGGTGTTGTGTCCAGTTCTGGGCTCCTCAGTAAATGAGAGACGTGTAGCTCCTGAATTGGGTCCAGTGGAGGGCAACAAAGATGATTAAGGCATTGGAGCATCTCTCTTATGAGGAAAGATTGAAGGAGCTGGGCCTGTTTGGCCTTGAGGAGAGATGCCTGAGAGAGGACCTCATCAATGTCTATCAGTATCTGAAGGGAGGGTGTCAAGAGGAGGTTTCCAGGCTCTTCCCAGTGGTGCCAAGCAACAGGACAAGATGCAATGGGTAAAAACTGATGCACTGGAAGTTTCACCTGAATATGAGGAAGAATTTCTTTGCTGTGCAGGTGACTGAGCACTGGCACAGATTGCCCAGGGAGGTTGTGGTGTCTCCCTCACTGGAGATATTGAAGAACCGCCTGGACACAATCCTGTGCCTTGTGCTCTAGGATGACCCTGCTTGAGTAGGGAAGTTGGACCACATGACCCACTGTGGTCTCTTCCAACAGGACCCATTTTGTGATCCTGTGAAAGGATCTAGGAGAGGAGCCAGTTGCTTGGGTATCCAGCAGGAAAAAGGAGGGCTGGAGGAGATCCCACACTCCTCTCTCCTGTACCCAGGCAAGGCATCCTGTGAATGCTCCAGCTTCCTGTCACCCACAGTGGTGCCAAAGCTCAGCAGAAACCTTGGTTTCACACAGAGCTAGGTAAAAGAAGAGAACACTAGGGACAATCAAACAGCAACTCCAAAATGGTCTGTTTGTGTAGAATTCTGAGACTGCTTTGGCAAGCCTGTTTACAGGGTTAAGTCATGAAAGTTCCTGGATTAAAAACCTGATATATATTAATAACAAACACTGTGGCAGGACCCCAGCTTGGCCTCAGTCCTGAGACTTTCATCTTGTTCTTTTCAAACCAAAGCCACAAAAAAGCCATCGTTCATTAGAACATAATTTAAAAGACTTTGCATTTGCAACAGAGAAACCTTAAAGGGTTTTATATCACTTTGGAAAGGAAAATAGTTTGGGACAGTACAGTGTGAGAAAAAAAGTTCTGTCTGAAAAAACATCCTTGCAGATATATTTTATGTGTTGGTCATGCAATTAGAGCCGCTCTCACAGAGTCCACAACTCACTACCTCCTTTACCTCTGAATAGGCGAGGAGCCATTTGAAAGATTGCATCATCCTGCATCTTTAATAAAACGGACTTATCCTCCCAGGATGCAGGCAAGCAACAATACATCTTCCTCAGAAACAAGGGCCATCACACCACAGTATTGCTGAAATCACATTTTCCAGCCACACAAAAAGATCCATATGGGAGAGACTTGGCCCCCAAAGCTGTAATCTAGAAAATCCATTGTCCTTCCAGGGTTTGATAAAAGAGATGCAAGGACAGATTTGCCTGAACAAACGCTAAGCAATGAGCTGAGGAGGGAAAGTTCAGACATACACGTGCCTATGTTTTTTGAGAACCACCAAGACCATTCCCCATTTCCACTCTCAGCTTATGCATAATTCACTCAGCACTCATTTTATTACATTCACATGATGCTCTACTGTAATATCATGCATTTGGAAAAGCTTTGAGCCTTACCATGAGAATTTTTTTTTTTAATGGGGTTTTTTCACTTACTTGGATTAGCTGATCATTTTTGCTCACAAATTCTGCTGGGTCTGGACCTCCTGAACAATTATTTATAACCATGACTAAAGAGTGAACTGAAGAGGGAAAAAATCCTAGAAATTAGCTGCTTCCCTGATCAGTCTCTGCTTTGTATCAAAGGAAACATTTGTTGGTTCCAGTAATTCATTAAGTCTCTATTGTTTCACAGTGCACACAGCAAAATCTTTGTGAAGTGTTTTACCATTAAATCCCTTGCTGCTATTTGTGGCTCTGCTGCTATTCAACGAGGTTTTCAAGGCTCTGGCTCACAGCCTTGTGTACAGCTTCTTATAATGGCCGGTGCTATGGGTATCAAAGACTCCATTATATCAATAGATGGTACCTGTCACTTTGTAACATGCTTTTTATGGCAGGGTATTTATTTTTCAAAGATGCATTCCTCCAGCTGTAATCCTGCATGTTCCTCCTTTACGCTTGCAATGTGCCAGGCTTTAAAGCAAAGGACAAAGCAGCCGAAAATAGGAGTCTTTCCACCCACCCAGCCCATTTCTTTTCAGATAGTGAGAAATTAAAACACAGGGCTTTGTGGATGAATTGCTGTCAGAGTCATTTGATAACTAGGATCCCAGCAGAAGCTTTTATAACAACATTAATAAAGATGTGCTAGCACTAAGATCCTTGCGTGCCGCATACCAATAACAGCAGTTAGAATTACTGCCTTCAGATAACAAATCACACTTTTTTTTTAGGAGACAAAAAAAAATTATTAAATCTGTCTTCCCTCCCTCCTCCCCAGGATTCAATAATGACTGGGGTTTTTTCAAAAAAGGTGCTCAGAAGCACAATGCTGCAGCATCTCTGCCAGCCTGACGTCTGCACTCCCTGAGTCCTGTGGTGGAGCAATTCACTCAGAAGAGGTTAAAAAAACCATCCCTCCATAATTTGAAGTCTGTTTCCTACTTCACTTATGTCACTGAAACCGGGACGACTAAATAGTGGGGCAGGTTTTGTTAACTAGTGACAGTGGCATGGGTTGGGGCTGAAGGGAGGAGTGCCTCCCAGCATGGCTTGGGAAGGCAGAAAGGATGTCTGCAGCAGACTGCAACCTGTCTGTCTGTACACTCCTGAGATGCAGGAAGTCAAACATGAATTATGACAGTCTGAGGTGATACTGCCTTGCAGAGGAAAGGCCAGGCACATGCAGCACACGGGGGTCTATCATCTCTTCCTCCCTCCCCCTGCAGTTGGATACTGGGCCAGCCAAGCTCTAGTGTTGCCAAAGGAGCTGACTCTGGGTTGGAGAGATCCAGCGGTGAGGGAGAGGACATTCCAGATCTGAAACTTGCACCTAACTCCAGAACAATTTTATTGGGCTGTTTCTGGGATGTTTGATATGCTGGGATGCTTTGCCTAGGGAGAGGACATTCCAGATCTGAAACTTGCACCTAACTCCAGAACAATTTTATTGGGCTGTTTCTGGGATGTTTGATGTGCTGGGATGCTTTGCCTAGCACATGCTCCACAGAAAGCCTGCTTGCTATTTGCAGCATGGAGACACAGCAGAGGACAAAGGTACCAGACTACTGCAGCACTGGAGGAGGGGTGCTTGGCACTTGTCTCAGAGGGATAAACAGCAGCTGGGCTGTGGATACATGAGATTAAACCAATTTTGCTTCTCCTCCAATTCCCACAGCGAGTCCAGCTCTAAGGAAGAAAACCAGGACGGCTGAGTTTTAAGCAACAAGCCTGGACCTGATGTTACAGACCAGCAGCATTGACTCTTCTGGAATATGAGACTCTCCATCTATTCCTAGCTTTATGCAGTGCCAGTCAGAGGAATACAAGCCTAGAAAGGAGCTCCTTCTGAAAGGTGGTTGTACTCAGGGAGGGGTTTGGTCTCTTTCTCCAGGCAGCAACTGACAGAACGAGAGGACACAGTCCTAAGCTGTGCCAAGAGAAATATAGGTTGGGTATTAGGAAAGAAAGAGTGGTGAAGTACTGGAATTGTCTGCCCAGCGAGGTGGTGGAATCACCATCCCTGGATGTGTTTAAAAAAACATTGGATGTGGCACTTGGTGCCATGGTTTAGTTGAGCTGTTAGGGCATAGGTTGGACTCGATGATCTTAGAGGTCTCTTCCAACCTGGTGATTCTGTGATTCCGTGATTCCGTGATTCTGTGATTCCTGAGCCTGAAGTACCAGTCATTTGCCAAATATGCTGGTCAAAATATTTCATGAGCTGACAAAACTTTGTTTTAATGATGACCAGGTTTTACATCACCACTTTCCTATTCCAGATCCTCAGTACACTGATAAGGAAAAATATTTTATGAAATCCTGCCTAAATGTATTTCCAGTTGTTTCCATGTGAATTATATTCTTTGACTTAAATAGCTTTTCTTTTCCTGTTTCTCCAGAATTTGGCATCATGGTGTACTTGCAGGGAATAATTACATCTCTTTGCAGCTTCAGAAAAGACTAAACCAAGCCCTTGCTTTTCCCTCCCACATCCATCCCACAGGCTGTCCTCTGCAGCTCTTCCATCCTTCCTGAAGGGGGATGCCACCAGCCTGAATGCTACTTCCGCTCCACTGGAAACAAGTCATCAGGGATATCCTCAGCCTGGATTTGCCCTTCATGGTTGGATCACATTGATGACAATATTCATCCTGACTGGCTCAGTGACCCAGTGCTTTCTACTCATTTCCATTTCCAGCTGATAAAGTCCCATTTTTTTAGTGCAAATTCTCCACATTAGTCTTTAAATGGCATTGCCCTTCATTCCACTGATGTTTATCACAAAAATGCCTCTTTGGGATAGGCATTTTTTTCTGCCCAATATCCTCATCCTCTCATATCAAGGATGCCTGTCACCTTCTTGTCACCCACAAACTTCAGAAAAACCCTCTTACTATTAGTCTTAAGGATCAATCATGAACCTCTATCCCAAATTAATATTTCTATAGTACATATGTTTTGCCATGTTAATTGATAATTTATTTAGATTCTTCCTAATTTTTTTAAGAAGAGCATCAATATTTTATTCTGTTCCTTAAAGAGTGATGATTGCTTTATGTCTGAGGTTAGTTTATATTTAGGTCAATACAGCAGTTGTTTATCCCCCCTGTTCTCCTTAGCACTTTCCTTCTCTGTACTGTCCAGCCTCTCATCTTCTGTACTTCCATTATAGATTGTCATATTGCTGTTTATTTGATTTTTCCCTTTTTTTACATTAGATTCTCAGGCATGGAGATAAAAGAAGTCCCTTCCATCCAGCTCCCTTCTTTTCCAAGTTGAAATTCTTATCAACATTTGTGTCAGCTTTCAGCCAAGAGGATAGTACCCCAACTGACAGACAGCTTTCTACTTTTTGCAGTGATACACAGAATCAGGCACTCAGCATATTTGTGTGAGTGAAAGATGTAAAAATGCACCCAAGTGGAGTGGAGTTTTTTTGTTCGGTTGTTTTTGGTTTTTTTTAATTCAGAGCACATACCCTAGGAAGACCCTGAAATCGGTCCCATTTCCCTGTGTACCACTGTAAACATGACCACAATACAGTATTTCATTTACCTATGGATTCAAGCAACTCTCAGTCCTGTGGAGGCTTTTATGCAGCAGCATAAAAGGGAATTTGTGGGGATGCAAGAAAAGAGGAGCAATATTTATAATGCTTATATAATCCAAAAAAATCCTTTGAATTTTTAGACAGATAAGCAAGACCCCTGTGGAACTCTGGGGTTGCCCATGTGTCAGTGATGGGGCCAGCCCAGGCTGCCAGGACGAGATAAAATGGGTGTGAATGTGGATGGCAGAGAGGGGGGAGCCAGTCTTGGGTGACAGCATGGAGTCCTGCACACCTGCATGTGCCAGGGACCAAGAGGTGCTGGCCAAACCTGGTGGGTGAAAGCAAAGTAGCACCTTTGTCATTAGCCTTAAAGTAACTATCGTGCTATCCCATCACTGTGACTATTAAGAGAAGAGAGAGAATATGTGAAAGAACCGTAAACCCTGCATGCTGTGTAGCAGACACAACTGCCTTTTGTTTGTATATAGCCACTGCTACTCTTCAGCTAACAAATTTGATTTGTGGCCCTTAATATCTTCAAAGTAATGCTCTTGCTAATGGTAGTCATGTTATTGATTTTCATAGGGGCATTTTACTCCATATGAATCCATTGCTTTTAAGCCAATTAATCACGCATCGCTAACTTAACTGCAATGGCAGTTTTAATGTGAATATTCAAGTAGTGCTTCACTTCAGGGTTTGTCAACAGCTACCATCTGAAGACAATTTCAAAGCCTTAAGAAACTGCTTAATATAGCTATTGGATGCTTACCAGTTCATAAGACCCTGCCCCAGCTGCCTCATATATTTTATGCAGAACAAAATCTTCTAATTAAGTAGATGAAAGAAAAGAATTAACATACCACCTAGGGGACTGAACATACATGATTATTAAGCACTATAAAAAAAATTAAAAAGGCTTGCCCAGCTCAGAAAAAAAAGGGATTAAAAATGAGCTGACTGGGGGAGCAAACCATCATTACACTGCAACAGGGAAATGAAAGAGTTCAGGCAGACATAATACCACAACGGATACTGCAGGGATGTGCTGAAAGCAAGGTGTAAGATTTTTTAAAGCAGCTGTGTGTGCTTTTTAATTTCCTGAATCCACTTTTATTTCCCTTTTTGGGATACCATTATGGAGATTTTCTCAAAGGGCCCCACATAGCTTCCCATGGGTGCAGTGATCCTCCCCACTTGGTGGGATCCTGCATCCCACCCCCACGTCTGACTGCCTCAATCCCCATCAGAAACAAAGGCCTCCATTTTCAGCCCAGGTCCAACAGTGAAACGAGGCAAAGATGTATTCCCCTGACCTTCCACAATGAGCCTGAGCAGCTCCTGTCCTGCTCTGTGCCTGAAGACTTCTACTGCTTCAGCAGCAATATTTTCTACTTCGTCAGTGGTAGTCATGTTGCCTGCAGCATCACATCAACCCACATCCTCCCACGCCATGTGCACAGGCTGTGTGTCTGGGAGCAGAGTGGTGATGAACAGAGCCAGGGCACTGGTTGCAACCAACTGTCCCAAACGTAGGCACAGTTAGAAAACAGCTAGCTGGCAACTACATTGGGATGGGGACCATGGGAAAGAGGTGTTTTCATTCCAGGTTTAATGTGACAAACTTAATGACGGAAATTACAGGTGTGGTTTGTCCATCCTAACTTCCATTACCTCCAGGTTTCATTGCCTGCCTGCAGAAACAGTTTCCTTCATCAGGGCTTTTTCTGGCTTCTCCCAAAACAAAAATAAGTCTTTGACCACATCAAGAGAGTTGTTTGCTCTTTAATGGGCAACAGGCACATTAGGGATATGCTCTTGCATACAGTAACTCGACTCACACACAGGGAGGGAAGCAGCCATCGTCTCAGTATCAGAAGGACAGTCAGAACCAGAGTTAGTCCATTCTAGAGAGGGCTCATACAGTCACAAGTCTGAGAGTAGAGATCTTAAGCAAACTTAAACAAAAGAGGAGAGAACTTGGAATAATTTTTGAAGAAAAACTAATTAAATCTGTGAAGATGGATAGAAGAGCAATGCAACATATGTGTCAGATGAGCCTAGCATCTTTCCTAGAAACTATAATTGATACTTTTAACTATTATAACTATGCAATCCTAAGACCAAAATTTCATTTATCTAAACATCTGTGAAACATCTGCTATATAGCCACATATGAGATAATTTTATTTTGAGCGGAACAAGTACAAGCCATGTAATGTAAGGACGCTTGAAGGGAGAATGTCAACGTGATGGGCTGGAAGAAGATGATGAGCAAAATTTTTCAAGAACTGGATCTGATTTAGTTTTAGCAATAATAATAATATGACAAGTGGACAAGTGGCAACAAAACTTGCCAAGTACACTGTCCTCAGTATGGAGGAGACTGTCACACAGGAAGAAGGAGTCACGAGGACAGGAGGAATCCCAATGGAGTACTATAACACACAAGGACATGCCCTTCAGCAAAAAGAATAAAAATGTGCACTGCAATCTGAGAGTTCCTCAGCTGGCGACAAACACATAAAACAATGTTTGGATGTGTGTGGATGCACGTGTGTTCTTACATGAACATGTTCACTTGTACATACACACAAGCACGTGTGTATTCACCGATGTCTCCACACCTTGCAGCCACAACAAAGGCAAGTGAAAGGTTGTAGTGACTCCAGCAGGACACACACAGTCCTTGGGGTCTCATACGGTTCCAGCCACCTACATACAAGAAAGCTGAATTTAAACTGGACTAGACACAGAGGAGAGCTTTTAGGATGGGCAGAGATACTCGCTGTGTTTAGTAGAGAGGACTAGGACAATTTTGTTTACTTCACTGAGCAAGATCCTCGGGAAGGACAAGGCTCCTCTACCTCAGATGAGTAAACTCTAGAAAAGGAAAAGGTATTTCAGATAAAATACAACATTGGTACAACAACAACAAAAGGCACAAACCAACCAGGAAAAAAGACATTGGAAATCAGGAGGTTGTTTCTGACCACTGGAGCCAGCAAAAGCCACAAAGTGAGGCCAAGGCAGTCTTGGGGGACCAGACAATGCAGAGAACCTTTCTGGATTGTACACATAGGAATGCCACAGGCTCAGCAGCCCATTGCAGATGATTTAGTGGTTATAGCTGATGATGTCTGGGTGAAAGGTGCTTCATTCTGTGATGATACCGAGGTAAATTTCAAGTGACCCCAATTCCATTGCAAGTATCTCATGCAGCTCTATTATCCATAAATCAGTTAGCATACTAAAATACATTACAGGAAGAAATCTGTTGCCTAGGGCCTTTAATAAAGCTTTTAAATGTGCTCTCTTTAGTCCTGTTGCTGCCTGTTTGAAATATATAAATAGATAATCAGCACATCAATTATTTCTATCTATTTTGTAGTCAAAATATAAGATACCACTGTACCCTTATTTATTTGTTTCTATGTGGTGTATAAAAGAGAATTAGATAACTAACAAAAATGATACTTATTATTTAATAATTATATTGAAGAAAAGTCTTGAGGACCCTACAGCAAACACTACAAAAATTATGAAGAGATAAAGGAAGCATGAATAGCACTCTGCTGCAAGGGGCTCTGGTGTTTTCTTCAGCATTAAGGAAATAATTAGAGCAACTTACCCAACTCTCTGTTGATGTGGAAAATGGTACAATATCCTGGTTGTATTTGAGTAACATGAACTTAAAGTTATCCATAAACTGCAAATTATTCTTTCAGATCAACCTTCTTGGACAGAAAGAGGTGTACAAGAATAACTAAGAACTGTTTATCACTGCTGGCTGTGTCTAGCCCTCTAAAACATTTTTCTTCTGTAGTGAGCATGAGTGACCTAATTCTTTTAGCAATTCTTGTTTATTATAATTTAGAACTGTTTTAACAGGGTTGGTGAAGCAGCTCCAGTTTTACATCCAAGAATGAGAACATAATCAGAACCACTATTTACAACACAAAATAATTAAACCTATTTCCTTCATGTGAGTCATCCATGAATGGATTTAAATGTCACTCTTTCACCTTTATTCAAAATTTTCCAGTGATTTCAGTACATTTGTTTCAGATCAAGGAATTCTAAGTGGTAATTCACCTCTTTCATGGGGGTGTCTAGACACAAAACAATGACAATATTCTTCTGCAGGCAGAGGAACAAATGGCACCTTCTAAATGCAGAAAGAGTGCCTACAAAGTCTTTATGCCAATAGAAACCTAAACACACTCTTGCACAACTATTTAGGTATTTCTTCCTAAATTACATTATTATTATTATTAATATTAATACTACATTCACAGAAAGTAAAATATTTTTTAAAAGAGGAAATTATTTTCACTTAAATGAATAACCACACTTTGATACATGTTTATATATATATATTTATATGTAGATGTGTGTGTGTATTCAGTATCTTCTCAGTGTGAGCAGAGATGTGTGATTTCTGAGAGGTAACTTCTGGCTCTGTGGCAACTAGTAACAATACTGTGCTGTGGAGTGTTATTACAATTACAGCTCTGAAGACGTCATGATAACAAAAGTTAAGATTTTTGTAGATATTTATGAAATTCTACTTATCTCTGTGGGTAGTAACATATCCTCAGGTACAGAAGAAAATGTCTTCAGTGCATTAATATTGATAGTATTATTTGTGCCTTAGAATTATGAATGCAGGATGTTAAAAAAAATCTTTAGTACTAAGAAGTGGTATGTTGCTTCAAAGATAATCCTACAAGGACAGATCCCAAATGTCACTTTATAAAGCTTCACATAGCACATAAACCTAAGAGCAGGAGGGCTGCAGGGAGTGAGGTAAAGAAGTTGCATTGTAAATACAACTTTGCAAACATGATTCTTATCTAATTTTGTTGATTTATTTGGACTTTGCATTTTGCGTCTTTCAAAGGGTGGAAGAAGTTGACACAAGACTTGGTTCCATCTGGTTCGGTCTACAAAACTGGAGAAGTGAGTGCACATGAAATATTAGAACAGACCCAAAAGAGATTGTTTTCCATTCTTTGTCTTTTTTTTTTCTTTCTAAAGGACAATTCAGTGCTGTCTGAGCTGGAGAACAGTGAACCCCTACAGTCATAAGGATCTTCTCATATCTGAAAATACCATTACTGATACTTATTTTTCTCTACAGTTTCCTGTATTCCTGTTGATCAAACTGTGCTGCAGAGCCACCAGAGAGAAGCACCACAACTGGCTAAATTTGGACCACTTGCTGTTCTTCAGATGGAAAAAAAAAAAAGGAAAAAAATGTGCTCCCAAATTACTGTTTCTTTTTCCATGTCCTGGTCAAATGCAAACAGCTGCAAACTGAGAGTCACAACATTATTGTGCACTGTTATAGACCAACAGGAGATGCTGAGATCAGCTCCGGCGTAGCCCCAAGGAGGCTCACTCGGCAGCACACAGCGTGACTGTGCGAAGCACTCTGTCACCCCAGCACCACCAGGAGCGCTCTCGGTTGCTTTTGGATAGTGACTGAGACCCAAGGGCTGAAATCTCCAAGAAAGAAGTAAAACCACCCCTAAATAAGTAATATCAAGCTGAAGAGGCACTGACACAGTTTGGGAAGCACCAGAGGAAGAAAGCATTTCAGAGGAACTGCATGGAAAAGGAATGACCCGCATAAAAGCAGAACACCATCTTGAAAACATGTTTAAGGAAAAAAGTTTAAAAAAATATGAAATGAAGAAAAGGCGCAGAAATATTAGATTGAAAACAAATAAGCATCTCTAGAAATATAGATTACTACTATCTAAACAGGAAGAATATCAGTACAGGGGAGAGAGAGAGAAACGGTTGCAACAAACCCACAGTTTTCTAGGAAGCTGAATTCAGAGAGGATCTGAAGCTTATATAGCCTTCCAGGCCAGGGCCATATAACCCACCACCAGTAAACTTGCATCTTTTTAGCTGTATTGCAAACTCTTCTAACAGAGCAAAACAAAGGGTTCATGTCTCTAAAGGTTTTGCCATGGGGAAGCCAGCTGGGAGGACCCTGGACTGGACCCGGAGCAGACAGGGAGAGCTGCTGCTCAGCACACCCTGCCAGAAGTGAGGGCCCTTCCCAGCAGAGGCAGCACACCAGGAAAGCAAGGAGTATCAGCTGAGGAACCTTTAGCAGCCAAAAACAAGGGCAGTGCCAGCTGTGAGCTTGTCTAACTCGCACAGGGACAGGCAGCAATGGAAACCCAGGAGCACATCCCCAGCTGGTGTGTCCCACAGCACCCCCATCTAAGTAGCTTTTTGGGACACCCAAAACCACCTGAGAGTACCCAATACTGGTAGCACTAACCAGGTAGATGACTATCCTGATTAATCAATAACCAGGGAATGACAGAGACCCTGTCCCCAGGTAAATGCCTTGGAGCAGGACAAGGAGGAGTGATCTTGTTGGGGCAGGGCCAGGCACTCCTAATAAATCAATAAATTGCTTTAATTTCATCTGGACTTAAACCATGTGAGCTGACCAGTTTTTCCATGCAGTAGGGCTGCATGTGCCATTGGTGCTATGTGAATCCAGGACTGTTTTCACCATAGTGGCAGCTCTACTGGTGACACTGGGAACACTAACTTCCACAAGTGATTTTAGCATCTAACCTACCTTCCAATGTTCTCCTGATGGTGATCACTAGAACTGAGCTTTGCACAGTGCTCTTCATGTCAAGCTGCAGGGTAATTCTTTCACAGCTCAGGTTTCAAAGAGACATCTTGTCTCTTTCCAGTTTCCTGGAGCAGTTGCACAGTATTGGATTATTTCAGATTGTTTCAGTAGTGAGTAAATGAACTTGTGATTCTTAATGACAGCTATGAGAGCTCACATCTTTGCTACTATCATTGTGTTGCTGGACCATGACTGAAGAAACAACCACAATTTGATCTGTTGGAGAAATGCACTGAAATGAGGAGTAACAGGGACTGTGTGCATATTGTCAAGGTACCTAAAATAGATGTGAGCCAACCCTCACTCTCTGCTGTCTGCTGGACAGCTAAAACTCTGACACAAAGCAGGACATCTTCTAGATCATGAAATTATAATTTTCATACCAAAAAGTATGAAAGAACACTGCCCTGTTCCTATTATGCAGCACTATAGACTGCTGATGCTGACAGTCTCCTGGGTAAATGTCAACGTAAGCTCTGCATTGTGGACATATTTCAGTTATGTTCTTGAGCATATTACTCAGGGATTTTAGGACAAAGACTACAAAAGAAGAATTTCAGGTCTCAGAATGTTATGCTTCTGGTCAGGTTTCATAAAAAGAATCCCAAATCCCAGTGGCTGGTGATAAAAATCTCCACTACAGACCTAACAAAAATAAATAGGCAAATCTGTATGGTCCAGATGAGCAGATGTTTGCCTGAGTGAACCATCACAATTGATCTATACATAGAAGATAAGCAATCAGAAGACTATATCTCACTGAACACCTTATGAATATTTCTACTGCATTCAAAAAAAAAAAAAAAAGACAGAAGCTTGCTTTGCTAACTGAATTCTGTCAGAGGAAAATTATGTATTTCTCAGGGCCACTATGAATTGACTGGAAAACTGCCTACATCCACCAAATATGGTTTTACGTGGAATTGAACAGTATGCCACATCTTCCATTCTGCTTCCCAGTTCAACAGTGAATTTGCCCTGATTTGTTAACTACAAACACAAAATGTAGCTCCATGTCTCCTGCGAATTGGGAGCTGCTCTATTTGAGCGATGACCCCAGAACACCCCGCAGCTCCCAACATGGATTGACTCGCTCTTTTGGGCCAGAGGTACTCCCGGTGGCACTGCACAGTTCACCGCTTGCCAGCTGCAACAGCTGACTTCCCTATTCTGTGGAAAGAGCAGTTGGAAAATCAATAGTTCTTTGCTGATTAATAACTGATTTTTCCACTGATCAGAATGTAACATTGGCCCCACTGTAGCAGGCGGCGCAGGTCATGCATGGCTGCAGCTCCACTCCTAATACGACAGAACTGAAAATCCCT
>VZRS01002615.1:5137-118705 GCA_013398055.1 Ifrita kowaldi | reverse complement strand
ATTTATATATATAATATATATTTCCTTTTAAACACAGGAAAATATACACAAATTCAATGTTTCTTTAAAAATTTAAAAGACTTCCATTGTATTCTCTTTATTATTGTGCTCAAAATATTTTTGTCAGAAGTGAAATTCAGTTCTAAATGTAACATGAGTCATTATTTTCTATTTGTAGTCAGTCCTATCCTAGATGACTTAAAAAATGAACTAATAATTTACAAAACTTAAATTTAAAAACACTTTTTTTTTTTTAATGGAATCTATTGTGTAACTACAATTTGTGGCATTTTAGGTTGTGTAAAGATTGTGGAATTAACAAAGTGCTAAGTCCTGTATTGCCCATGCTGCTTTTGAATACTATTATTCTTCGTAAACTCTAGATAATTATTGTTAGAAGTTAGTAAAATAGTATTAGCTGCCCAGATCAGACTATGACTTTTGCACTGAAAAAGTAGCAAAGTACAAGCTGTTGAGAGGAAACAGAAGGTTCAGCCTGCTGTGTAGAAATAATTTACATTAGTACCCTAAAGGAAAATGTGGAATGCAGCCATACATTTTCAGATCTTATTTCAAAAATTTGATTATACAGATGTGATTCACTTCCCTATGTCCTTTCTGCTCTGAACATGAAGAGAGATGACTTTCTATTTGAAAAAAAGAAGCTTGAGTTCCTCTGCTCTCTACCCAGGACACCTTCTCTGCCCCAGTACCCTAAGACTGGATGGAGAGTAGTGTTAATGGAAGGCTTCCTAGAATGGTTTCTCTGTGGGAGCTTTTAGCTTGAATGACTGAATAATATTGAAGAGATTGTGATTTTTGGCTTCTCATTTCACACTGGGTTATGGCTAAAAGCTACTATATAAACAGAGAGAAATTCAGGATCAAATTCAGAAATCCAATCGCATCCCTGCAATGTAGGCGTCTGCATGTCAGCAAGGTGTCTGCTTTCCCACTGTGCAGCTCTGGGTGATACAGCTCGTTTGGGTCAGCCCAACTGAGACAGCTGTGTGGCTCACCCTTAACCAGGGGTATACGTTGGTTGTCTGAATAACTTTCTGGATTTCCCTGTCTCTACTGACTGGGACCTTGATTCAGTTCTCAAGACCTTACAAGTCATGCCACAGGAGATGCACTGGAGGAGCTGAGGTTTACTGCTGTGGCTGGGAGATTGTACTGTTTTGAAGAGTCAGCAGGTGGCCAGGAAAGGTTCCCCAAATTCCCAAAAGCCACTAGATATCTTCATGTAGGTAACTGAACTGAATCCTTTGCCTCCATGCAACACAATGGGAGTTTAGACCCTCAGCTCCCATAGAGACTCCTACGGTGTATTGTTAGCTGTCGGCGTCTGGATTTGCATGCTGTTCCTGGTTAAATGTATCTCTATTCTAGTTAATATTTATTTACATACTTGAGGGAAAATTCAGTTAATCATGGTTTCATCTGTATATGGTTAGGGATATTCTAAGCCAGCGTTTCAGGGCATGCTTATACTTCTATACCTGCAAAGAAAGTGTAAACATGTCCAATCCAGCTTTAAACTACCTGTGCAATTTCTGAAGAATTCTCATGAACTACCCATGTTAATTGATTTTGTGTTTACTGAACAGTGTCAAAACAAACATGCACACATTGTAAGTAGCTTATGTCTGTCCCCAAACTAATCTTTCAGGCTGGAAGAAGCTTTATAGAGGCTAATATACTGTGCTGCCATAAACTACCTTTTCTTAGCAGTGTGAAATAGCCTGTACAAAGCTGAGTCCCTCTGACAAAAGTTTTTCAGTATCCACATTGACGCATTTCAAAGCTACACATCTTTGCATCTAGCTGCAATATGCATTGTAGTCATATCCCTAGGTAAGGTCTCTCCTTCAGTTTATTGATGAAGTGGGAGGTTTACCACTTCAGTTGTACACTTTCTGTTATGTCCTTGTGTTGCACCTTCTGTAGACAGGATTGTTGGCTGCAGTTAGACCAAAATACATGAGAACAAGAGCCTGGGATGAGGCTGTGTTTTAGTCAGGTTGTACTATATACTCCTGAAGGGACTACCTCTCAACAGGGACCCTTTCCAGAAATTTAGAGCTGATAATATTTATGAGATTCCAGACCAGTTGAAACACTGGCTAGAGATCTTTTAAATGGCTAAATTTCAGCACACTCCCTAAGGAACTGGGATGGAGATAATTTCAGACCTGTCAGAGGAAGATCATGCCTTAATTGTACTTCATTGTACTATAAAAAATGAGACCTGTCCACTAGATTTAAGAGCCTGCGGTATTGTGATCTGTGTGAAATCTTCAGGGAACTCATCTGGGACCTTACAGTGTGTGTGAAATAAGCTTGTGCCACTAACAAAGGTAGAAATAGTCACATAAATGTGATGGTTTCTGTAACTGATCTTTTCTAAAAGTATCTCCAACTTGACAGGGAGAATCTTTTCAGTGTGATTTATTCTGTAATATAGTACACTCCAGTGGCTGTCTTCCAAAAATGCTGTCTTAAGTATCTGCTTATGAACAGAGCAGCCCCAAATCACTCAGCTTCATGACTCCAGCATTTCATTTAAAGATGAACACTGCTTTGGCTGTGGCACAGATGCCAGCTTTTAGAACAGAGCATCTCTGAGAGCATGAAGGACAAGTTACATCTTTCAGTAGCAGCTCTTACTGTGGCAGAGGTCCCCATTAAGCATCTCAGTTTTAAACATTGTTGTGGTCTTCAAAAACAAGTTTGATATGTCATGGAATGACATGGAATAACACTGCTACTTCTATTTGTTAAAATTAAAATCAGCCAAATTCTGTCAGAGGGATGGTCCTTTCCACAGTCTCTGATTCAAACCTTACAGTTTTCACAATCATAGGGAAAAGATAGAGAGTGTATAATTTAGGCAACATGTAAGCTACATCTCTAAACCTCCTTTCTAACCTCTGGGAAGTTGAAGTCTCTGGAGTTTCCAGAAATTTCCTCCACAGCAGGGCACTGATTTATAATGAGTTTTCTCTTCCACTCACACTGGGAAGAGCAAGAACATTGCTATTTGTCCCTGCTTGGGGGAGTGCTTGAAAATATTCCCTTGGACAGCATGAGAAGAAAGGCAGAGTTTGGGGAATGAAGGCTTTGACTGATGCAGTTCTCTGCTGGCACGAGGGCAGAGGTGTTAAGATAAACAGGGTTTTCCTACTTCAGGGATGTTTACTTGGAGGACATGCCTTTTACTGTAACTGGAACCTTTCCCAAGGGTAAAGGACGTAGCATAAGGGACTTCACTGGAGTTGGTAGTTCAGTTAAGTGTCCAGCCAATGTTCCCAAGCCCGAGAGATAGGAGCATGCAAGTAATTCTGTGAATTATGCCTAATGCACCCTTTAAATGATGAACCTGATGCTGAGGTGATGGTCTTGTCTAAGTGTCTTTGGCATTGTGTCTCCAGATGGGTCACAGAGATGGCAAGGTAAAATGCACAAATGTGAGAAAGGATGAAGGCCCAGGAAGTGAGACCATATGCTCACTTCTGGAAGATCAGTAACTTGCTCTACTGTTGTAGACATTTGTGGAGAATTTTCTTTATTAAGAAGGAAAACAAATAGCTGAATTCAGTTTAAGGATTAATGGTTATCTCGGATCATCAGTGGCTAGATTTCTGCTTTAGAACAGGCAGTTGTGATATTCTTGTTGTCACAAAGATAGCTGTAGGGTATTAAGCCTCCATGTTAAGCCATTTTCAGTGATGGAATAATGTATATATTTGGCTCAAGATTCTAAAAGGTTTAAAATGCATGTCTAACTTTTTTTCATGAGTGTTCTTCAACAGATACAATAACATGCAAAAATAAAATATTTGTAATTTCCCTTAAGAGGTCAGTAAAGTAGGTAATATGATACTGTGCTAACCTGTGTGCAGGTAGGAGTCTAGGGAGTTACAGTTTTCTATGAAAAGCACAAATGGGTCCTGTAGAAATCTATGCTTCCAGGAATAACAGCACAAAGTACCTTAGACAACATTCAGAGAAGTAAAATGCTTAGGTCAATGCTTAAGACATCCACGACGGTCTTAAAACTACATTAAAAGGGAAGCAATTAAAGTTTGCAGGTCAAAAAAAGAAATCAAAGTGGTCAGCATCTCTCAGAATGAAGCTCTTGGGTCTCATACATTCACTACTCTTTGAGATAACTGGGAAGTAAAGGGGATAATAGGAGGCTGGACTAATAGTAATGAGCAAGCAGATGAGAGAAACCAGAGTAGAAAGAGAATGTAGATGAGACAGAGTAGAAGAAAAGATGAGAGAAAACAGATGGAAGCCAAAAAGCCAATGAAGTGAGAGAGACAAGACTATAATGATTTACACAAGACATAGTGGAACTACTCTGGATAAAACACTGAAAGAAACTTATAGCCTCAGTCCAACTCTGGAATAAAAAACCTTTAACAGAATTTTAAATGGGTTAAGGCAGAACTTTGTGAATCTTTTCATCCTGGAATTAGAAACAGAGATTCTGTAACAGGATATTCTGATAGTATTGGTGACCTTACATAGATTAGATTGAAATAAACATCAAAAAACTCACATTTTTATGAACAAAACTTCAAGTACCTTGAGGTCTATTCTTTGCCAATATATATTTCCTTTAAAAGCTGTACAGAGCCTACAATTGAATCTATAATAAGTATGCTTGTATAACATGAATTAATAACAAGAATGCATGTAAAACAAGTTAAATGAAAGCCAAGGCTGGAACACCATTTTTTTTCTCAAATTTACATGATCTAATAATAATCTTCTTTCCCTCAATAGTAAATAATTATTTACAATTATTTGGAATTGTTAATTAAAAAAATAATTCTAATTGAATTTTTAACTTGTGGAAGGAGAATGTAGGAACTGTTCAACTGTTCAGGAGCACAAATCTGAAGAAACTGCTTATCAGCATTTTGCTTCATTTGCAATTAGAAAAAAGCCAAATTGGAAGCTGCATATGTAGCATGTAGCTGTTGAAACAACAGTGGCTTTCAATTCTAAATGTTCTTTAACTGTACAATATCTGCTTGTATTATCGAAATACTGAGTATTCTAGAACTGTAGAAGCTTCTTTAAACATTCTTGAGCAATATTAATCAATAGTTTTGCAATTAGAAAAAAAGCCAAATTGGAAGCTGCATATGTAGCATGTAGCTGTTGAAACAACAGTGGCTTTCAATTCTAAATGTTCTTTAACTGTACAATATCTGCTTGTATTATCGAAATACTGAGTATTCTAGAATTGCAGAAGCTTCTTTAAACATTCTTGAGCAATATTAATCAATAGTTAGCAATCCTTCTAAAAGAAGATCATAGATTGCAAGCTAGAACACTCCTATTTGTTGGTTTAGTCACAGTTTGTTGTTTTTTTGTTCTTATGATCAGACTAGGGTTCTTCTTTGGTGATTCAATGGAATTTAAAGAGAATGAAGTACAGCCAGAAGGAGAGGAAAATATTAGCCTTGACAGGATGAGTTTATTTTTGAGCACTCTTTTATCTTTGATACTCCTCATCTCTATCATTGTGTTTCTTGGTGAAGAAAGCACTGCAACAAGGTGATGGGAAAGATGGCTTACTTTTTGTTGTAGCAAGTAAGATTTACCAGTTCTCCTTCCACAGTCAAGTCTCTTCAAAGATAACTATTTCCTTCCTAACTGGGCTTTCGCTTGGACTGACAGGTTGCCAGTATTCTCAGTGTCAGAGCACCAACTGATGTTTGAGGTTGGAATTAATTTTAAAGATTTCCAATTAAAAGCTCAGATTATTTTAGAATTCAAGGTGTAAAATAAAATAAAGAAATTGTTAACCATTTAACAGCCATGAAGAAATTTGAAATTATATTTTTGCTACTTTATATTTTTAAATGTAACTTGGATAAATAATATAAAAAATACAAATTACTTATTTGACCCTAGAGGAAACTCATTACAAAACTACTTGACTGATGGTGTCCATCAAGTGTGCAGAGCTGGATAAAAAAAAGGAAAAAAGACATTAATTATCCCATAAGTGAGAAGGCAGAAATTAAACTTTAGGTAATATTTGATTGATCTTATGAATTCAAAAAAGTCAGAAAGTGTTGAAATTAGAACTGCAGCTTGGGTGATTATATATACAGCCGTTCTGTACATACCCTTGGCATTATACTAACATAGGATTCTCTTTTTTCTTCCAAAGACTGAGCTATCTTACAGCAACACAGTACAAAAAATACAGATTTTAATAAGTAATTTTTTCCTTAGCTGTTCATGCTGAAAGGCTGACAAATGCTTTTTGCTTAGGTGCCAAGAGTCTTCTGACCTTTCTTGAGGGGTCACAACTCAAAAATCTACTGGATCACCTCCCATGTATTTGCAATGATAAAAACTTCCTCCTATTCACTCACTGTAATTGCACAACTCCCTGTGACAGGTTTGGCAATTTCATGTTGGAAGAGTTATTTTAATGAAGAGTAGATGAGAATAGTACGCCAAATTTCTCAGTTGGTGTAAAATTCCATGTATTAAAATCTAGATTGGCAGCTGGAATTGAAGAACTCACTGCCAAAAGTGTTTTGGAGACTGTTGGTAATCCAAAAGTAGCAGCATGAAAAGTTCTGCTTTTAACTAATCCCTTGAACAGTTTACATGATCTGTTGGTAATTTTAAGTAAAGAAATGACAAAAGTATTTAATAAATTAATGGTAACTTAATTGCAGTAAGTACACTAAAGCTGACTAAAGTCAGATCCTTAGGAGAGAAATGATTGTGAAGTCCTGACTGGGTCTCTGAAATAGTTGGAAAATTAATGTTTTATTAAATATATTTTGGCCTCGCTAAGAGGTCCAGTTTTTGGACAGAGTGAAGAATTTGAATTACGTGATACCTGTATACTGTGTCATCCAGATATCAAACGCGGAAGAACTATTTTATTTTATTTTTAAGTGAGGTTGATTCGAATGTACATTTTACTTACATTCATTTCAATGTTTTCTGAAACTTCACTATAATTTTACTGATGTGTCCAGTCTAAGTTGTTATATTATTTTGACTGTCACTCTGAGAGAGAAGTGCAACAAAAATAAATCTAGAACTGGAAATCATGCTTAGGGATGTTTTTATTGCTAGATCCAACACTGTAAATTGAGACGGACATTGAAAGAAAGAACTCTGTGATTCAGTTCATTCTTACATTTTCTTGAAATTATAATCGATATCAGTTTCCAAGACAACTAACTATATGAGGATGGACCAGCCAATAATGAGAAACAGCTTTCTTTTTTATTGCTGTAGCATATGGTAGAAAAAGTCTTTTTTGTTTCATGCTGTTGAGGAGACTAGCCAATTTATCACTCCAGAGAGGAGCCAAAAATTATTAAAGGAGGTGTGAGCACTTCAGTTTTTTAAGAGAAGGACAGGGACATAAGTTCATTGGGGAAAGGCAAATTCAGAAACATCAAAATGTAGTTTTTAAATGCTTTTCAGTTAAATCCCAAACTTCACCTTGATTTTTTCTCAGTCATTCTTCAGGGGTCCTGACAACACGACCAGTTGGTGCTTGTGATTGTGTTGGCAAATGGAATAGCAGTGTGGCAATATGACTCTTTAGGGGTGAGTGGGATTGCCTTTCTGCTGCAAAATGCCTGGCACAGATAAAAGGCTTCGTCCGTATACACCGCTGAAAGAGTTATGATTGATCTAGGACCACAAGACTCTGCAATTCTTTTGCAGATGTCAAATTCTGATTCCCTTGGGCTTTGTTTCAGATATAGTGTTAATGCAGATCTTTTGCTATTTTTGCATTTTACTAAACTTCTCATTTGTGAAATTGATTCTTTAATATTTAAAGTTCTTTCTAGATGAAAATGCTTCCCTTTGGAATTCATGTATAAAACTATTTTTTTTCATACTACTGAAACAAGAAAAAAATTCCCATTGTCCTCAACATATCATATTTGGTTTTATATTTCCCTAAGCCTTAGTTCTCTCCAGCCCTTTCTTTGGCTTCAGTCTTTAAGTTATAGGTGTAACCCTCTTGCAGGGTTTTAAAACATTGGCCTACCTGATGATACTCCCTGAACAAGTCTGGTACTTTTATTTGTGGATTGAGTTCTTCCAGTCACGTTCAATTCAGTTGGTCTCTAAGTGCTGACATCCAATTTTTTCTGTCTTCGAAGTCTATCAAATTTCCTCTATTTTGTTGAGTGCAATGAGTGTAAAGCAAGAACGGGGATAGGGTAATATAAAAGAGACAGGATTCCTCCAAGCTGCACAGAGCCAACACCAGATCACATTTCTAACCAAACAGTAGCTGAAACTGCACCAGAAAAAGTTGTAGTTTCTAACACCATGTGGTACCTTGGGATTAGTGCATTAGTGAGAGTGTTCCCCCTGGTCCCACAAATATCTCCTCTCTTTCTCTCTGAGAATTTTCTGTGAGTGCGGGAGGGAAGACGGAGGAGGAAAGGGCAGGAATTGAAAAGTGCTTTTCTGGGTTACCTTACATTATCTGTAAATATTTCTTCTAAATCCTCAATAAAATTATATCAGCATGGGTTCCATTATGGCATTCAATTTAGGTAAAGTGAGAAGACTTGAAGTTTTTGTGCTGTATGAGTTTTGTTGTGTGAGGGAAACTGTATTTTTGGCTATCTTTGGAAAGAAGGGCAGCTGGTCGGTTTAAATACATGCTAGAATAATGAGGTGGTCCAAAGTGGCCCCAGCTCCAATGACAAGGCTCTGCCAAGCACGAAGCAGACAAACATGCCTGTGTTTACTCATACGGAAATGTTGCATGCTGTTGCTGCCTGTAGCATCAATATCCTGCCTGTAGAATCAATTAAGATCAGAGGCATTTCCTTCTGGTTAATTTGGTGTGGGTGTAAGAAAATGTCTGCGTGTTCCTTGTCCACCAGTGTATCTTGTTCTTCAGCAAAAAACAGGAGGAAATGACGTATGTCAGCATCTTTCCTTCGGAACATCAGAAAAATATTAATCTTATGAGCAATTTTCTGAATAACCTTACTTCAAAGGAAAAGTGACAATATAGACTAAAATGGCAGTTTCTATCCAGAAAATTGTGCAATTTCTGTTTCATGACAAGCCAGAACACCAGAGACAAAATACCCTTAAAAGTAGTTATGAGTATATGAAAGAAAATATAAGAGCAAGAAAGCATCCGTAAGAGAAAATATGTAGAGACCTCTGAGAAAAAAGACAAGTTCATGTACTTTGTATTCACAACCATGTTGATGAATACAGCATGTGGAAAATTATGGTTTTGCAAATGGCTATGACCTTGATAAATAATTTGATTTCTAGAAAATGTTTTTTTCTTTTCATTTAAAAGGGGAAAAAAAACCCCCTTCTGGGCAAAATGCACTTTTCAGAAATGTAGCAAATTTAGTGGCAAAAGTGCTTTTTCCAAGATATCTCTGTGTCTTTTACCCACTCAACCTATTGCTCCCATGAAAAAGACAACCACTCCAATTCATCTCTGGGGGCATTTTTAAATCAGATTTACCTTCCCTTCTTCCCCACATCTCACTTTTGCAAGAACTGAAAACTACTTTACACTTCTTGCATAATCATATGTGGTGACGTAAGCAGATTGTTGACATTACAAACTAAGCTGTTGTATAATCAATAAATTAAATGTTCGGTAGTGTATTTTCTACATTCCTGCTGTGTGTCGAAGTGTATGCTATATCACTAATCTGAAAAGCTTTTCTAAAGGTTTTTTCATAAACAAGGAGTGTAGATTTTGGACCTAGAGATAAACTCATAGAGCCCTCTCCTTTTAATTTATTCAAAACACCACTATTTCCTTCTTTTCCCCAATTCCACTATTCCTGTGGAATGTCAGTAAAATACGTACTAGCCTTTCCTTTCTCTTATACTATTCTTAGAGGGCTAAGTAATGTTAAAAATTTCAAGTACCTTAAAATACACTAAAATGTAGAATATACTCAAAATAATGTGCTTTTTTGTAGATGTAAGAAATTCCTTGGAGACAATGTCATGCTATCATTGATTTTGTGAGTTAAATAAATGCGACACATTGAGGCAAGTTTTTATCTCTGTATTTAAGTATTTCTGATACTGTAGCACTTACTTTTGTTTTCTTATGAGCAATCTTACTACTATATGATAAGATTACTGGAAGCAGTGAACAGTTTTAGTAGTATTATTATTTTATTATGTTAAAGTTTTAGGCCACAGCTTTTATAATAAAATGCTGCTGAAAGAAATTACTTAGTAGAAAGGCAAAACTGATAATTACTTTGTTACAGAAAATACTGTAGTATATTCAGCCTTGATAGGAATGTAACGTGTTTTCTAAACAACTATACAAATTTTAAAACAGAAAACTTAAAGTACCCCCAAATGTAGTTATTATTTTTATGGCAAAGAATCTTCTAATGATTTACTTTTTTTTTTCTTCCATAAAGTAGAGTAAGGAGCACTCAATTGATTTTTCTGGTAGAAACATGTTACACCATGAAAGCTAAATGATATCTTAAACAATACTTGACGGTAAAATTTGGCAGTGTGTATGCATGTGCCAGTACCATTTCCCATACAAGTTGCAACGGCTTTGATAGAAAAATAATTGGCTTTAAATGGTGGGATTCCATGTTTATAGCATTTTGCTTTCTCAGTGTTGGAGATACTATTTTAAGTTATTCTGTGTTTTATTTTAAACTCTATCTTTGCAAATTAAACCTCTGCTTCCTCCTTCTCATATATCATCTTCAGTTGTGCAGCTCTTGGAAGCCACATCAATCCTTTAGCTAACAACTGGAATTTAGTAAATAAATAGTTCACAAGAATGGCATGTTAACAACCAGTTTTACTTGAGATCTAAGAAATAACTAAAAGGTAGAAACCCAATTTTTTTTCATCATGTAAATGCTTCCACAAGTAAGAGTCTATGAAGACAGAGGAATATTTAATAGAAAATGAAGATTTTCTAACTCTGTTTTTCAGCGTAAAAGTGTTCTGTGTCCTACTATTGCAGGTATTATCTTGGCCTATATTTCCATAGAAGGCTTTATATTTGCATACTTTCCCTTTATATTTGCAAACTTGCCTTTTGAGGTAACCTCTTCTTTAAACCTGTACTCATTTGAGAGACGCTTATACCCATGATTTTTGAACAAGCTTATTTACCATAATCTTTAGCCAATCCCTTTACCTATTACCCCTGAACTTTGAATTTTACTGAGTTTTGAATATGGACATGAATGTGCATAGTACATGTGTATATGCTTTTGCTTGTGTTTCAAGAAGTTGGATAATTTTACTTGACTATGCTGTTAAATTTTAAGTGAATTCTGGAAAACACAAAGTAATACTGCTTCTCATAATTTTCCTGATTGTTAACTTTTCCTTATTTTGGTCCTTTTTATACTAATTTGGAGACTCTGACTGAGGCATATTATAGATAAATGTAGAAGAGTCCTAATAACTACATTGAAACCACCTTTATAAATAATAGAAGGATGAGCAGATATTTTCGACAATATTTCATATACTTCTTGACTGCTTAAGATCTTGCAGTTCCATCTGTAATAGAATTCAGGAAACTTACATGAAGGATGCCAAAATAATTATTCATTTAAAAAGGAACCCACAAATAATAGCCCTAGGCTCTGAAAATGTCTTTAAAAGCAAGCATGCAAGGAAGCAAGCAAGCAAGCAAGAAAGAAAGAAAGAAAGAAAGAAAGAAAGAAAGAAGAGAAAGAAAGAGGAAGAAATAAAAAAAGAAAGAAAGAGAAAGAGAGAAAGAGAAAGAAAGAAAGAAAAAGAAAACTGTTGGTGCTTCTGAAACTTTTCATTCAATGGTACTTAGATACTCCTACAATTATAACACTTTAAATTGCTACCTTTGTAAGTGGTTTTTACATGGGTGCATCCATGGAAGATCTTGACCCTTTAAAGATTTTGGCATGAGATTAAGTTCAAAACCATGTGCAAATCCCAGTGACATGACCATGATTTACAGTACTGAGGACTTTGTATTGATATGGTACCTTTTGCCCCTTGAAGAAATAAAGAAAAATATATTTTGTATCTCCAAAAAGCAAGTAAGGTAACTATAAAATAAAAGTAAGGACAGGAATATTGACTGTGCTTAAAAAAGAAATAGAGAAGAAATAAAATTACTAAAAAGATATAAAAAGAAAACCTATAAGGATAAAAGAAAATATATGAAAATAAAGGCTGTAAAGATAAAACCTCTATAAAATATATGTTTTAGAAATGAATGCAGACAAAATTGGTAGAATTTAGGTATGCATTGGAGGATAAATCCAGGACAAAGCTGATGGTCAGATGATAGTGGTCAAGGAGTTTTGGGGGAATGTTCTCAAGTTTGCCCTGGATGAACTTGGGCTGACAGCAGAACTGGCACAAAGGGATGTCATGAAAGTAAACCAAAATATTAGTCAGACACTATTATAAAATCAATTGATGCAGAAAAAGGTATTATCTGAGAGTTGTACAGAAATTCTATGTAGCTTTCTGTGAGAATAGACATTACTTGATACTGTGTTACATTAAAACATATGTGCAAACAACACATAAAAATAATAGATACCGTAAGTTCCACATACCAATGGGGCAATCTTCTAAATGCTTTCTGATCTGTTCTTATCAGGGAACATTCAACAACTTGCTTTAACTTGTGTAATTTTAAGGTAACATAGAGATTGTTTGGTACAGTACCTTTTATTTGCAGGATGTGAAACTGAGAAACTGTAGGCAGACCCACATTCTTTCAAACAACAGCCTGGGTCTCCAGGCTAAATCCCCACTATAATAGTGCTAATGCATTGTATATATCTATATTCTTGCAAAATGCAAGTCTGGTATAACTGAACAAATGATGATGCTTTTGTAGTTTGTTTGGGTTTTTTTCCTACTTGTTGAAGTTAAGGAATTTAGAGTCTTCTGCATTTTCTCTCAGTTTTTCAAGAGTCAACTGGGTAATTTATTCAAGTCTTTTACCAGCTTTTAGTTTTAGCTGATTCATCTGTGAAGTGTGTAAAGAAATGCCTGCTTTAGAGGACTGTGCAATCAGAAACAGCTATACTGATTTATACCAGCTGAAGATATGAGCCTTTCCATTTTTCAGTGTTCTTGAAGTACTTTGAGATCACTGGATCAAAACACTGGAGGATTTTAGGGAAAGAGCGAATAATTTATGTTACTAAGCCATTCCAATCTGCAGTTTTAGAACAGCATGGATTACTTTTCTCAGTTACATAAATTACTGTCCTGGGCTGGTATTCCTGCTTGTTTCCTTTTTAAATTACCAACACAGCAAAAGAATTGTAGCTATTTGCATAAGTTTAGCTTTCTTTGGAGATTTCCAGCTCTGTGTGGTGGTGCTTGGAGAGTCATTTCTGCATTGGGTACTTCTCTGAAATCTCTTCTGGGAGAACAAATGTTTGGTAGCATACTAACCATGTGCTTTGAATGTACGAAAATAGAATGGAAGAATAAAAGAAACAGAGTCCCTTGGTAGAATCGCTTTAATGTCTTGCATCTGATGTTCAGATTGGTGGGGAGGGGAGGATCACATGCCTGATGTTTTCTCTAGAACTACACCCAACTGGAAGCCATCCCTTGGCTTCTCTGTGGACAGCAGTATACCCAAATGGAACATATTAATTCTTTGGGGAAATCTCCTTAGTCAGACAAAAAGAAGTATTTTCAGCTCCCCAGATACATGCTCTGTTCCCAGTACCATCACACGGAAAGAAGAATCTGCATTACGTTGGTCTGGAAGACACAGTTTCACTGTGACTGCAAGGTTTATCATGGATAAATAACTTCTGCGATGCAGCTGCTCAAGCTTTCAAGTTTTGACATGTTTATTAATGAAAATGAATGAGAAAAGAAAGAAACAGTCAGCCAGGCAAGATGCCCCTGTAACTCTGCTGTCGTCATTAGGTGAATATAGTATACCAAATATTTATGCTTCTATATGATTCAAGATCACAGAAAATAAATATCACTTTTATGTGTTTTATTTTCTTTGGAGAAGGAAGTGGAGGAGAGTGTGAGTCATAGTGGAAGAATAAAATCTATTTCTTTTCTGACAAAAGCTGCTTGTTTTGTCAGAGAAGGATCCTAGCATTAACTTTGGTTTGTCTGATAAGCTCTGGAGCCTGACTGGCCTCAAAAAGAAGTGATGGCCTGCCAGTCCCCAGTCTGTACCTGTCTGGTGACCCGTGGCCAGAAGCCAAATCATATTTCTTACTCCTGCTGGGCGTAAGATAATCAGTGTTCCTGGCAGGGTCTGAATGCAGGCTGCCGGTGCACCCTTGCAAGGATTTCTGGTGAGCAGAGTTTTGACCCTTCGCACCGTAACAAATCCTGCCAGCTGCAGCCTGACTTCTGAGCATAGGGCTGGTCTGAGGAATCTGGGAAGGTTAACATGAATATGTATTAGTGTATGACCAGTGCTATTTGCCTGCTTCAGAAAAAAGCCACTGACCATATTTCCTGTTATGATCAGATTCAGAGGATTCTCTTCTTAGGCAGCTGAGAAGGGAAGTGACATGGTTATGGGAGCTCCTGAGGAGGTAGTCAGTGGACGATTTCTCCTTTTTACACCTTGCTGTGCCCTCCAGGGTGTAGATGAGATAGAAGAGGTGCAAGATACAGGGTCTGATGATTCTCTGCTCCCGAGAGATAGTGAAGGATCAGGAACTGTCATTGCCTGTCCAACCATCCTGAGGTAGGAAAAGATTGTTTACAAGGGAGAAGTGATCTTCATGTTGCTTTGTGTAGGCTTTCTTTACAACTACCAACCTCAAAACATTTGTTGTTCCTGCCCATGGCAGGGGAAGTGGATTAGATGATCTTTAAAGGTCCCTTCCAACCCAAACTATTCTATGGTTCTATGATTCTGTGATTTTCCTAAAGACAGATATTCATATGAAGGTGCTAAAGCCTGAGAGGTGACAAATGACAAAAGGTTTTATGTATGTCCTGGTGAAATGGACACTATATTAAAAATGTGTGTGTATATCATTCCTTGTAGAACCTCACATAAGATAGGAAAGTGTCCGTCATTTTTGTGAAAGAATTGTCATGGGTGTTTTGTGCCACAAAGCAGTTACTGCCAAGGCTAGACAAACATTAGAGATGTCCTACCTACATAAACTCCAAACCAAAATGCTATGCTGTTTTCCAGACATTAAGCTGCTCTTTTCTGAGCAGAGATCTCATAGCATTTATTCAAAAGAGTAACCACCTAAATGCCTGTAGTTTAATGTAAAATACTGGATTAGAGATTTAGGAACCAAGGGTCTGTATGGTCTCTGAGACTTGTGGCCGTCATCTTTTTGAAAGACCAAATAGTAGTCTTGACTGCTGTAACAAGGACCACAGACACTCTGAGATATTTAAGAGAAGAGTCAAGCTTGCTATCCCAGTAAACACTTTTCTTTTTGAAAGATATCAAGGAAAAATAGAAAAAAAATAATGTCCTTAGAGGTTCTTCAGTATTAAATTGAGAACAGTATAAGATGGATGATCTCTGAGATTCCACTTCCCTCAATATTATGGAGGATGAAAAAGAAATGAACAACACAGGGCATACAGGGTAGCTCTTCTGATACACTGTGTACAGAGTAGCAGCAGCAAAGTTCTATCTTAGTTTGTGAGACAATATTATAGCAAAAGTACGATGTTGCACTTCTGGTGAAATGTAACAGACACTGTGTACATTTTTAAAAGGAAAAATCCTTTCTTTCCGAAAAACCCTCTTAGCTGTTGTTTTGATAATGTGAATTCAGGTAATACTGAAAGCAGTAACAGAACACTGAATTCTAAATGCCACCTGCAGTTATTAGCATTGTAGCCTTCTCCTTTCTTTAGCTGAGATTCCGATATATCATTTCTGTAGAGATTTATGAATGTGCTACTGTTTCCTGTTCAGCACTCTTAAAGATGGTGTTAATAGCTACTCCTGGTTCTTTGTGTCAAAAGACCTTTCTTTCAGTATTTAATAATTTTCCTACTCCTACTCAGTATGGCTGGCAGTTTTAAGGTCAGACATATTTATTTGCCAAAAATTTTGAATAAACTGTGTCTAAATTTTTGCTGCTTCTATGAATGAGATTAAGGGTCGAATGCATTGTTTTGCCCAAGTTATTAAAAAATGTGCTGACATCTTTACGCTTTAGAGCAAGGTCTTGAAATGTGGTAAAAGTGTGGTAGATTTTCCCTGTGTTCCAAATTATAAGACTCTCAAAAATTTCTTTGTGTATTAGGCTGGTTAGGCTTGTTACTGCTCAGCAACTTGAGTTTCCAGAGCTTCTCTCTGCACTGAACACACTCCATCCTCTGACTCTTGAGCTTAGTGTGTGCTGTACTCTGTGGTGCTGCCACTTTGTTTGACATGAAGAAATAAAAAGCAGAGCCTGACTTGAATTTGAGGAAATGTGAATGAAGAGGAGGAGGGCAAAAGCTCAAGTGGCTGCAGATAGGGAGGGTTCTTCACAGGATCCCTCCTTCTTTCAGTGTATATGATGTATGGTGCTATGGGGACAGATGAAGATTGTGCATCAGCCACAGTCCTCATCAGTAATCAGGATCCATGCCACATGTGTTGCAGACGTGGGGAAGTTTGGGAAGTATGTGTTGCTTCAGACAATGAATTTGTAATTAGAGTATCAGAAGGTATGTACATAAGATAAGACGTGGTTGCATAGGAGACCTTTATTCCTGATATTGTTCCCTAACTTTGTGGAGATTAGCCTGAAAAAGTTTAGTCACTGTAGTGTCTAATGAAAGTATTCATATGTCTACTTTGTGTGTTAGAGAGTTTTACATCATGGAACAATAGGAAAAATACCTGGAGGAGAAGTAATTGACCTCCTGCCTCCAGGCCATGTCAGCTCGAACCTGTAGCAAGCTTGGTGGATATTTTGGTGGTTTTACCTGTTGTACTAAACTCCAAGAGGTAGAGAGTCTCCAGTTTTCTTAAACATTTTATTTATATTATTATTTATTCTTACTATTTAAAAGCTTGTTCCTGTGTCTGAACGACAGGTTTCCTGCTGCAGCTGCTTCAGGTCCTGTCCACAGGGTAAAGAATAGGTTATTTCTTTCCTCTTGCAACAACTTATGTATTTGTGGACTTTTATCATGTTTGCTCCCATGTTACGCAAATCAGATAATTATGACTATATTATTCACCCATTTATGTTTTTTAGAAGTTTTTTCTTTGCTTTTGATCTCTCCAGTTGGTCTAGGTCCTTCTTGAAGTGCAGTGCTCCATATTTCAGCAGAGGCCTACTAACGACATGTAAAAAAAGGAATATTTCACAACTTATATCACTTTGCCTGCAGATATTTGTGGTGCAATTTCAGCAAAATCATCAGAAATTTTTTAAGCAGCCTCTATACTTTTTTTTAAATGTACAACTGTATTCATTGAAATGCTGTGTGCCCTGACAAAGACTTTTTGCTTCATCTGAATAACGTTTGCATAAGTAAAAGGAATATTTTCTTAATATTAAAATTACCTTTGAGGAAAACAAAACAAAATAAAGTCTATAAATGCATAGATCAAAAACTAAACTAAAGAAAAACCTAGAGAATTGTTAATATCATTAATGTGTCTTTTTTTTTTCCACAGAAAACCTAAATCTTTCAACAAAAATATGATTTCTTTGTACTAAGGTGTTTATAAAATAAATTAATAAACATTGAACTAAAACAAATACCATTACACGTGCACAAAATTAATTTTCACATTCTGACCAGTGTAGACCACTTGATTGGGGATTTTCTTGATTTAATTTGTCTGTGTTAGAACATTCATAAGTGTATTTGCCTTTTAATGTTAGTGATGTCCCCCTGATTTGGCACAGCTCAGTGTTTGCTGAGCCAGTGCACAAGCCATCCTTATGCCTTCCCTTTGGAGTCAGCCTGAAAGAGCACACCTGCAAGTGCAGAATACAGGGGCTAATCTTCTCCTTCAGTGCATCTTTCATGCTTTGAGATTGGAGAAGGGCAAAATCAAGGCGATAAAATATCCGCACATAAGTTTGCCAAGGAAGGGGTTAAAAAAGTGGAATCTTTGTGACTGTAAAGGGCTGAATTATCTTCCTGACACCAGCAGGGGTTGCTGTCACTAGTTTGTGGTTGTCACATTCCTGTTATGCTTGACCTTGGAAAGGCTTGACAACATAGTCTGGATTTGATTAAGGGAATTTCATGTTTTTCCTTTGCTAGAGTCACCCCCCACCTCGACAAACATTTAAAAATGTTAAGAAGTAAAAAAAAAAAGTTTGGAAAGCAAACATTTTCCCAAAAGAAATTTATAGTTCAAATTTACACCAAGTTTGCACTAACTGGAGCAGTCCGGGTTTCCAGTCAGGCTTTGAGAGCTCTCTGTAAACCATTAGTCACTTCCCTGGAAGAGGCAGCTTTTTATAGGCAGCAGGATAAAACAGACACAGATGTGTAAGTAATATTAGAGGCTTTCACATGTACCTGCCTTTTCTTTCTCAGTCACAGAAAAGAAAAAAGAGTGATTATAGAAAGACAATTATTGTAGCCTTGGACTTGAACAGCTACCATGGAGATTGGTTTAAGATAAAATATCTTGTGTTGTGGTTTTTTCTGATTGTGGCAATTTATATCATGAAGATGGGAGTTCTTTTGATTTTATCACATTGGGGTTTTTTCATTCTACAGGACTGTGATTATGCCAGCTGCCAACGAGTTTGATCCAGAAATTGTCCTGGTGTCAGCAGGATTCGATGCTGTGGAAGGCCACGACCCTCCGCTGGGCGGGTACAAAGTCACAGCTAAATGTAGGTATTGCCATTGGCACACGTTTCTGAGTTGGTATTTTTTCTAGTTAGGAACCTTATTATACAAGTCCAGTTCCCATCTCTGTTTGTTTTGTGAGATGACAGCTGTGTCACTCAGGGCAGGGACTGTCCAGCAGGTAATACCCGGAGAAGCCTGGAGAGCTGCAGCACTTGCCCAACTCACGGACAGGGTGGAAATGAACATGTTAGAGTTTCTGGCTCATTCCTTTCTGTTCCTCTTGGCATTTTTGTCTTGACTTTTTAAAGTATTACTTTTCTGGCATTCAAACAACATTTTAGAGGTTTCATGCTTTTCAATAGGCCCCATTTTCCAAATGCTGGGGTAAGTTACTTCTCTTTAAATATATATTGGAGATTTTAGACTTTGGAAGCCTAAATCCAATCTCATATTGCTCTTTTGTTATTGCAATCTTTTCAGCTCCATGGCATTAATCCTGAATTACATCAGTGTTTATGAAGGCCAAATTTTTCTAAAAGACTACTCTGTTGGGTCTCAATATTTGGATGTCCATTTCAGTCTTTCAAAATGTGTGCTTATGGCAGAGATTTAATACTTTCTGAAAGACAGGTCTGTCTGACATATCTCATATGTAGCACTCCAAAATCACTAGCTCTTAAAAGATATTGTGGCCAAACTCATTCTGAGCCTGGGATGTTAAGCAAGGCTGGGTGATGTAGTAATTCTCTGCACAGTAATGTGCATTGTAACATTTCTATATATCAATTACTTTCCATGGGACAACACAAAATGGTTTCCTAATGCAATGCTCTGAATAATTTTCTTCAGTATATCTACTTTTATTTAGTATATTCAGTATATAATATCACTTCAACAGTTATTAATTATGGATCTCTGCTGCTAATGGCAAATGCCTTGGCAAAAGTCTGGAGAAGTCAATGAGACCTAGTGGCATTTAAAACTCTGCACAAATGAACTCCAGTTCAGAGGATTTTGTCCGTCTGACCTCTGCCTTTTGTTACAGATCAACAAACAAAACAAACAAACAAAGTTGTTGTTTGCTTCAGGAGGTTCAGGGCAGATATGAATATTTTTATTTTAATTTTCACTGCATGCTGAACAGGCTTCCCTGAACACCAATTACAACACTGGAGAAACAGAGTGACTGTCCATACTGGTGTGCTGTGGAAAGAGAGAATGCAGAGAGCGGTGCAAGGGTCTACCCAAAGACACTTACACAGGTGCTAATGCACAAATGGGCTGGAAATGGAATATCCCTCTGGCTGCAAATAGGACATATTGAGTTTTCGCACAGATTTTCAGCTTAATGCAGTGGTTACACTGGAGAGGAAAGAAACAGCAGGCTGTATGCTTGTTTGAGTATCATTTCCCTGTGTATTATGATTTTTAGTAAAACATTTTGCAGGAGGAGGTGAGAGATTTACTCACTGTTTTTTTCCATGTGTGGTTCCTGGTCGGCAGCACCATTCCATGAGCTTGTGTGGGAGGGAGGTGAACTTTCATCTGGTACTAAATTAGACATTTTGTTGAGAAACATTGTATAACTGACTGTATTTAGCTGTTGAGAAGGTATTCTACATTTCCCTTAAGGATACAAGATGCTTTGGCATATGTAATATTCTGGCATGGCAACTTCAACAACTTAAATAGAAATTGCAACAAAGAAAGACTGTCTGACATTAGAATTACTGTTAACTTTCATTCATGAGTTAATTAATTAACTCTCCATAATTTTTTTTTAGAAATCTTAATAAATTTTTTTATGTAAGAGGCTGCACATCTACTTCTGCATGTCTGTAAGCAAAAAAAGATGATTTACACTAGGTGGCTCTTGTTTAAATTAAGAGGAAAGCCAAGATAGACCCAGATAATGATCATGCACCTGAGGGATGAATAAAGCCTTTTTTTACAGAGCCAAAGGAATTTATTATTTCCCCAAAACAAAATTCTCCACATTCCACCATACTATTTTAGAACATAACATACTATATGTGGTATGTAGGAAAATGAACAGTCTATTAAAAAAAAAATAAGGTCCTAAGAGAAACTTTCATATTAGAGACTAAAAATAGATATTCGTGCTAAGTTTTAATATAATGAGTCTGTAAAAATTAGAAATTATACCCCCAACTAGTAAAGTTATTCTTTCTTTATAAATCTTTAGCACTTTGTGTACACTTAATACATTAGATTTTCTGATTTCTGTGATTTAATACAAGCTTTACAAATTAGGGAGAGAGTGACATCAAAGGAGTGAAGATGGATCCTTACCTACTAACCTTGCTGTTAAAGGGAGTTTGGAAGCCACTAGATGCTTGATAATGAATTATTTATGTTTTTCCCTCAGAGTACAGTCTAAGGGAAAAATTAAAATGTATTAACCAGTCAGCCATCCCGTGTTATAAAGTAAAAACCACTGGATGAAGATAGCAGATTGGACTAATTACAGTCTTGGAGTAACCATATAGCGGGCAATTACATTCAGCAAAAAATGGTCTACTAAATCAGCACAGTTGAGAAATGTAAATTGTAATCTGCTTTAACCCAGAATTTTAATTTTTTTCTGTATTGTCATACAATCTTATTTACTGAGGAGTTGCCATTTCTGATTAGTAAACAAACATGTCAGCAACAAAATATCATATATATATATATATATTTGCAGCTGATTTTAAATCTGTGAGTCTGTTGTTCATGTCAGGATTTCTCACAGTGAGGTGACTCTCAACTCCTCTAGAAGGCTGTAGAGTGGCCAACTGAGAGCAGTGATGATAGCAGAGCTTGGAGATATCTCACTTCCTAATTTATCTCTAGTTGAGTTAAGTAATGTAATCACTAATGGTCTTTTTTCCATTGAAAAAAAAAAAGAGATAGTGTTTAAAAAATATTGGGAGGAAACTTTGAGTCTTTCCCGTCTTATTGCACTTTTCAAATCACTTTCCCTATTTTTTCAAAGTGGCTTTCCAATTTGTCCTCATCTGTTGATTAGTTTTCACTGAACTAAGCAATATTTAACCAAGTTTTACCTGTCTGCAAAACAAATTTGTCTGGTATGATGTAGAATTGAGAATGAACTTTAACTAAAACATTTGTTTCAACCCCAACTTTGATGATTTCACAGGCACATTTTTCTTTATGTTGGCTCTTTGTGCCAATCCTCTCTCTTAATGAAGTGCTATGATTTCAAAAGGTACTTGTATAATATACCTATGTACACGTACACATCTTGAAATATGTTCTCAGCCCACGTGCATAAACTTTGTGATGGATTTTATATTCTTTTAAGAACAAAAAGGGCTTCAAAGATTTGATATGACTGGTGGCATATGGCAGAACTTGTTGCTGCTGGGAAGTTCTCAGTCCTTTGGTACGAGCTACATTCCTAATATCTTAGTAAGGAAAGACAAGCTTTATTGACAACACTGATGAAAGGCCATCTAGCATAATTAGAAACAGGTATACTTTTGAATTCGCAATCACTTTGCCCTGAAGAAGGTCTTCCCCCCAAAAAAGGGTTTACGTCAGAAAAGGAGTTTGTTTTTCCAAACAAAAACTTTTTGTCTGCTAAAAATATTACTTTACTCACAGACACTGCATTGCCTGTGGCATTATGCTATGGCAACTGCACCAAGTTTAACATGAAAAAGCAAAAGAAGAAAGTGAGGCGAATGTCATGTTAAACTTCTCTTTTAGTCCTCTTGGCCCAGGGTCTTGTTGTAAAAGGTGCCAAGTCTTGCTCAGGAGTTTCTCTGATACCTGGTACATTCTGTCAGGAGTATTCAGGCAACTTATCTCAGATTTTGCTTTCTGTGCCCTTTCTGTAATGACTCAAGTTTAGCTGAAATAGGGGAATACGTTTTGTGATGTCAGGTCCAGCTTTAGTACTGGCATGGCTCTTTCCCTGTTGCTTGGCTAGGGGGTTCCCCAAGATGTAAGCTGAAGGTGGGTGCAGCATCTGGAACTTTCATACACAACTCTTATGCAGAGTAACTATTGAAGTTTTTGGGATCTCTTTGTTTAAATCAGGGACTGTAAAAGTTCTTTGATTTTATTGTAAAATATAATCAGGTGAGAGGAAAACGTCTCAATTCCTGACAAGTACAATGGTTTCTTTTTATTGTTAGAAATTTATTTTTTTCAATAAGATAACACAAAGTATCAGGACAATATAATATGTATTATCAAAACATATTTTTATCAAATTCACTTTTTGTACTGAAGTAATAAAAGTTGTATTGACAATAAAATATAAGAAAAATAATGGTAGAAGAAATAAAGGGGATAAAGGAATTTTATATTTAGAATAGTAAGGAGATGCCTAAACAGTATTAATCTGCTCCTTGCTCTTATCCTGCTGATCCTTAGATGGAGCTACTGAAGATAGAACTGATACATTTTGTGATTTATTTTACAGTTAATTTTTACATCACCTGCTAAAATATCTAGTATTATCACACAATCTGAATTTTGTGTAGTGAACAAGTCTGAAGAGGAGCTGTCAGATCTGGTCATAAATTCGCAAGTTGTTAGATCTTGTAATGGAACTGTTTTTAAATTTAGCTATGCTGACCGAAGATCTCCATGTAACATTATCCTGAGGTGAAGTACTTTCTCTTTGTTTTATAGAACAGCCCTTAGAATAATGCTTGCACTAAAGCCACTGAGATCACTTTACTGTTCAAGTAAATATTCTACATAATTACTCATTAAATCGTGACCATTCCATAAAAAGAATAAAGTAAGCAGAGAAGTGTCAAGCAAGAATGAAGACTTTTTTCAAGGTAGTTAACTTCCTGAAGCACTGCGTTTGTTAAGGGCTGTGATGATTTACTGGAGTTTTCCTGTTGTTTTACTCTCCTATTCCAAAGATGCTATTTGACACCAGAGTGCAAAATAAAATCAGCAATTAGCAGTAGGAAAGGATACCACTGTGGGCATTTAAAGAGTAAATGATATTATGTCTGCTGGAATATTTGTCTTCTGTTATGCCAAGTTTGTAATGAAAAGTTGATCCAGTGCCTGGAGTATAACTGACTCTATCTAAGCTGATTTGCAACTTTTAATGTTTTCATTTGAGAAAATTGCAATAACCCCCTCAACTTAACAAAAGCTGCATAATGCTGTAATACACTCCATTCAAGTGAGACCAATGAAAAAAGTGCTAAAGTTATTAGCAGTTTCCCTTCTCACGAGCCCAGGTTATTTCCAAAGGATATGTCAGCATAAGTGGTAGAAATTAATGCATAAAAAAGTCTGCTGCCTTACATGTAGCCAACAGCTCTTCTGTGAGGAATCTCTTCTCATGGCTGGAGGTGATACTTTGCAGAACACAAATAAGAGCAACCAGGTTGAACTTGGGGGCCTGTCCTGTTGGTTTCTTGTTGCTTTGCCCTTCACATTTCTGTTCCAATTCCCACTGGGAACAATGAGTTTTGATAACAAGATCTCTGAATGTAACGAAAAATGCTATAAAAAGCTCTCGGCCCAACCAAATTCAGAAGTAATGAGCACAGTATTGATAAAGAGATGACTGATTGCTGAAACAAATGATCTAGCATGGTGTACCAGCCATGCCTGGAAGGCTTTAAAGGGGGCATAAATAGATGGCATCCTTACAATTCGGTATACCATAGCACACTCAGACACCAGAGGCTTCATGCAAAAGTTTTTTTTCAATGACTATTTTTTTCTTGAGCCTTTACAACTCTCCTACTGTATTGAAATTCTTTTCAATTTCCCACTGTGTTTAGTGTGTAGTATATGGGTTAGAAACAGACCAAAGGCTAATGCTAAAACTACGTATCACTGAATTCAAATGCAGAACTGCTCAGGGTCAAAGCCTGGTACTTCAGATATGTTTCAGAGAAAAAGTTTCCCATGTGCCAGCTTCAGTATTTCTAAAACATTCTATGTGACTATTCTGAGTATTTCAAGTACTAAAAAGGCTATATATGTTCATTGGTTTTTTTTCCTGGAAGTACTTGGTTTCTAAAGGAGTCCCCAAATAATACTGTAGCTCTCTACTGGACAGGACCTTGGACTGACTGTGAGTCATTTTGGGTAGAGTGATTCTAATGTCTTTGGGTAGGGACTTCACTTTCTTGGGATTGTCTGAAAGTCTTTTGTGACACTTGACTCCGAAAAAGAGTTGGGACTACAGGGGCTAATGTTAGGGCATGTGTTAAAGGAAGGCTGGAAAGAGGAGTCCTTGCAAATTGACAGGACTAAAGAGAATAGCAGTTTTGATGTGGTAGCTGTTTTAACACAGTTTGAGTTTCTAAAAATAGCATTGCAGGCTTTTATGATGCCATATCTAATCTCTGCACAAGTATGAAATTCTTTTTGACTCAGCTACAAGAAGCTGTGATCTTGGTAAGTCTGGCACTGACTGCATTTGACTGCAGTTTCATAGCGGCATGAGCTGCTCCAAGCAGCTCCTTGCCATACAAGAGGGTGATTGCGCACCACTTGCCCTTCTGAGTTGTCCATTATTTACCTTGCACTGGGTCTGCTTTTTGTCAATCTCTCTGTAAACACATGGAGCATTAACTCATCAACCCATCAGAAAACTGAGTCAAAAAGGTGGAGAGACTTCTGTTGGGCTTAGGCTGAATCAGATTATGGAAGGACCAATATGTGCCAGGGGCAGTGGAGAAAGGAGGAGGTTGAGTAGGATACCTTATGGTAGCAGTAAACTGTTGAATGACTTCAGTTGCCACAGCTGCCTTCTTGTCTGAATTCTTCTGAGTTCAGAGATTTGATTTTTTTTTCCATAATTTGGTTGTCTTTGTGGTACTTGAGGTGATAAAGTAATTATCCAGCAGGATAGATCTTCAGCTTTTGACTCAGAGCTAACAGCATTAGAGATGGGTTGGGGCAATGATCATTGATATAATTTTTCACTGGGGAGTGTCCTCATTGGTATCAGAAATTTTCTTTCTGTCCCTTTTGTCTCTTGGAAACTACATGATACCCAGTGACTGGCAGCAAGAAAAAGTAGCATCAAGACTTTGCTTCCAGTTGTTCACTTCTGAAAGCAAAGTTTGGGTTTTCTCTAGAGTAATTTCTTTACTACTAATTAAGTGGTAGTTTTGTACAATACAAAAGATATCAAAATAGATGAAAAATTAAATGGTGACCAACCCTTAGACATGATTATTTTCACAGAATTAATTGGAAGAAGTAAAGCATTTTGGTGTCTTTTTCCTTGTAGCCCACGGCAGTCATTGCTGTATCATATCCTGTGGTTTGGGCATGGCCCCTGGATTGCCCAGCCTCCTAAGTCAGGTTATGTTTGTTTACTCCTGCATTTGTACTCCTTAAATTTGCTCTTGCAGTACAGATATCAGTGATTTATTTGTCAGTGACTCCAGGATCTGGTACATTATTACCTTAAAACTATATTTACATTTATAAATATGAAATGTAGAAAATTTCAGAAATCCTGTTCTCTGAAGAAGAATGGTCTGTTGGCTCCTGTGGAAGAGAGATTGGAATTCACTGTATAAAATTAGTGTCCTCTCTAGGACACAGCATAGTAAAAGGCAAATGTGAAGACATAAGAGGAGAAGTCCTTTTTTCTTTTTTATTATTTCATTTTAAAAAGGGATTAGTGCTTGGAGAAATTCAGAAAAATTCTAATGTTTGGTTGAAGAACCTGCTTTCACATTCCGGCAGGTAAGCATATGTCAATGGCTTGGACTGTGGCCTTGAGCCAAGAGAAAACTGAACAGTTCACCTCATTTACTGAGGCTGGGGAAATCCTTGTCTTCAGACTTTGGGGCACTCATATCTAACTGGATACATATTTAAAACTCATCTGAAGGATTCAGAAATCTTAGTCCTGATTTTTTTATTGCCCAGTGGTTTCAATACTGTCTGGCTAACTGGTGTATCTTCCAGAAAGGGTCTACCTAAGCAGAAAGTGAGTGGAATTAGAAATATTAATAAATAAGCATTGTTTTGACCTGCTTTTTCACTTTCACTCGGCCTTTCTTTCTGCAAATGAGCCAGGAGAGATTTCCATTTCCACTCCCACTCCTGCCTCACAAAGAGAAGATCTGTCTGCTGGCTAGTTAACTAGTTGGTACAAGTGAAAAACCACCTGTATAGCGTGTTCAGATATACAGTGTCAATCCATCTGCAGAATGCATCAGGTGCCCACTCCTTGATTTAGGACAGTTGCTGGGGACAGGGCAGAGGATAGATTACAGTGGGAAAAAAAAAGAGAATCTACAGAACCATTAAGAATTATTTTCACTTTTTGGTCATCTTCCCTTATCTCTTCAGATACCTCTTGATATTTTTTCTTTCATGCTGCAGTAGTAACATTGGCTAATGACAATAACCTATGTGAGGGATGCAAAAAAGGTAAAATTGGTGGTACCTTCTCTCAGTTTTGAAATTAAACTTATGAAATCTTTTTCCTTATTGAAACAAAAAGTCTGTCATTTGGTAGAAGAAAGGAAAGAACAAAGTATTTTTTTGGCTAGGCAGTATTAATCATGTCAGATTACAATTTAAATACAGCAAATTAAATATAAGGTTTTAGGGCCATTTTGAAACTAATGGAGCTTGACACAGTGTTCAGCAACTTGCCTGTGCGTTTTGCAGGACTGGGTCCTGAGAGAACATTGTTGAAAGACATCTCCAAATGTGGATTTCTGCATAAGAAAGTGTCTGATCTTTTATAGCATCGTTGCATTGGGAATTAGTCTTGTCTTTGGGAATTTGTAGTCTTTAGTAGAAGAGCATGATTTATGTCTTTGAATTTAACCATTCTCTGTAATAAATAGAAATGTGCCACAAGTATTTACTTGGTTGCGCCATGGGAAAATTTTTAACATATTGTTCACAGCTTCAAAATGCTATAAAAGAAGGCATGTAATTTGAAGACCGACTATCCTTTGTGATTTCTAACCAATAGATTGATTAATATCTTTCAAAAGAGACAGCAGCCAAAATGTTTACATCTCATTAGGAAGAGAAGAAGAGAGCACACACAATTTTGATTATGAGCTTGGATGGTTCATTTCTTTGGGCTTCACATCCCCACTACTTAAGGCAGACTGTAACTTTAAGATGTTATCTCTTGCCTGCACAAATAAACAGCCAGTTATGCTTTTTATGGTGGGTAGTTCTCAAACCAACAGGGGATTAAAAGATATTAGCTGGAGTTTGTGGTTCCCTGCTGAACTATCATGGGCTCCATGGATTCCTGCCCTGAATATTTCACAGAGCAAACACCTCTTATCTGAGGTGATATTCTCACACTGGCTTCTTGGCCATGGACTTCAAAAGCTGATCACAGGGAGGGCTAGAGAGGCAATAACCCTTAATATAACTGTCTCTCCTGATAGGGATAGACAAGGTAAAGGTAAGGTGTCTCTGAAGTTTGCTCTTGTGTGTTTAGCCCCATGGGGTGATAAGGGGCCATCTGTTTTTTCAGTCTGCAAACTCATCTTTTTCACACTATCCCAGTATCAAGTACACTTTAGGTCTGACTGGTATAAGCACCAGAAATTCTTCACTAATCTGAAGAGATTTTCTTGGTATTTTTAGCTTTGATCCCAGCAATTGTCTTAGTTGCTGTTGTGTTGGGGTTTTTTACTCAAGCAAATATATAAAATAATCATTAAAACATTGTGTTCGAGGTACTATTGACACAAAGAATATAAGTTATTGAAATAGGTCTTATAAAAGGTATGTTAATTACTTGTGGGTAAAGGGAAATTGTTGTGCTTACCTGTGTGATTAAACTCAAAACATCAATTCATGGAGTTAGTTTCAAAAAGTCACATCACCACACTGGATGCTTGCACCTTTATTAATTGTCAGAATCGCATATCAGTACTACCAGTTCTAGAAGTTAAAAAAACACTGCTTCAGACCTCAAAAATATTGTAAGAGTTAGTGAAATGCTACTCAGATTTCTTTTATTGTGGAGCTCCCAGAACACCTCCCTTCATCTTTTAAGTTTTTCCCCCAGCCATTTTTTTATCAATGGAACATTCAGATTCGATTCCTATCTCCTGATCATAATATCTTTAAATAAAAACACTGAATACTATGAAATCTGCAATAAAATGATGCAAGTTGCCAACACTGGCACACCAAAAAAATCCCTAATTTTTTTCAGCATTTTATTGCCTTTGTTTGTTGTTTTGTGGGGTAGGAGTGGTGGCTGTGTTTAAGGAAATCAGTCTTGCTTACACCAACTAATTGCCATAAAATTTCTGGATACACAAGAATGTAGATCCTAATCCCACAAGCTTTTACTCACTTTGAGCAGTCCTCATGATTGAGACTACTCCACCAACATGATTAAGATTTACTAAAATCAGTAATGTTTACAGGGACAGATATTCTAAATATTAATATGTACAAAAACATGCTAAAAACTCTTCAAAAGCATATTCGCGTGAGAACGCTGTTATTTAAATACTTCCTGAAGTCTTATAGAATTAAATTGAAAAGAAATAGGAGTTGTTCTATTGTAAAATAAGTCCATTTGAATGAATTTAGCAATAACTTATTTACTTCAGATTCATTCTTTTCTCTCAGTCATCAATTATGATTCATATACACTAAAACGGACCAAGGAAGGGAAAGATCTTCTTTGGCAGAAGAAACTAAAATTAGATAACTATCCAGAACAATAAAGTATTGTTAGTTAATAAAAATTCACTTACGTAATGGTTTCTGTTTATGACGGTAAATTAAGCAAATATTTGATTCCTTTGATCCACAGTCTTTTCCTTAAATTCCTCTAGGTAAAAAAAAAGGTTCCATTTTTGGTATCTGATGTTGCATCCGTTCAGAAGCAGTTTGTTTGTGAGAGCTGTTTTCTAAATATTTTTTACTTACTTAAAACAGATTAGCATTCTCTAAAAGCAAAATAAAACAAAGCTGTTTCATTTAATAGTGGAATGTATCCTTGAATGCAATGTCTGGGTTTTAAATGTGCTAGCTTTCAAAATTATTTCCTAATATGATAATTAACATCAGATATGAATTCAGTGAATTAGTTGTATGGAAAAATGATCACTGAGATGTATTGCCATAAAATTTATGTTTTTATTTATGATTGCAGCCAGGCATATTGTGTTTCTTTGTTTTCTTCCTATTAAGCAAAGTTGATTTGCAAAGAATAACTTAAAATGCTTTGCATAGTATTTTTATGCTGTCAAGAGATATTATCAATTTAAAATTTGAGATATATATAAATATCAATAAAAATTGATATATCTTCACGAATTTGTTTTGTTTTGAAAAATTTTATTTCTTTTTAAAATAATGATAAGCAGAATTATTCTCTCTTTCTGTTAAAGAGTTTAATTTATCCAAAACAGTGGAAAAGATTAACAGAATATCTTGAATTGGTTTGGAGGTTTTTTTGGTAGAGAAGAGGTAATCCTTTGTTTTTAATGAAAGTTATAGAAGCACCTTTTATGGTTCCTACAGGAACAGCTTTGCAGTAAAACTGCTTTTCCATATGCCTAGTCTGTGTCCTAATAAATTTACTGGGAATTTCAAGAAATTTTGTCAAATCATCTTTGAAATAGTTGCATAATTATTTCCAGTGTTTCAAAGCGTGTTAGTACAGAAGTAAAAGTGGTGAAGTGGAACCCAGTATTGTTGAAATTTCCAAAGCCAACATGAACAGATCAAAATAATTTTTCATTCACTCAAATATTTGAGTAAGCAACCTTCTTAAACCTGCATCAAACCCTGGGCAAAACAGTAAAGAAAATCCATTTATCAAGGGATGCGATGCTGTTTCAAAATTGTAATTTAATTAACAGATATGTAACATCAAAGCAATTAGTTATCCAAAAATAATTGTAGTATTTATGTCACCATGTGAATAAAACATTATTTTTCTAGTGGTGTTAAGTGCACCAATGATAGCTTTGTAGAACACACATGAAGACCGTGCCTATGTCCTGACCCATGCAATTTTTTTCTTTTGGCTCTTTTTGGGGGTATGTATTCCCACACACAGTGGACACCTCTGGGATTTTCCCAGCATGCTTTTTGAGGAAAAACATCGAGGTCACAAATGCTGAAGATCTTTAAGGGATCTTTAAGGGAAAGAAGTAGTAGTTCTGAAATATTTTCAACCACCAGGAAATTCCTTCCAATTCATTAAGAATCACTGAAGGTTTTTTTTTCCAAATCACATTGCAAATTTGAAGATTGTCTAAATGAACACTCTTTTTATAATGTTTTAGGTTACTGATAGGGAGTAAAGAAGATTACTTTAAAAAAACACTTAAAAGGGTCTGTGCAGTTTAATGACTTGAGTGAAACAAAACACCAAACAGGATGTCCTTGTCCCCTTTGAACTTGAAGCATCACATTGACATGAAGCTACTGAATTCTCTCATTAGTTATGTGGTGCTGGAATCCCAGTGGCACTTAATGAAGATAAGTTTTTATGTAGTGCTTTCAAAAAAGAATTGGAAATTGAGTCTGATCAAATTTAGTACTCTGTTACAGACATAATAAAGTTGGGAAATAGAGAGANAGGAAAGGAAAGGAAAGGAAAGGAAAGGAAAGGAAAGGAAAGGAAAGGAAAGGAAAGGAAAGGAAAGGAAAGGAAAGGAAAGGAAAGGAAAGGAAAGGAAAGGAAAGGAAAGGAAAGGAAAGGAAAGGAAAGGAAAGGAAAGGAAAGGAAAGGAAAGGAAAGGAAAGGAAAGGAAAGGAAAGGAAAGGAAAGGAAAGGAAAGGAAAGGAAAGGAAAGGAAAGGAAAGGAAAGGAAAGGAAAGGAAAGGAAAGGAAAGGAAAGGAAAGGAAAGGAAAGGAAAGGAAAGGAAAGGAAAGGAAAGGAAAGGAAAGGAAAGGAAAGGAAAGGAAAGGAAAGGAAAGGAAAGGAAAGGAAAGGAAAGGAAAGGAAAGGAAAGGAAAGGAAAGGAAAGGAAAGGAAAGGAAAGGAAAGGAAAGGAAAGGAAAGGAAAGGAAAGGAAAGGAAAGGAAAGGAAAGGAAAGGAAAGGAAAGGAAAGGAAAGGAAAGGAAAGGAAAGGAAAGGAAAGGAAAGGAAAGGAAAGGAAAGGAAAGGAAAGGAAAGGAAAGGAAAGGAAAGGAAAGGAAAGGAAAGGAAAGGAAAGGAAAGGCAAAAGATCAAAATCTAGAACATAAAACAAGAAGAGTGTCTTTCATTCAGATGAAAGATTTTCCTTATTGCAATTTGCATTATATAGCTAAAAGAAAGGAAAAGTAAGAAAGATACTACTCATTTGCATTTTTTGCATAAAATTTTTGAAAGGACTTATAAATAATTTTTCTGCTTTTTTATTATGTTTCATTATATTGGAAGAAAATTTTGTAATTTATTTTAATGGAACTGGCCGTCTTGTACCATAACAAGGGTACTTATAGCATAAGCACTTTATTTATACAGCCACCTCTAGCATGGTGTACCCTGACCATCAGAACTTGCCAGGCCTAAACTCGGTATTTTTAAGAGAGAAAGCAGAAAAAAATCTTCTGTTCCAAGGCAGGACAACTTCAGGCAGAAACTGAGAGAATATATTTAGTTCAGTAAACAGTCAGCACTGTTCTAGATATATTTCATCTGAAAGACAATAGCAGTCTTTTGGCTTTGGCTGACTACTGACAATTAGAGCATCATAAACCAGATGTCAAACATCATGTCTTGAGTAACTTTTTTCTTTAAAATTTGCCCATCCCTCTTGTCATCATGACTCAACTACCTAATTTAGTCCATTGGATAACACTTGCTCAGTACCTGGGGTTTTTTTATTAAAACTGGGGGAAGAGTATCTCTAAAATACATTGATTTGCTCTGAATGTTTCCTTAACTTTTAAGAAAACTGATGCACAATTAGTAGACTCAGAAATAAACATAAAATGAAAAAAACTTCAGGGAAAATGCCTCTCACTACTACAGGAATTTTTTCTGACCTGTTTTATTACAATTATGTCACTATGTCACTTAACTGTTCCTTCTGTGTTAGTTTCAGCTCAGTGACTTGTACCAGTTACTGCCTTTGGGAGATTGATCTGTGCAGATTTTATTCTTGAAGCATGTCTCTAGAGATTTGATTTTCATTTGCTTCAATTTATCTCTCTAAAGTAAGCAATAATTTCCCTCTTTTGAATGTCTCATTTTTGAACCACTATAGATATTTATGGTAGCACTGTTTAGAGATACGTCAACTGCTAATCTGAAAGAAAGGGCTTGAGAGCAGCAAATTGATTCATGATGGAGGAGGACAGTTTCCAGTGTTTCAGCCTGGGAAATCCCAGGTGTGAGGATGGGAAGGCTGGACATCAGACATCCAAGCTGGAAAGATTCTTTTGACCAGGTGGTTTTACTTCTAAAACACCAGGGCAAATGGTCGAATTCCCTTTTTTTTTTTCTGGGATATCCAAAAGCCACCCTGGTAAACACATACCACTTGCCAAGTTTTTGACATGTTATTAGCAGAGAAGTGCCAGTGTATTCAAGGGAAGAGAACAGTGGACTAAAAGGGTGTTAGGGGAGATTGAACTAAGTACTGAGCAGAGCTTAGAAGAGCAGATAATTTATGTCTTAGACATAGAAATCAAGGTGCATAGCGCACACAGTGATAGGACAGCAAATATATTGAGTCAGATGTGTAGACTGAGGAATTATTACTAGGTTTAATGGAACAAATTTGGCATAGAAATTCTCTGTGTGCATACGATTATTTTCAAATTTTATGAATGAGGAAATGAGACTAGATATTCATAGATGAATAGGCTCTAAAGCTTAGAAGATTGTTATTATGACATGCTGATATGACTTCTTATGTGTTGTAAGTAGGGCAAACATAATTTCTACATGATTTCCATGGTTTCTGCATAAAAATAGCCCTGTTAGCTTGAAATTTGACTGATTATTAGAAATATACAAGGTAGTATTATTATATGGAAAATATTTTCTAAATAATTTCCTAGTAACTATATAATTAATAAACTAATATTGTATGATAATATTAGTATTATAACTTACTTAAATAATGAAAGGGTTTGAAAGTAGGGCTCTATAACCTACAAAATCTCTATCAAGAGTAATTTTTATTGGGGCATTAAGAGAAACATAGATTACTTAAGTAAAATGCATTCATCTTTAATTGCATATTTACCTGAGAAGCTTCTCACTGAGCATGCTGTATTCACAATGCATGGCCTTGGTAGATGAAAGCATATTTTATCTGCCCGGGTGTAAATAGTCTTTTAGAGACATAAATGAGCTTTCTCTCTCAAAGTTTGGCTTTCTGAACATTATACATTTTATTAAGTCCAGATTTGTCCGTGACAGGCAATATAGAGAAGTGCTTAATGCCAAAAAGACCTTCATCTTTTCTGAAAATTGGTGCAACAGATCTTCCTGGGAATATTCCTCTCTTCCTACTGAGTAGTAAATAGACTGGAGGAGTAGCAGAGGCAAGACAGTGAACTTTTCCTTGCTTAAAGGTAGGGAAGAAGAATCTTGACAAATATTAAAATCAAGGGTTTTTTCCTATCTATTTTCAATATATAGAAAGGTCATAAATGGAATATGAAATTAAATGAAATTATAAACAAGACTTCTTTTAATACAGATCAAGTTGCTAAAATGGGTAGTTAAATTCCCTAAAAATAAAATGAACTGCAGAACCTTCAATATTAAGAAAAAAATTTACACAAGTTCTTCATATGGATTTTAAGAGTGGTATTGTGGATCTCAGACATATCTTTGCAGCAAGCTCACCACTACACTTCACTGGGAAGAAACATTTTGACATAAGTTCCAGTGTCAGTGTTGGTGATAGGAGATTCTGTCGGTTTTGTTATTTTGCTCTAACACATGAATGATCTGTAATATAAAAAGAGCTTTCACCTTGAGCTTTCACAAAGAGCAACTGACAACAGATGCAGTTGTCATTTCACTGTTAGCAGTAAGCAGTCATTTCGAAGGGGCGCAGATATGGATATGAGATGTTAAAGGTGAGGGAAGAGATACAGTGAGTGAGGAGATCCCCAGCAAGCTCCCAACAGGTGTTAAGCTTCCTAAAAGTCCAGCTGTCTTTCTAGCCCCTGCTTCTCCACTTCCTTCAGCTATCATAAATACCATGCACATACCCTGCTACACATACAGCTTGCTAATGTGCACATATATATTTGGGCTGACAATTAAGAATTACGGGGCGGGGGGGATGGGTTTAATATTCTTCAAATCTCTGGATGCCTTCAGGACTTGATCCATCTAGAAATTACTTTCAATATGTTTCGTAGGCAGACTGCAATTAAAACCCTTCTTTGCAGCACCTGGTGTTGGTACCTTTAGATGACACTACTAATGCAGTAAAATTTTCCAAGGAACAGAAGACCCTAAGGAGGAGAAAGACTATAAAGCCAATTGTGGTGTTTTTGTTGTTGTTTCAACAATTTTGTCCTTGAGCTGAAAGGGAGAGAAAAAAAAAACAGGAAGAAGCTGGCCGCAGAACAAATAAATACGGCATTAGCTCATATTCATTACAACACATTGGATAAAAATGAACAATGGCAACTATCAGCTTTCATGCACTTCCTTGGAAAAAAACAGTGTTGTGTAACGGCCAAAAAGACTATGGCATATACCACTGCACATATACAGCCCAGAAGGGCAGTCAAATGAGCACCAGAAGAAACTAGCTGTTTTATTTGGAGGTCCTGTTTACTTGGAATATTTATTACTTTCATCGAAGAGTGTCAGTTTAGCATATCACTTGCACAATTTCTACTCTTGGTTTTCATAAGAATTCCAGTAAACTCATTTTGCTACTGAATGGAAACGATGTTAGGAAGATTTGGAGACTTGGGGGGATAGAAAGGAGAAAAGAAAGGTCAGCATAGAGGAAAAGGCTTAGATGAAAGTATGTCAGAGCAAAGCTTCCCATGAAAGATCATTGAGAATAAAGCTTTTTTTTTTTTAAACAGACATAAAAAACAATATATAAATCAAGAGCACAAAAGCCCTGTTTTATGATTTTTTTTCTGGTGCTCTTTAATTTCTTTATATCTTTTTTTGCCGTTGTTAAAAAACAGCCAAAACTTCAAAGGCATGCTGCATGTGTTCTAAATCAGGACTTCAGTGCTGATGTATGACAGCACAAAAATTAAAACTAAATAAATGTGCTGTCTAAACTACCATGTTTCTCAAAAAATTACTTTAAAGGCTTTAAAAAATTAGAATTATTGATTGATCTTACTTTGCCAACCATAATGTTTTCACCAGAGTAAAGGACAAAATATTGTATTAAAAAGAGAGAAAGAAAAAAGAGTGTTGTCCGAACATATCTGAACACCTGTATTTGGCTGTCTTGCAGTTTTGTCAGACATGCGAGGGGTAAAATGAAACTTTCCAGTGATTTGTCAGATAGTCGATATGAACTACATAATTTTTCAGTTTATTCACTGTTTTCTGGAAGGCTCCTTGACAGTCAGGCTAAATTGATAAAAACAGGGCAGTATATCTGTGAAGGAAAGAATAGCATTTCTGGTTTATCACATAAAAATGGTTGTAGAATGGATGTATTCTCATGAAAAATAGTTTCTGCAAGTTTTTTACTATTTTCTTTTCAAAATTTGAACTTTGTAACATGTTGAGTTAGGATTCCATTTTAATTTACTTGCTTTGGGTAGGACCTTGCTGTTTTCTCTTAGTGAAATGGCATGTCTGACTCTAAAGGTGTCTGGCCACAGCATACCTATTAAATCTGCTTGCAAAAAAAATTGCATGACTGGGGTCTTTGTGGTGTCCCTTTTCCTCTGGCCTCTACTTTTACAATGGCCATTTGCTGTTCTTCCACTAAGTCATCTTGATTTGTATTGACTCATTTGTTTTATCAGGTTACGAAAGGAGCAAGTGGCCCAGGCAAATAGGAATGCAAATGCTGCTCTTTTTCATAAACATTTCTTTTACTTTTAGGACTCATTCATCCCATCACTGGTAGTGTTTTTTTTCCAATTCTTATTAAGAAATAGTCACTGGCTCTAATTTATGTTCTCATTTAAGTCTGAGGAGTGGTATTTGCTTGCAAAGATTCCTGGATATTTGTGTAATCAAGAGAACTGGTTATTTACTAGTTATCATTTTATCTTATTTAATCCCTATTCTGTTCTGTTCAGTTGCTTCATTTACACATTAAGAGAGTAGATACTATGGGATGCCATTTTATAAGCACTAATAAGAAATAGATAATTAAGTTTAGAACGTCAAAGTATACAGTGTGCTGGGAGTCTCTAAGCTGAACGTAATGTCCAGTAAATACTAACATACATTTACAAACAGTGTTGCAAGCATGAAACAGGGCTACACGACCTGACCTGTTCATTTATTATTACTTTGATCACTTTTACTAATGTATAAAATATTGACCGTAATTAAAATTAATATAAGGACAGGGATAACCTCCTAGGGATTTCGAGGTATTCTGGGCTGCCCCAGCTTTAACCACCTGACCCTGGTGTCTCAACTGAATGCCCAGATCCCTGAGATTATTAGTGGTGCCTCCAGAGGCTGACTCAAGAGTTCCAGAGCTCTCAGGAGTGGCTAACCCCAAAAGCATCTGTCACAGTTAATTTCAGATTTTTTGGTATATACTTAGTGCTAAAGTTGCCTCTTCCACATGTGCAATTCAGAGTTTGCCAAAATTCATCTTGGATCTGGTTAGTTGGAGATTTTTAATGTATACTGTTCATATAGATAACACATTTTTATTTTGGGTAAATTTTGTAATAAAGGCTTTACAGTGTTTCATCAAGGAAAGGATTCATCACTGTTTCCATGTAGATGTCACCTAGAACACATGTATGGAAGTGATGTGTGTGTTTTTCATATTGAACTTTCTAAGATGTGGCCTGAAATTTTGTTTATAGAAAAAAGAAATATCAAGAATTTAAGACACTGTACAGTTATACTGGGAACAAGCAGAAGTTACATTTATGATGTCTATGTTTCTGCTTCTGCCTTTTTCTTGATGAGGTCCTCAGAATTCTTTATTAGTGGCAGTCATTTGATGACTGACAAGGGAATACTCTCGGATTGGCAAAGTGTCACTACCTTTCCCTGTAATACTCTCTGCTGTCCAATGAACTGCTAAAACCTGCCATTTCTCTTCTCCTCATTTCATTCCTGATTAAGATAGCAGCAGCACATAAAATTAAATAAATGAAAAATTTGAATCTGAAAGCACTGAAAGTAGCATCTATAGAGACTCTTTCCAGAACAAGTTTTCCAATTTGGCGCAAGCATTCATCCATCTGTAGGATGAATGAGTTGCTCACTTCAGTCTTGCCTGAAATTGTTTACACGCTCCTTCCTTGAAATAGTAAATCTAGAAATTGCATACAAAAACTGTGCACAAAGGAACATTATTTGGGTTGTAAGGTCAATTGCTCTGAAAGACCAAGAGAGATTTATGATTGCTTGCACAATGAACCCCTTTTGCATATGCTGTAAGATAGAGATGTTAATTAAATGAACATCTACTATTCTGGACCTTTGCTTTTCTCTGCATAGAGAGGGCCAAGTTCAGGTTTTAACTATAAGCCAGCAGTAAATGCTAACTTCATAGTTTCTGCCTAAAGCTAAAGAATATAGGAAAGGAATGTTCCTCTACCTCTCCTCTGTATATCCACTGTTTTCTGTTATCCACTTTCCTATAATTAAAAGCAACCTTAAAAGCCATGAGTTCTGTGGCTGATAAAAAAAATGGCACTGTGCTGCCCTAAATTTCTTGTTTCTTAAATCTTAATTTAAGATGAAATTAAAATGTTTTTATTTTCCTAATCTTCCAGTGTGTAACATCAACTATCAGGTCACTTATGGATTGCAACTGACCATGAAAAGTCACAGCCAGAAATTCAAGGCAAACTCTGATATAAATATTAACTTGCTTGCATTGTACAGTGGTCCCATACAACAGGTACTAGTCATGTCAAAGCAAATTTCTCTCGAGCGTTTCCAGACATAGGGAGAGTACAGGAAGACCCAGTACAGAATGTGCAAGAAGTAAAAAAATCCTAGCCTGAAGGGGTCATAAGGACTATTCCTGCCTGTTTCTTGGGCATCTGAAACAGGATAGGAAGAAAAAATGTGTGGCTTTTTACAACCTTCTGTGCCTGCAACCACACACCTGCTCAATCACACCTGTATCAGCCCTGGTGGCTGCATGTGTTGGATTTCACACCTTTTGAATAGGCAACATCCAGATCTTACTCTGATTTGTATAGATTCTAGTACTAAAGAAATGGTTTTTATTGATAATTATCACCACCAAAAATCATCTTAAGTTTGGAAATCTCTTTTTTCTTTTCCTGCCTGCAAGCACTTGTGTTCTACTCAGATATGAGCATTCAGTCCTTGAAAGTGTTATAATAAATACAAAGATTTACTGTTTGAGTTCACATTGGGTACAAGGAAAAGAAAAAAAAATCTTTATTTGTTATCTTTGTTAAAAAGACTTCCATGCCGTCTTTGGGCTGTTCCAGGTTGGACTAGGTATATGCCAAGGCTCATCAGCTTGAGATGGAATCATACATAACCTGTGGAAGAGATAGAAGCCACCTTTCCACTGCTACTAAGGATTTGTATAGATGGAAAGGTAGTTTGAGTTTATTTGTGACGACCCATTAGAAAAAGGCATGGTCTGGCAAGACATATAAATAGATAAAAGGTTAGAAAGAGCAATTTTTAGTGGCTTCTGAAGTCCATATAAGTTCAGGAAACTTGTGCATTCACTTAAAACTTCTGTTCTGGTTGATAAAATGTGCATCTCCAAATATGCATTTGAGCCATAATGTGTATTTCGTTCACAATTTCTAAACTTGTTTTACTATGGCTAAGAGAAGAAAAGTGTCTGCTTTTAATAGGCCAAGTTTTGCTCACAGTTCCAGAAATATAAATCCATTGGGGCCATTTGATTACTTCAGATTTTGTCTCTGTGACAGTGTGGTAGGATGTCTGAATACCTGCCAAGTGATGTGATTGCTCCTAGGGAGACCAGCTTGTTGTCAAGTACCTGCTTATTTAAATGTTTTAATTGCTTTGAGTGTTATCATGAACACGTTTTCCCACACATACAAACCTGTCACCCGGCGCTGTGCCAGCTGCCTGTGTTTAGACCCTTTTTTAGTTAGCAACTTGTCACTGAGGAATCCAGAGTTCACTGCAGCCAAAAGCTGAATGATTTTCATGTTAATATTACTGGGGGACTGCCTCACCTTTCTCTGCAGAGAAAGGATACAAAAGTATATCCCCGGGGAAAAATTTGGAAATGCTCTGCATCCCCTTGTACAAAGATCAAACTTGCTCTGCTGTCTTTACTTTCTGACCCCTTCTGATGGTTATAAGAAAATCTGTTTCCTTGACAGTGTTTAATTTATTTTCATACTCACATTCATTTTTTTCCTGCTCATCCTGCCACACCTTTATCATCTTTTAGTCATAAGTATATTTATTTGTCATCGTATTTAATAACGGTCTCTTTTATTAACCCAACAAACACCTTTTTCCAATTCTCTTATGTCCCTTTTTTTCTTTCATCTTTGTCCCTCATGAGTAATTAATATTAATTAATTAATATTAATTCCCGCCAACATAGTTTCTAGCTCTAAAATCTAGGTAAAAACAATGGGAAGATGCTAAAATTTTGGTCCATGACCATTTATTTTATGAAATTAGATCAGCACTTTGGCCAAAACTGAGAATGACTAAAAGGTTTCTCCTCTGCTGGAGTGACCACTTTGTATCCTAATGAGTGGAACTGTTCTGAATTTGGTATGTTTCTCTGTTTATCTCTATTTATTTGTAGTGAGACAGTTGAATGCCTTTCTTGCCTAGGGTTTCCAAGCAGCTTTGCTGTGAAGTTTGAATAATTTTTACCCAAACTCTCAGCTACTGGGACTCCTCAACTTTCATCAGAGCAAAGAATAAATGCAATCCTGATGTTGCAATTTGATATACCTTATTTGCTAAGATTCTAGAGCCACTAGAGAGCTTTGAGCCACTGCAGTGGGTTATTTTACTTCTAGCTGTTAGAACTCTGGAGGGAGAAACAGTAGCTATTCTGGTAGTAGATTTTCAGTGTCTCCAGCTAAAAAAGCTGATGTACTGTTTTCCCTTGAAGAAGAAATTACAGTTGCTGCTTAAGAAACAGTATCTCAATGTGGAATGAATGGTTTTTGCCCTGTTGTGAACTTCCCACTTTTAAGGAGTATGACTAAGATGACTGTTGCAGCTGCAACAACATCTGGAGTCCTCAAATTACCTTGACACTAGTTAGCTGGATTTAGGTCTGAGTGTAGCACAGAAATGCCATTGTTTGTCTTGATTTTTCTATTGTTCAATGAAGATTACAATTTATTTTAGGTTTGCCAGCTTCCCTTAATACTGCTGTCATGCTATGGTAACAGCAGAGATAGTGGTAATTTGCTTATGTATGGATCCTGCAGAATCAGGAGTGATTCTGCTCCTCACTCTGAGAAAATCCGGAAAGCAGTACTCCTTGACTGCTCCACCACCTGAAGGCATTTTTCACCCAGGCTTTATGGTCATTGTTTTAACTTTCTCTAAGAAAAGGTAGAAAACCACTGAGTAAAGAGCTCCATAAGGCTTCTGAAGCACTAGTTCTCAGGCAGTAATTGATGGGTCACCACCTGGCTGCAGACTCTCACAAAAAGACTCTTTCAGATAACTGTATGTTGGAAGACTGGAAAGACAGGGATGAGATATTCAATATTCTAAGAAAATACTTTGTTTTCTTAAATAAAATATTTTTTATTTCTGAAAATAAAAATATTTTATTTTTGTATCTTATTCTAAGAAATATATATGTACTTCTTGGGGGACTGGGGGAGGAGCGAGGGGAGGGGTGGTGTGGTAGAATTTCTGTGGGAACAAAGAGACCAGAAAATAAAAATGTCTTCTACATATTCCTACCTGTTGTGCATGAGAGCAAAGTGGCATCAATCCTGCCTTCACCTGAGGCCCGTGCAGCTCCCTGCCACCTTTTCTTGTGCTCCCAGTAGGTTAAGGCTCCTGCAAACTCTGCTGTGTAATAACATGACTGACAAGGTTCTGACGCAACTTCTCTGTTCACGGAGAAGGCTGGATAGAGTCACCTATGTCATTCAAATGGTAGCTACAGTTGCTTTTACAATTCCACCATTTCAAGGCATTTGTGTGTCCTTTTAATAGTATGAAAAGGTATAATAAGGCTGTTGTCTGGGTTGAAATCACATCCTTAATTCTTACATGTTTTTGTAATAGAACAGCTTAATAGAAAGTTGCTCAATGTATTTTACTTGGAAATTGCAATTAAACAGAAGACTTTAAGGAGTCGGACCCCAAAGCTAATTTCAATACCATTTCCTTTAGCGAGTTTTACACATTACCTTTTCAATAAGTGGTGACAGGCAGTGCATTTCTGGGTGATTATAGCATATGTCAGGTGGGGTTAACAGGCACAGGGCCAGAGGAAAAGTGAATAACTATATGAGATGTACAGTAATCCCTTAGAAATGCACTGCCTTATTCCCTTCTGATTTTATAAAATTATGTTTATTAAACAATGTGGTCCAAATCCTGAGGGGCAATAGACCTCTGATGCTAATACTGAGTTCACCAGGAAACTTGTTGCCAAACTGGTCAGGAAATAGAGTGCTTACTTCAAGTCTATCCACCTACAAGAACCTCTCCCTGATATTCTTATTGTATGCATGTCTCTAGTCTTGGAATGATGAATGGTCCACATCTGGAGGCTAGGTCTTTAGATAATGGTATATGCTGATTAACACTGGCTAAGGAACGAGCTCTTAATTTAATCTGATATGTTGATGTGGCAGGGTCAGTAAATGACTGAAAATAAAGTGAGAGCCTTAATCTGTAAGCTCTGAGAAACTGTATAAGTTGGAAAGATCCTGTTGATTATCTTGGCAGAATATTGTAGACCATCTTCAGAAAATGGCAGTCAGTTCTTAGCTTCTGAGTGATGGGGTTTAAATCAGATCCTTTGTGTTAGTCTCCTGGGTCAATTCAACAGTAACTGACTTGGCTTTTCATCAGTTAGAAAAAGAAATAAGGCTAGATCTTCCCATCAGATTGTTTTCAGTTATAACTCAGTGCCCACGTTTCAGCTATTCATGTATAACAGCAGAAACTTTGCCCCACATATTTTAAAAATGTGTCAAGCTGATTTTATAGGCAGTAGCATTATAATAAACTTCTCCAAACTTAATCAAGCTTACTGATTTGTTTGGATAGTCAATAGTAGTATCTGATTTTCATTCCAGAGTGGATTAGAAACAAATTCCTCATACTTTGAATTATTTTTTTATCAGATGTCTTGTTTTTTAGCCAACCCCTTACTGAGTCTAGACTCAGATTTGGAGATATAATCATCTGTAACTTGTAACATCAGATGCATATATTGTATATCAGTTTAAATCAGGCAACTTGATCAGATTTGGAAGAAGTTGTTATGATAACAGTAATACCACATGCTCTATCAGCTTGGCAGATTTCACAGTATGTGGGACAGATTTTCACAGATAATTATTAGCCTGATTAGTCCATCTCCATAGAATCTCTTTAGAGGGTTTTTAGTCTCCAGGAAAAAAAAAAAAAAGAAAAAGCTCTCCAAACTCTGTGGAGATTCCCCTCACCTCACAGATGCAGCAACAGCTTTTTTCAGAGAGATCTGAATCCAAGATCCTGAAATACCACCTTGCTATATGAAGTCCTACAGCTCCTCTCTTCTGGCTTCTGCTTTCTGATGCAGAACAACTACCCGTTCTTGAAAAAACAGTGAAGATCTCTGTTGGACGGATCATCTTGCATCCTGTCTGGCTTCACTTAGTAGATGATTTTCTAAATAGGAAGCAAAATAGAAAAAGAGAGGAAGGATAGCAGGGCAATGAAGAAATTATTACTTGGGTCTGCTATAAGAAGGGGCAGAGATGAAGGAAATGTAAGGAAATGGGGAACAAAGGAAGACACAGAGCAAAGAGCTAGTAAGAACAGGGCTAAAACCATCCAGCCAGTTTTGGGAATGTCCAAAGGTTCCTGCTTTGACTTTGGCAGCTGAAATATGTGGTTGAATATTTTCCCTCTGAATCCACATAACAGCACTGTAACTCTTCTAAAAACTTCATCATTATTTTGAACATTACCATGACCTTTCCTGGAGGGTGCAGAATCCCTAATCCTTGATAATGCAAGTTACTAAAGAAATCCCTTCCTTTTAATTTTAGCATGAATTAATTGGGAGAAGAGTTTGGGGGAGTGTTTTTCCTCCATATGTTTTCTCTGAGGAACATTTTGTCCGGTGGTCAGTGCTGCCTTGTGTGATGAAGGTGTACAAGTTCTTCCTTCCTGAAGGACTAAGCAAGTGCTATGGACTGTATGACACACTTGGATACATCCATGTCTCAAGTGAGTTGAAAATACCATCTTACTGAGCATTGCAAGGTTGCCTCTTCCTGTAGTGAGACAGGTTTGCATTATTTGGCTTTCAGAGAGGTATCCTATGTATCCTTGAATATATATTAATAGAGATTTAATAAGTTAGTTCAGTGTAGCAGCTGAAGAACAGCTAATTATGAAAAATATATTACTGTAGACCTAACAGGCATGCAATAAAAACATCTATTACATAAATTGTTAATCCATAAAAATGTGTTCCTGAGACTATTGGTATTTATTTAACATACAATTACTGTCTAATTTAATCTAAATTAAATGCCTGCTTGAGACATGTAATTTGAAGTGTTACTGTGCTTCCTTCTCCCATATTAAAAGCAAGAAATCAGCAGCAAATGCCTGGAGGCCAAATGTACCAAATGTACCTCAACACTAACATTTGTAATTTCAGCCATTTGGAAAATGTTTTTCATAAGAATGTATTTGGCGTTAAAATCTCCTTTTCCCCCTCACTCAAGGCCACGTCCTGCCTAGTCAAGTCTCTGACTTCATCCAGATGAAGTTTTGATTCAATAAAAGGTTCTGAATTAAGAGCTGAGAATAAAATATGTTCTCTTATCACAGTACACAAGCTTTGCAAAATGTCCCAGCCCCTGCTAGTTCTGGAAGGGTAAATTATCATTTGACTCCTGTATAGATGTATTTATTTAGGACATGTAGCCTGGTGACTCAGGAAGTTATGTAAAAACTGACCCAGTTAATTTTAGATGCTATTGTTGGAAGAATATCAATGAAAATTAATCAAATAGTCACAAAGGAACCACAGGGAAGGAGCACAGAACACTGGTGGGTAGAATTTTGGCAGCAATCATCGCAACAGTTTTAATGAGTGGAAAACACATTCTCAAGTAAATCAGAGAGTAATAACATGATTAAATGGTAAATAATAGTTAAATACATGCTTGGAGGTCCAGGACAGAGACTGTGGAGGTTTTGTGTTTTGCATGTATTCCTCTCCAGGCTGCTCCGAGTATCCAGAGGAGCTCACCAGAGCTCTGCTTGTAATGTGAGGTTGGATTGTAGCTTTTAAGACACTGAAGCCAAAAGAGCTGTTGGGGCCCTGCTGCTGAGGCTGAGAAAGCTGATGCTTTCTCCATAACTGTAAAGCTGCTCCAACCTTTTGGTTGCTGACGTGTCCTTGTTCCTTCACCAGCCATCTCCAATGAGCAAGGGCCAGCGCCTCAGCTTTGTTCAGCCTGCCGTCGCCCAAAAAATGACTGCGCAGGAGACATCTGCTCTCCTTATGCACAGTGGGGGAGAGGGAAGGAGTCTCTCTTCTGCTGAGGCAGGTTTAGTCCCCACTAACTGGGTGTTTGTACATTTTCTGGCGAGCAAATTGGGTTGCATATATGACTGTTTATGTAAAGAAGGAGTGCTGCGGTGCTGGCTGGGGGTGCACCCCATCCATATGGTTCCTTTCCCTGTCTGCTGAGGAAAGGATGCAAAAAAGAATAACATTCGCAGGTTGTCTTCATTCTCAAATGCTTCTTTGGCAAAATAGGAGGCTGTCCATACAAGCTCTGACTTCTTAGCTTTACTTCAACCACACGTAACACAGCACACAGTTGTGTAATGAGCCTGTCGGAGGGGAGCTGACCTGAATAAGAGGTGTTTTACCTACCTTCTGTTTGCCACTGTCCATTTCAGGTTATCAGAGTAAGGGTACCTCAGAAACAACAAAAGAAAACTGCAATAACTCGATTCTCTTTTTATAAGGTTTTTATATGGTTTTTGGTTTCCTGTGATTTTAGTCAAATGAGGCTTCAGAAGCCTCACCCATGCCATTCCTTGCTGCTTAGCAGAACTACAAAGAGTGTGGGGGGAGCTTATCTGTTACAAACAAAAACTCCCGGAGTCCTTACTGGGGCATCAGCCCACTAAAAGATGGTGGAATTACTTGCTTAGATAGCAATTCAAGTGATCAGCACCCTGTGTCCTTCAATAGCAGCCTGACAGCTTGCTCATTAGGATAATACAATAATAATCTTCTCTCTTTCTGCCTTCCCACATTAGAATAAATTCTTACAAAGTCTGAGCATTGTATCTCCTCCAATAATAGTACTGGAGGAGGGCAAAAGGTATAATCAAAAATTACACGTTATTTTTTTGTTTTGAAAGTTTACATTTTTACTTCAAAGGTTGTCAAATGACAGCTCATATACAGCTTATGTCTGCAGTGCATAACGTGGTTTATAATGGTTACTGTCTTAATCTGTTCTTCACTGCTTGGATGGACAATTGTGCACCCACAGATTTTTTTGTGAAGAAAATATAAAACAATTGGTGAGTAGGAATTTCAGAATACTTAGTAGTGTTTTGTTTTGTTATGATCAAAGGTTAATCATAATATTTAAAGTGATGATAGCAAATGAATATTAAGTGCTTTTGCAAGTTCTACCCAGCATATCCAAATGTGGGATCTGTTGATGAAGCAAGTACCTTTAATGTTTAAATTACAGAAATTATGAAAATAATAGTTGGCACAAAATCATTCTCACAATTTCCTGGCACACTGCATGGGCCTAATTTTAAAAAACGCTGCACTTCTCTGAAATGCAAAATCACTGACCACATTTACAAGAAGATTTCAGCAGGTACAGAGTAGAAGGGCTAAGAACTGCTGCTGATTTCTAGATATTCACGTGAGTTGGAAGAGCCAGGATTCAAAATGCTTGTCTGACTCCTCACCTTAAGTTGGCCAGTGCTTGATCTCCTTATATCAGGGGAGATGACGGATTCTTTTAATGGTGCTTGTTACTATTTTCTTCTTGTTTTCATTAATTATTTGGCATGAACTACTGCCCATCTTAAAACTATTACTTGACTGGGATTCCTTTCTTTCCATTTTCTTACTTCTGCACCCCAGGGGATTTCCTTGAGGAAGCTAACATCTTTCCTAGGATCCAAGTTTCTTTATTAAGAATTTCCATAGCTCATTCAGTCACTGGCAATGTTGGTACTGTTGACTAAAGTTATTTCTTCACTTTCTAGCAAGTCATCTTTACTTTCTCAGGGTAGTTATACTGAAGAAAAGCCCCATCATGTTAATTGGGGTTAGAAACTCTTTATCTTGTTATCATGATCTCTGGAAGGATGCTTTCTGTATCACTCATTGCATCCTGATTCAGTCAGGGGGTGATTATTATAGCATTGATACTAGGAAAATCATCAGGAAACCAAGCAGACAAACTAATATTGTAACAATGTCTGTGGGTTGCATTATGTATGGTTGTCTAAAAGAAGAAAAGGCATAGCAAGAGTTTGCATGTATTGCCATACAAACCTCAGAAGATTACAGTGAGGAGGTAGCAATATTGCAGACATACAAAATTCTCCAAATGTGCAGGGGGAAACGTGGTAGAGCTTTCCCTTCACAGAACCTGTATAACACAAACAAAAAAGTTATCTTAAAAGCGCTGTTGGATTCCTGACAGACTCAAAGGGTGAATTATAAATGTGGGGAGCCTGCGCCTGTTCATTCTTCTTCATTTCCTTTAAATGTTGTATCTTTGACTCACTTTACACTGTTGGCACACTGTTCTTATGAACCCAAAGATCTCATGTGTAACATGCAGACGGAAATAAATTCTGTAGGTAAAAGACAGCAGAAATTGGCTAAAGATCAAAGGTTATTCTCATTCCACTCCTTCCTTCACTTTTATTATCCTGTCCAAATTTGGTTTTTTGTAGAGAGGAGTGGGTGGAGGGAGGGGGGTGTTGGTTTGTTGTTTTTTTTTTTTATGAGCAAAGGTTGAGTTTAAATGAGAGTTTAAGATTTTATTTGTTATTCAGCCCTTTATATAATTTGAACCACAGTGCAGTTACTTTGCTAGAATCAAAACTGTGGTACTTTTAGGGTACAAAAGACTGGGCAGTGGCTCAAGGAAAAAGTATTTCACTTCAAGTGTTTCTGTGATCATCTATATGTTAAGTGGCAAGTAGAGAAGTTTTGTTGTTTTGAGGTTTTTTTGTCTGTACAGCTAATCCAGATTTGATGTCATTAAAGTCTGTATTCTAAAACCAGTTGGACATGTGCTTAATAAAGATGTCCATTTTACATCCTAAGATGAAAACAGAACTAAATGTGAGTTTGGAAAATTTCTCTGAAAAATATACTTGTAATTTTCACAGTTTTAATTTTTGGTGGTCTTTTCACTGGAACGTAGTAAAAAGACGTTAATTTTCCTGTCTTTATAGCAGGTACTTTCCAATGCTTTAATTAAGGATATGAAATGCACTGTAATCAGTAGTGATGACCATCAGTGGAGCAACTAGTACAGACCAAGTGGAAAAGTTAAGAACAAGATGTGATGTTTATTTAACGTCAATAGTTTCAAATCTTTATTTATCATTTCTTACTTAAAAGAGATTAAACAAAAACAATAGCTGTCCTAGGAAACTACCACAAAACTTCTTTCAAAAATCTTCACTCCAAATTGGCATACTTCATGCAATTTTTCTTGTCACGAAAAATGTAATAAATTAATTTTACTTGAATCACAGATGAAAAGTTTGTGGTAGTGTCTGTGTAGTTATAGATCATCACAGAAAATGAATGAAGTACCATCACTTTTGGCTATGGTGCAGAGTTTCTTAGAACACTGTTGGTCAGGAGTGAGTGATACTGGTAGAGATAGCTACGAAGTTCTAGGCAGTTTCAACTTATACCAAAACCCTGAATTAAAGTTGTTAGTGCTGCTTCCAAAAACACTTCAAGATGCAGCTAAGAGGTAACATATGTTTCCACTATCTCTCAGTCCATGATTTTATATTATTCTCAAACCTCAAATACAAAGGAAGAAGCAATTTTTAAATAAAAAACCCTTCATTATCCCATTTAAAAAACACAGTTATTTTTAATTATAGCACCGTAGTTTAACTACAAATATTATTTGTCATATCAATGCCATAAGTGACTAGGATTATGTCAGATCTCTAAACAACATGGGTATATGCCACTGATATACAAATAGGAAGAGAATCCAGGGTGATAATGGTTAACAAAGATAAGGAGAGAGACATCCTCATGTTTCAACTAATCTCCAGCAATGAGGGGTCAGCATGAGGGACATTATCTCACATGTGCCTCATGCAAAATTCCAATACTAACTCCAAAGCATGTGCAGTGGGCCATGGTCAGACACAGGATACTGGACTGAGTATATCCTATGCTCCCTGCACAGTATTCCAGAGCTTTCTACATTCTACATGCAGCAGATGTGAAACATGCCTGCAGTATCTGTTCAGCTTTAATTATTTGCACTGCTGTATTTGAATCCCAGGTTTTGGTCACCTAACCAAGCAATTGCTGAAGCTGGCGGACGGCCGCGTGGTGCTGGCACTGGAGGGAGGACATGACCTCACTGCCATCTGTGACGCCTCTGAAGCCTGTATAAATGCCCTTCTAGGAAATGAGGTAAAACATAAACCATGGTAGGTGGAGAGAATGATCGAAGTTTGCTGAAGCTGCTATCTTTGATATTCTTTTGATAACAATGGTGTCAGCCTTTTTGTCATTTGGTAAAAAAAACATGGAATTTGAATACGTCTTAGAAATGAACAGATCTCAAATGGGCTGGTTTGTGTAAATACCTCTAAATTAGATGATTATACAAATCCTTTAGTATATGCCTAAATTATTCCCAGTTCTGAGTAATAATTAAAACCTCCAAATTGCTTTTAGTGATGTGCTGAATACCAGACTTGACATCATCAGTAGTCATTGGTGTGCATATTGTCTATTAGGAATGGACCTTTTAGCCATCTATCATGGAAAAAAAAAGGCTTTTTCAAGGTAACTGGTAATCTCAGAAACTGGATATTGCAAAGGCACATTTTTTGCAGTATTCTGACACTTCACTTCTGAAACATTAATAAAAATATGTACAAGACTTAAAAAAAAGGAAAAAGAAACAACCAGCTTATAAATGAAGATTCAGGTTGATCTGTATACAGTTGAAATGGAGTTTTCAAGAGTTATCAAACACTCCATAGGTTAACTTTTGAGAGGATACTATAAGTAAATATGAGTATGTGCTATTTATCTACACAAATGCGAGATAAGAATTCATATTAGTGAAAATTTTTCTGCTGTCCACTAGACAGTATCTTTTATGCTAGAAATACAGTGAGAAGAAAAAAGAATTGCTGAAGTTGAAGCCAAAATAATTTATGAAGGGACAAAAGCCTTCACCATAAATTTTGAATTTTTCAAGGTCTTGTTATAAAGTGGAGTGTGCTACTTTGTTTCCCCCTCAGGGGCAGTCTTAATAGCTGTATAATCTCTCCAATCAAATGTATTAGTGCCAAATTGCAAGCTAGCCTGCCAGTTCCCTTCCACTTCAAGGCTTCATACCTATGTGAATAAGGTGAAGTAACGTGTCTTCTGATGGATGTTGGGTAGAAGAATTTTCTAAGTGTTTTTTTAAACCTTTGCTTTTCATCTTTATGACACATCAACAATGCTTATTATGTTTTACATCATACATACAGTGAATAAAGTGTTAGCTTTTTCAAAAATATTCTCAGAAATGTAAAGCAGACACCAGAAAAAAAAGAGAAAGGTTTCAACGGGTTTTATCTACTGTCACATTTGACAAACTCCATAAGGAAAGTTTTCCAGTGTGGTGGTATATGCTACTAAAAGAGCTGCTCAGCTCAATGTTAGTTCTTTCATTTAGGTACTGAAATATGGATTACATAACCCAGCCTGAGGCATTTGACAATCTTAGTGAATGCAGCATTGCCTTCCTGATCAGCTGCCATTCCAGGGCACTCCCATTGATATTTCTGTTGACATCTTCCCTGTGATAGTAACTTACAACATCAGTGGCTTTTCATTGCATTTCTAAACCCATTCCTTGAAATTTGCACCCTTATGGGATTAATGTGAATGGTACTGTGCTGATGATGTGATGTATCCTCCTCTGTGTAGGTGCCTGGGTCCCTCTATCCGGTTACGACCATTTGGTGGTGCTATCCATTTATGGAAACTGCCTTGTTTTGTTTTACCACTATATCACACTCAACTACTATTTCTGCTATCACTGACATTATCCAAGAAAAAGTACAGATTGTGAGAAAAATGAATAAGTGTACTGGAATAAAGATTTTCTTCTGTTTTATTTTAGAGTAATTGGAGACCAGAAAATTAGATAAATTGTGAGTCTATCTGTTTGCAAAATATAGCAAAGTAAATTTCAGGAGAGACAAAAATTCACTAACTCAGAATGAATACAAAAAACCCATGCAGTCATTTTTAATTCACTTGTAAAAGAACATGGTCCTTAGTAACTTGAAACATCTCAGGCAATAAGCATTATTCTCATGTCGTTTTGCTCACAACATTGTCTTCTGGGGCATGCACCAAATGGTTTGGTGCTGCAGAATTTCAAAGACAAAATATGCTATGGCTGCAAAGAAAAGTACTCTAGAGAGGATGTTGCTACCAAGAGTACCACAAGAAACCAACATTGGCTCAAAAGAATAAGTAAAGGTGTTGCCAAGGAGCAGGCACTTCTGAGAAAGTCTGATACCTAGTTAGCAGTAGAAATAGATTTATGGCAATGTGCACCACGTGGCCCACAGCATACACACTGCTTGATTTCAGCATACTATCCATGAACTTGCACAGCGAACTCCAAGCGTGTTCTGCCAAGGACAGGGAAAAAAAAAATCTTTAAACAACCAATTACTGTAATTTGAGGATGCATTCTTCCCTGAATGCAATTCTTTACAGGTGATTAATAGGATAATTATAACTTATTATCTGCCTTTCACTTTTACAAATAATGGTATATGGTGCACCCCAAGTTTAAAAACACTAGCAAGATTAACTTCAGTTCTAAACACTACACATGTAATTGAACTCAAATTAGAAAGGTTGGGAAAGGCCTTTGTGAGGTACCCTGCAGTTTGTCAGATGTATTTATTCATGTGCTGAGGATTAGAATTCATAAACATTTTGCAGAGCTTTTTGAAAACTTTTTCTTTTCTTTTGTTGTTTTTGGCCAGGCCTTCTCAATACAGAAATTCACTGCTTCATGTGTTCTATTACCAACAGAATAACACTTTTAAAAAAATTATAAAACTGGCCACACTTTCAACTTTCATGGAGTGCTGGTCTGATAGGTTACCTAAGAGGTAACATAAAGTTTACAAGTGCAAAATGCCTTCTTTTCTTAATTTCTCTCAGAGAATCAAGACGGCAAACAGCTTGACATCCTAAATAGATACATTTTGTTTTAATTTGTACATGGCTTATAGCTTAGTGATTTGTTTAGTAAGATAACTTCTCAATCTTCTCTTAAAAAAAGTGAGTGAAGACACTAGGAAAAGAATACCATATCAAATTAATATTTTTTAAATAATTTGGGCATGGAAGGACTGGTATAACTAGCACAGAATTTAGAGGAGATCCACAACTTTTCTGACAGCAGCTGGAAAGAAGGCAAGGCCTCCTATAGTACCTGAAATGACTCGGTTTGGTTTGGTTGTGTGAATACCTTCTCAAATAGTAAGTAAACTAAAAAGGAAATTAGAGAATTAAGGATAAATTTTATAACAATCAATTTTTAATTAGAAGGTTTACATATAAAATTGCTTTTAAAATATTTTGATATCTTAGGTTTTCGTCTCCATGCTTCTGTTTACAAGCAGAAAGTTTCCATGTCACTTTGAGAAAAATCCATTTGGCCATTTGCAGACCTAATTAGAAGCACTGTAGGTTATCTCCTTGGAAGGAAATCTTCCTAAGGGGTGAGAAGAGATCAAGCAGCTGGGTTCCCTTGAAATCCAAAATGTAAACATGGAAAACCTTCTGGAAGGTGAAAAGGCAAGATGACCATCAGCTGCCTTAAGATATCCCTGAATTTTCTCAACATGATTTGAGAGCTTGTCCATTCAGAGCATCTGTCAAAACAAAGGAAAAAATGCATTCAGATAATTCCAAAAGAATCATTGCTTTTAAACCTTTCTGAGATTGTGATATGCATGCTGAAAATTAAAGTCTTCCTCTTATTGTGACACTCTTTAAATGATTCTACAGTTTTTTCACACATTGATTATATAGATTTAAATACTCATTCTTGAAGTGTATATAGATACACATATTACTTGAATTAAGAAAACCATTGAATATTAAGATTTGTATTTTATTCTAAGAAATCTGTGAAAATTGGGTTGAATACCAAGATTTTTCCCCAAAATCTTCATCGTGGAGTATGGAAATTCCACACTATTTTATCAATCCTAGTTATGGTGCTATAAAGAGCTCTGCTATGACTTTCAGGTCCAGGTGGTGGTAAGTAATGCTGCTCTACACATGCAAGGGTAGGATCTGCTTGCTTTCCTCCACATTATTTTTGAAGAGGCACTACTTGGATTTAAAAAATCGTAGGGCATGGGCTTCCCTTGAGTCTAGTATGCTAAATCCTACATCGTATTTCCAGCATAACTGCCTTCAGATAGGGGTTCTTCTGCAGCCAGAATGAATAAGGAAGGATTCTTTCGAGGACAAAACTCTCAGACTCAAAACCTAAGGGTTTAGCTCTTCCTTGGTCCCATCCCTTTTAAAGCAGACAGGTGTGATATCTCCATGGGACACAGAAGTCAGTCTAACATCCTGGTCCCTCTGATCTGTCTACAGGTTTGGGCAGCGTCTCTTAGCTCCCCATGGCACAGCAGTTTTCTGTGGTCTGTAACAAGTGATAATTGCTCACAGATGGTGTCATGCTCTTCCTTGCACAGAGGAAGCAGAGGAGTGCAGCCCACAGTGCCTCTGCCCAGCAGGACCCTGCAACAAAGGCGCAGAGAGGATGCACGTCTGCTCTCATTGACTGTGGCGGCCAAGACTGAATTTGGCCCCAAGTGTGAAAACATTTTTAAGTGACTAAATTTAACATCTTCTAGTAAATATTCTTCTGGCTTGAATTTCAGTCTGAAGCAGAATTTGACAAAACATTGTGATTGGTTGGCTCCCAAGCATGCTTGAAAACTTACACCGGACAATTTTTTTGCAGAGTGTGAAGTATGTGCTTCTTTCTTGCAATCTGTTAAGCTGGCATTTAGGAGGGGATGGTAATTTAAGTGGAAAGCTTGTACTCTGCAGCTTTCCTGCTGCTGATGAAAAGTTGGCATTTTCTCCTTTGTGGAATTCAGTGTGAATCTGGGGCTGCTTGCCAGCGAGGCAGTGAGCTCTGCCAAGAGGGCCTGGACTGCATTAAAAGGGGTTATTTACCAGAACAGGTAAGTATTTCTCTCTCCAAAATGGAAATATTCGTGGAAGTGAATATGGCCTGAGATCAATTTTAAATTGTATGGTAAACTTGCTCACAATCTCACATCCTCATTGTTAATCTGAGTCTAATACTAGAAAATAATTAACACCGAGTCTAAAACATGTCAACTGCTGCTTCAATAAACCCAGAGCCTAGAAATAGAGATCTGGACGGGATAGGAAACTGGAGTAATGTGTGTGCCAGAGGCCAGCATGGTAACATCAAAGTTCCCAAGGTGGGCAGTGCTAGTCAGGAAGTGGTTTGGTCAAGGAAAGAGAATATTCTGATTCCAGAGTTACATAATTCCAAGGTATTGCTTGGTTTTCAGGGACTGGCAGTTGCTCATCACCCTTTGTGTCTTTGAACTTATTCCCTGATGAAATCTGATTTGTTTATTTACTGCATTGTAACCATTGATCACAAAAATACCTGCTTGAAGTGCTTATATGTAAACAGAGACTGCAGAAACTCTGAGAAGATTGCTAATATAAGAACACGTAAGAGGACCTGTGAGACCTTTGAATTTAGTCTTCTGCAATCATAGGCAACACTAAGAACAGCAAAGCTCGGTCCTCATGCTGATAGGTTTTTAACACAGTGTAACAAAGAAAGGGGGGTTGTGATTCTTCCCCCTGCAATCCTGGCATCCCTGAGGAGCCTGCCTCCTCCCCTTCCTCTGCTTCTGGCAGACGTGCTCCTTACGTTATGCTTACACTTGCCTCACTTGTCAGTAATCTCTAACTGCACTCTGCAACATTCTTCACCGAAGCTAATCTCGGTACTTCAAACATGACAGTGCTAAAGAAGATGCGGATATTGCTTGAATTTTCAGCTCAATACAGACTGCTGTAGTTTCAGATTCTCTCCACGTTCCCAAGGATCAATTCAGATCCCTTTCTGGTCCCATGAAATTTCCATCGTTAATTCCTTCTTCAAACATTTGTTGATATGCCTCTGGCAGATTTTGGCATACCAAGTGATTTTTTGCCCATTTACATTGTTTTTCCTACTTTGAAAATGATTAGTGGATGCAGTTTCTACTTTCATCTTCTACTTTGGACACAAAAGCCCAATTCAGCCATGTAAAAGCTTTGAAAATGTGACCCTTTGTGTCTGGTCCAAACTGTCTCTCCAGTGGTTTGGTTATTTCTGCAGACTTAAGCTGTTCTTCTCTGAAAGGTTTCTTTCCTGATGGTGTCTTTCCAGTGCTCTTTTCAGCTTCTTTTCTATTAGCCTCCAGATTTAATAGAGTTCATGATCTGAATGCCAATAAGTGTAGGAGGGAAGGTGATGGTGCCATATCTGCCAGGTGTAGAGTAATTTCTTTTGTTCAGTATTGGATCTAACTGCTGATATTTTCCAGGGACACCTCTGTGTCTATACAGTTGTATGCAACCAGTGGATAACTGCCAAGAGAATCCTTTTTTTGAATGCAGGCAGTCTCAATTCAAAGTGTACAGAAGCCATAGCCCACTGGCTTTGTTTCTGCAGTGTTTTTGTAATGGAACTGCATTTTGGGCTGAGCAGGATATATGATGTAATGAACTTACTTGTGGAGCCTGATAAAGTTTCCCTGATATGAAAGAGGGTCCAAGGTCTGTTGTGTTGTACTTAAGGGTAAGGAGACAGAAAGGCTTAGGAGCCTGCTTCAGCCAAGCTTGGGATACAAAATGAAAGTTTTGTGGAAAAAAGAGTTAAGGAAATTATCAAACATGGCCATTATACTCACCTACAAAACTTAGTAGTGGTAACAGATGGAGTAATGATTGGGATAGGTGTTAGATGTTTTACCCTTTTCATTCTTTTCTTTAAGGATTCATCAGCTTATGCTGATTTCTAAAAACACACTTGCCATTTCTAAATATTCACCTGATATGTCTAGATATTCAAATGAGGCTTACTTTTTTTTTAAAAAGTTCTATACTGATAAATAAAGAGGTGGTTTTGATATATCAGGGAAAATCAAACCTTTTGGGTTTTGGCTCTTGCAAAAACCCAGCTTCAAGGAGGGCAACCAAATATCCACCCTTTAATAGAAAATCTTCTCTAACTGGTTCTACATCAGTTGTTCCCATCTTAATAATTAGTACAAAGGGTCTGCATATAGTTAGTACAAAAGGTCTGCCTAAAGAATCTTGGGGTACTCAAAGGGCAAACCAAGACACAGCTCCCACATACTGCAGCCTGGCAATTCCATGCCTTTTACTATTATTCCTACTGCTATGGCCTGGAGCTATTTTTTTCTGTTTCAGGGAAGTGAATTGGTTATCAAAACCTTTGGAATTAGGAAATTGATGAAACAAAACCTTAAACTACTCTTTGCTTCCCCTTATGCTTTCCTGCACCCAGCATGACCAAATAGAGCTTCAGGGTTTTGTATTCTTCCTGGCCAAATGATAGATTACTTTAAAATGAAAATGACTAGTGGTAAAGCAAATGCTATTTATCTGCATATCTCAAGGTATGGATTGTTAAGGTTATTATATGGATTATTTTTCTAAAATCTGTAAAGCTTGATCTGTTGGTTGGCATTTTCATAAATACACAGTTTGCCCCCAGGCACCTGAAAGAGTTACCAAATAGAGCCACCTATGAAGATGATGCAGTAAATGTGGTTCAAGGATTGCAAAAGTATCTGAAATATTGTTTGTATTGTAATTGCTGTTCTTGTGCTAATCCATGATACATATTTGATAGCAACAATCTTTCTTTTCACTTTGGCCTCTTTGGTACCCAAGTAGAGCTGGGACCCAGTCAGGTCCAACCAGAACTTCTCCGCACACTTGATCACTGTGCAGAATGGACTGATTCATGCTGTTTGAAAACAAAACATAGTGCTATTGTTTCTAGCCAGAAGAAAATCTTCCAGCTGCAATCCCTTATGGGCTTCTAAGGAAATAATGACACGAACAACCCTATTCATTTTAGTTACCAAGACTCCAAAAGACTGGTGATATTTGCAATGTCTTTGTCATTGACAGGCATTCACTGCTGATTGTAGTGGCAGGATCCCAGAAGTTTTGGGATTTGTAGCTGAGCTTGCTTAAAATAGCACCACTGAGGGAGTATCCACACTGCAGTTACTTCCCACTATGTGTGCTTGGATCAAAGTTGATTTTATCTAGCTGGTGAGTAGCAATGCAGCAGTAGCAACCTGGAGGACAATATATGATGGCTACTGAACTATTAACTTCACAAAGGAAGCTCCTTGGGTGGGCTTCACTTGACCTAGTTTAAAATAGACCCAGGCAGGCTTAAGAAAGGAGTTTTGTCTGCAGTACAGATGTCTCCTGTCAACGATGGTTGAACTTCCTTAGCTTTAGAGAGGAGAGATTGGTATTGATATCGCTCATTTTTGTCCACCTTGACACAGTTGCTACTCCTCAGGACTCACGCCTGCACACCCAGCCATGGCCGCTTATGTGGGGAAGTAGAAGGGCTTTGTGGCTCTCAGCAGAGTTCAAGGAGAATGTAGTTATTACAGTGCAAGGAGAAACATTTAGCCCAAACAATTTTTTACCCTTTTTCCATAGGAGAAGATGTGTGGAAGGTGGCCGAAAAAGCACATGTGGGTGAATTTGAAAATACAGTTTGCTTTTTATATTTATTGATTGCAGGGCAAAAATTACTATGCAGCAACTGAACACTTCTTTCTGCTAATGCAGCCCTACTCAAAGAATGTACAATTAAAACTAGCTAATTAAAATCCAGCTGATTCTATAAAAAACTTGCTTAGGGAACTCCTACTGCTAATCTGCATAACCGTTTTTTATTTACTATTTTATTTGAAATTAATGTTAAGCTAGTAAAAGCAGCTGTGTTTTATGGTTTTCCCCTATAAACCTTAAAATGTGTAAGATGGTTAGATGTAATAACACCAGAAAAATAAAGATAATAGAGTGCACACTTTGGTTCCAATGTGGCTTCAGCAAAGTTTTGTTTGGAGTGCCCAGCTGCGTATACAGACGCAGTGGAATTTGGTTTGTGAGGAACCTACAAAAATTACACAAATAACTAGCATTTTTTTAATGAATAATACACAGACATGCACCTGCTTCCGAGACTCCATAGATTAGTCTTGCAGCCAATAGAAAAGCCCCTTGGAATTCAATTACATGGCTGGAAAACAGAAAACAAAATCATGACTATACATTTAGAACCGATACCAGCAACATATTAACCAGTTCTTGGGCTGAGCTTTTCCTGAGGATTAGATTGTTTCAGTTTGTTTTATGTCCCTGTGGCTTATTGAATATTTATATTATTCTATTCTATTCTTTCAGCTGGAGCCTCTCCCGGAAGATATTGTGCACCAAATCCCCAATATGAATGCAATAGCTTCTTTAAAAAAGACCACTGAAATTCAAAGTATGTTTCTCAGTTTGAGTTGGTGGGTTTGTGGGCTTGGGGTTATTTTTTTATTATTAATTAATGTCATAGACATTATTGTTTCAGAGAAAAGAGTGGGAAAATGTTTTATGTATAAATTGACATGCTGTGTCTAATATTTTTTTATATATCTATGCTTTTATTTTTGTTTCTTCAACATCTCTTTGCTTCTGCCATGTATTTAGCCTTGAAAAAGTAACCCATTAAAATTATTTAAACGTTTCTGATTCCTGAATATTCCCAAATCCTTTCATTCCAGAGCAGCTTGGATGAAATAGATGTTTGTCAGTGAGGGACAGGAGCAGACAGGTAAATTGGAGCTCTAACAAATAGTTTGTTCAGATTCTGTTTTTGCAGCCCTTTACAAGGTACTCACTTTGAGATTCACAGGAGCTTGAGATAAAGCTGAAAAGCTCAAAATGGGCACTGATCCATGGAACAGTGCTAAAAAATACATTATTTTATTGTTTCTGAGACAGAGGGTACGTTATTGCTTCACTTGTGTGCTCTGACCCCAGCCCGTAGCTACCCGGATGCTTTAGGGCATTTGCTCACTGAAGAACTTTATGCCATCAATTGCTTTAATCCAACTGAGCACACTTCCCTTAAATTCTCTAATCTTCTGCTTTCTGCCATTTTACTGAGGCAGTGGGAGCTTCCTGACTTCTACTGTTTGTTGTCTCCTTAAGAATAACAAATGGATAACAAATGTTTTCCTTCATTTGAGATGAACCACAAATGACTGGGATTCATCTACATAAAATAAATGCAGTTTTTAAAAGGGACATCATGCCCAATTCACTGTTCATGCAGTACTCTCAATCTGATTTTAGTTGCAAAGTGACAAAGAAAATTCGTTGTAGATATATAATTCATCATGCATATCCAACAGACACCTAGATATGCAAAAGCTGCAATTAAATCAGCTGAATATAATATATTCCATTCAATCCTTTTTTTGCAGACTGGTATGTTCTCAGGTAGCTCATGAGTTAAAATTCCCTGTTAATAATCTGTTAATGATCTGGAAGGAGTCAGCAAGTTAAGGAGATTCATGTACTGTGCAAGATAGAACAGATTTGCAAATGATAATAAGGGCAGAATGCTACACACAGACCAGAGACACACGGAAAGGAGATGCAATTCTGTTTGAACTAAAACATGTATGTAATGGCAAATGGATCTGAACCCAAAAAAAAATGGTGAATTGAGAAACAGACAAACACAAGACTCGGAATACACACAAATGGTGGCTGTTGAGAGAGAAGGTGTGGATTTAGGAACAAATATGTAGTGTAAATCTGAAAACATAGTCCAGAGCTCTGCAGGATGACTTAATTTTGGCACAATTAGGTTTCAGCTGAACTGATACAGTCATGCAGTCCACTGAGCTGTTCTTCTGAAACCCAAGTCAGGCTGCTCAGGGTTTGGAGTTATTTACACACAACATTCTGCCTTTTCTTGCAGTTACTACCTGAAAAGTTATGTATATCTCATTTTGTCTGGAGAGAGACCAAGTATTAGAAAGAAGTATGTTTGGATGATAGAAAGGAGCCTCGAGGAAGTTCAGTGCAGCTTTGTGACGCGTATTTAGATCTAAGAGAAGCAAGTACCTGTTCAATATTTTAGAGAGTTATGCAGGCTGGAGAGCATTAGGCTGTTGAGTAGCACCTCAGGAGGTACTGAGAAAGCCTGATTTGTTTGGATCATTGCTTGCATGTATACTGGTTTTGTATTTCTGTGATCCAACTTTCATAATGAGCATTAGCAATATTTTATACCAAATAAGCCCCTCCTCTGTGCTTTTTTGCGAAACCTTGAAGCTACAATACTTAGAAACTAAGAGCCAGCTTTTTTTCTAACTAGAATAGAATTTCTATACATGTTTTGTATTGACAGTGATCCAACGCTCCTTTGGAAATGTAATACATTTGGAATTGTTGTTCCCAAAGCCATGTAATAGGCTATTTCTAAACAATCCTGTTCACTAACAGAATACCAACCCCAAACACTTTTTTTATGGAAGCCATGATATGGCATATCCAAATCTATCTATGAAAAGCAATTACAAATGCCTGCAGCAGTGACAGAAACATTCCCTTTCATTATTTCCTGGTAATAGTCAGTGCTTCCACACATCTTTGAGGGAGACTTAAGCACATTTTCATGCTGAAAGCCAAAGCATACCTAGAAGACTGATTTGGTTTCAATGTTTTTTTGTTGCAATCCGTGATTGCTCAAGTTTTGTATGAATGAAACCAGCAGTATGCTTCATTCTTTCCCTTGAGCTCCACCAAGTTCTTCTCAATGAATGTAACAGAACTGGTGGAATTTCACATTCCATTAGAGCACAGTAGAAATGGCATTTTCAGAGATGGGAGCAGTTTGAGGCTGATGCTTTTTGACTTATTTTAATTGTCAATCCACAGCATCCATCCTAACAAAGCTCCTTTGCAGCTGCATGCTGGGCTTGCCTTTCCATTCCGTAGCACTTAGCCTGCAAATCTTTTGGCTGAACACTCATCCAAGGCCTGTATGTTTTGTGTACAACAGATAAATGTTGTGCTGGATGAAAAGAAGCTTGCAAAGGCATTCTGCTTACCCCCCGTGTTTGTAAAGTACAGTTTTCTGATTTTAAAGAAAAACTTATAATTGCTTTTTCACAAGTACCACAGAGCCTTCTTTGCATGAGGTACCTGCTGCTACCTGGATGCTATTCCTAATTGGGACTGCTTAAACATTTCCCCCCACAAACCACAAACACCCTGCCCTGTAGTTCCGTTCTCCAGGACCCTCCACGGCAGTATTATGGGCTGCCACCTGCCTCCTGGCCTGACTCTGCTGTCTCTATCGCGGAAGCACCTCTCAGAACACACCCCTCAATGCAGGGAAACAAGGAAAATCACCAATCGCTTGGGAGTGAAGGGCAGTTAAATGGGCACAGAAAGCCCACTAGTGTGCTTGAATTGGCCCTGAGTTTTAATGTTACAAGAAAGTCAGGATTCAGGGGGCAGCTGGTGTGCAAGCCTGTGTGTGAATGAATGAATGGGATGTAGCAATCCTCAGTGATGCTGTTTTATTGTTGCTGCAGGAGAGCAACACAGTGGTAGCTGGGTACTAATATTTTATTTTATGAATAAAAGCCCTTGAAAACTCCAGCAGTGAACATGGGTTCATTTCTTTTATAGGCAAGAGGGGGTATTATTCCCATGCCAACAGATTTGATTTTCTTGCACATCTGTTTCTGGAACAAAAACCCCACCCACTCTGTGAACATTTAGCTCATAAATTATAGGGTTTGAATTGGGTGTATATTGCAAAGACTGACTTTTGCACATAGGATCTGTGAGAACATTGTGGAATGCTCATATAACGTTTTTGTTTGTTTTGAGTGTATTTTTTAATGAATAGAGAATATGGTCTCTGAGCACAGTAATAATAGAGAATATTTTTGTCTTGTTTTTATAAAATTTGCCAGGCTCCAATCATTGAGCCTACTGCTATGTACATAACGTTTTAGCTCTGTCTTTCATGTTTTTGGAGCAAAGCCAGCCTCCTAACACTTAATCTCAACTTCGTAGGATACTTAATACACTTTACATTTTATCCCCAGAAGGTCCCCATTATTTAAAGATTCTGCTAACTACTCAAACGTGCACACTATTAGAGTTCAAAGAAACACTCTGGCCATGCTCACTGGTTGTTCTTGAAGATTGACTTGGGCTTTCATCTTGCAATGATGTTTTTGAATAAAGACATTTTCAGGCTTTATTGACAGCTGCTTTCTCACTGGAGGGAAAAGTTCATCTTTCCAAAAGCCTGAAACTGTGTTGAGAGCTGTGTTACCAAAGAGGGAGTTTTCAGCAGCCTTTCTGCAGCATAGGCAGCACCACTGCTGGCCTGGCCTCCCAGCTGTCAAAGCCTCCAGCTACCCTCTGGATAAGCACCTCAGCTCAGCCTGCTGCCCAGCTGCCAAAATCCTCCTTTTAGTCCTTGGAAAGGTCCCCTACTTGATCCCCTCTCTTCCACAGCTGTTGAAACCCTCCGTCTAATTCCCAGATAAGTACCCTGATCCAACCTCTGCAGCAGCTGCTGAAAACTTCTTGCTAAACACTGAGTAAGCTCCAGTCCAGAGCTCCCAGACTTCCCAAAGCTCCTAATTCCCAGGTGTCGTCCACCTGGCAATTAGTGAGTGCTCAGTGTTTTACTGAACTGTAAGAAATATATATGTAAATTCATACTTGTTCATGTGGTTACCAATAATCAACTGTTTCTTAATCCCCCTGCAGTAGCAGATCATTTTATATGTTTAAGATGAGTCACCTGCCATTATTTCTTGCATTGCTCGATGAGCTTTTTCTGTTGCAGGCAGAAATCTGTAAATACTCCTGCTTTTAATCCACTGCTGTATTTTTACACAGCAAACCATAAAGCTCTACTCCTTATGATACCTGGCAGCTTTCCAGCAACAGCCAGTTCATATATGAAAGTTTTAAATAAATTATTGTTCTAGTATACGCCCTGAGGTTGGAGGAGAAAGAACATCCAGGACTAACAAACCTGATTATTCTGGCAACACCGCTTCAGTCCGAGCTGGCATTTCTGTCTTCTTTCCTTTTCAGGACAGTGCTGTGTGAGCACTTTGTACAACAATGTACATTTTTCTGCATTTTGCTGTCTCTGCATCAACTGCATGCCATATCAGGGCTTCTAGTTATTAACCCTGCTCTGAACTCCCATCACCTTGGGTAGATAAAGCCAATAGCCTGCCTGACAATCTGTGTTCATTAGTCTGTGTGTTACTCCTCCAGTTTATTACCTTCTGGGGAAGGGTGTGACACAGCTCTTGGAATGAAAGCGCTTTCCAACTTGGCATTCTTAGGTTCAGAAATAGACCTCTTCACTGCAGTCTGAAATTTCAACTGTACTGCTTACACCACAGTGTTTTTAAATTATAATCACTCAGTGTTGAACTAAGTGATTACTGTTCTTGTACCACCATGCTAGCTAAAATTCCCATAAATTATTATGTGTGTTTTCCTTAGGCAAGTACTGGAAGTCAGTGGAGCCATACTCTGTGCCAGTGGATTGTGCTCTGGCTGAGTCTCAGAAGCAAGAAAGGGAGGAGACAGAAACAGTATCTGCTATGGCCTCTCTTTCAGTGGATGTTGAGCAGTGTATTCCTCAGGAAGGCAGCAGGTAAGTGCATGGAATTATTGTAGAGAACAAGGCTTTCACTCCAGCCAAGTGAAATGAAGAATAAAGGAAGACTAAGAGTGGTTTCAAAATTATCTGCTAATTGAGATACCTGGAATTTTTCATCCTTGGATTTGAGTTCTCTCACTTAGCCACTGGAAGCAGAGATGTTCTATGCTAGCAGGTTTTTGGCTGTTTTTTTGGTATGTCTATGTCTGTACTAAAGTTCATGATTAGTACAAGAACCTTGTTTTCTTCCCATGTCTAATGCTTGCTACTGCATAAAAGGTGCAATATCCACATGAAGTAAATAAACATGGTAAAGTGTAATCAACCATATTCTTCTCATTAGAAGCTTTTCAAATCTGTTTTAATTTTCTAGGAAGGCATTTAACAAACAGTGAGATAAATATAATAAGAATGGACTTCTATCATTATTAAATTATATTAGACAGGCATTAAAAGTTACTTCCCTGGAAGAAATGGAGCGGTGCCAGTATAAAACTTAAAGCAATCCTGGCCAGGGTTAGGGCAAACATTTTCTATGTACCAAGATGAAGGCACACCAGCAAAGAATGAGAATGTTGTTTTTTCCAACTTGTCATCTGCTTTTTACATTAATGAAGATTGCTTTCAACTTCGAAATTGAGAAAATGATGCTGTTGTGTGTTTTGCCAATTAAACATGAAAAAGACTTAATAGCCACTGAATACTCCGTCATCTATGATCAGAAAAGCCACTGCAAAAGTTTTTGGAGTTTCCTGGTTTTTTGTTTTAAGGGCAAACATTCCATTCTTCGCCAGTAGAGAAAGACACAGAAGGTAGTAGAACCATTTGGGTTCCATTGATGCCTTTTCCTGGTCTTAAAATCAAGAATCAAATGCAGTTAGAAGGGAAAAAAGGATTTTAACTCTGTATTTATTTTAAGGATCCTTAGGTGCACCACATCCAGGTGGAATGCGCCCAAATGCACACCTCAATGTGAACCCCCACAATAGATCGGGTATCACATTATAGGTGTTACTAATTAGCATATCTATCAAAGATTCCCCAATGAGAGGCTTGAGTGAGCCCCCCTTCCCCCGGATGGTTCCATCTTAGTTTACAAAATGTGTTCTGGAGAGGACCTTGGAGTCTGGGGCACTCTGATCCCTAACTACGAAGGTTCTAAGATGTTTAGTCTCCTAGCTTGACAAATAAGTCCAAGAATGTAGGCTAAAAACACTAAGAATACAGAAGTTATAAAAGGTATAAAAGGCAAAAATCATCATGGCATCACCATCATACACAGAAAATGGGAGGGAGAAGGAAAGATGAAAAAAGTCTTAGCAGGAAAGTCAGCAGCTCATCAGGCTGCGGAACAACAGTAGAGAAAGGAGGGAGCTGTGGGTAGGGACAGCAGTGGTGGGAGTGGAGCCAGAGAGATCCATGGCTCCTACATTGTGACTGCTTCTTATTTACTTTGATTCTTTCCTCCTATGTTGGGTCTTATAATCAGAACTGAACTGATAGGCACCCAGGGGACTAGTGCAATGCTCAAAGCTGTGGATGTGTTTGGGAGTGAACATCCCTCGCAGCAGTGGGAACACTCATCTGTCAAAGAGTTGAGGCATGGCTCAAAGGGACACACAGGGAGAAGAGCTAGCTAGTAAAATTCACAGTATTTTCATAATTACCTTTCCAATTGTAATTATATTTTAATATGCCATGGCTATTCTTGTGTCAGTATTATTGCAGACAACTTCATAAAAGCTTAGAGAAGAATCCATGATGAGCACAAGATGTATTTTAGATTTGTGACTATGCTAATCAGTCCTCAGCTAAGCAATGATGTGGTTTTTCATACAAATTTCTGACAGTTACAAGACACTTCTGCTAGCTAGGGACAGAAAAATTCCTATTTGTGTGTGCATAGATCTGAAATAGAAATAATTTTAGTTAAAGTGCTGGAAATAAATGAATCAAGCAAAGTAAAGCTATAAATTATCTGGAAAAGGGCATGGTTAATTTTGTGTATTTTTACATTGCTGAGAATAACCAAAATTTTTATTTGTTATGCACCTTACACTCAAAACTACAGCTATCAAGAGCAACTGCTGCTCCTATATTATTTGAACAAAATAACCCTTTGACTAACACTGCACTTAATTATTGTACTTATTGCCTACCAAGTGATAACCTGTGACAGTTTCCACCCGTTCTGAAAACAGAAATTCAGGGCAGGGCTGAGAAACATGGAAAAAAATGGATGTGCTGAAATGTACACAAGTGGAATTCATGTGGCTGCCAGATTCATTACACTTCATCAGTTCTGGACTCTTGTAGGGATGAATCCATTGTGATGAATTGTTTTGTGGAAAAATGACTGTGTTTGGAATATCTTCTGTGGTGCTGCAGACATTTGTCAGCAGCACAAAAGAAAAGCCTATGCACGCATGCGTCCTGAAGTCTGTTTCCACATTTGTAACCCTCAAAGAAGTCACATGAAGCCAAGTTGCCATCAGAGAATGACAGGACAAGAAAAATGCTGTCCCACTGAACCAAAATTGATAGTTAAGTTTTCTGAGGCTTCTGAGCATCAGTTTCTTTGTTTTCCTCCTGATGAATGTAAGCAACAATATGGAATCAAAAATAGTCCCCCTGAAAGTTGGATTTTGAGGGTCCTCAACTGTGGGGAGACCTGAGAGGACCTGTCCGCACTTTGAGTGTGAGTGAAAATCCGTCATGGAATGTCCAGAGACTGAGTCTGTGACATTGCACACTTTGAATTCTGTATAATTTACTTCATTTCACATAAGCACACCATCCATTTCATAGGTACATGCCAACACAGACAGCAGTAACGCAGAGACGAGTTCAACTTTGCTTTTTCACGTTTTTTAATGTTTGTTGTTATAAAGGACCATGTATGCAATACCCCTTTTCCGGGAACTTCCTACGGCAAACAGAGGGCAGAAGGGATATGAGGAGTCATGTGGGGTCTCAAGCTCTCTCAGAAGGTGTGCCCTTCCTCCTGTTGTTGTAGATGGGGTTGTCTCCTGAAGACCTGTTGCAAGCTTTTGCATTGAGTGTTCATTTGGGAAAGTTGTTTGTGACAGGTAGGGTGGGAGCAGAACAGAAAGTGCCGTCACTGACAGGGCAGTCTGAAGGGCTCCTTCATTGCACCAGGAGTCAATTTGCTTCCTCTTAATTCCCACCATGGTCAGCCAGGCTGATAGTTCTGGCCCGCAACTCTAAGCCTGTTTCACTGATTCGATGGCAGAGATCCTGTCGACTTCAGCTCTGGATGGTCAGGCCTCCAGATGAAGAGCAGCAGCAAGAGTTTCTTTGCGGGAAACTCTGGCCAGTTATGTTGGAGGATATATTGGTGTTGGAGTGAGATGACTCACTTTAAACTCAGATTTTGGGTAAAGCAGCTCTTTTCCTGGCCAACTCATATCTGACTCATTTACCACTGATGGATAAAATGCTCCTGGCTAAGGCTCATATTAAGTATTTTTATTTCTTTCTTCTCTCTTTCTTTCTTTTCTTCAAGTGACAGTGCCGATTATTTTTTTACTTGATTTTTTCTGGCAGGGTAAATGAAGAAAAACGTGAAAAGCTGCTATGCTTTTGGTGTTTTATTTTACCAAAGCATAACTCTGCATTTTAAGGTCCGATTGAATCTTGATTATAGACTTTGGAAGAGTACAGATATAGAAAAAAGAGTTTGTGGATGGGAAAGGAAACATGTATGGTGCTAACAGGGATTTAAATAGAGATGCAATTAAAGGAACAGGCATGCCCTATAAAACATTTCTAACTACCAGAACTTTTGTGTGTTGATAACTGTTTATTCCCTATGTGAGATACAGATTTAGCTGATTAGAATTTTGCTTTGGCCAGACATCTGCTTCAGAAATTGTGCTGTGAAAATATTCAGTACACTGCTGTCCCTGATACATTGGAGCTTCTGTATGTTTCTTCTTTAAATGGAAAAAGAAAAGGGTGTGGAGGGAGATCTCTTGCACGTACTATTTTTACAGGAAGCAGTAAATCTTGAGAATGACATTTATCAGAATTTGACTTTATGGCTCTGGTTCAGCCAAGCATAGGTTTTACTCAAATGGAAATGAAAACAAAGTATAATTTTTACTCTTTGTGTTATAGAGCTACCAGTTGCAGTTTCAGTCAAATTGCATTGTATTATATACAAGAGCAAATGGTTGGATCATGGGGTACAGTTGTGGGTACCATTTAGGGTCACTTGCTGTATTTGTCTATCAGCTATAAACCCTCACTTGGCATTTCACTGTTTGGATATCTACCTCAGCTGTGCTGAGTACACAGCACATACCTGGCCATACCCCACAGGACTTGCAGTCACATCTAGGCTCAGGAGCTGCAGAACAGCTTTTCCAGGTGAGCCTGCACCCTCATCTTGCCCACCTTCTTCCCATTCCCTGGTGGTGGGTGCATAAGGAAGAGAAAGGAGTAGACGAGGTTGAGAGCCAGCCTTGCCCTTGTGAGTTGATAGATCTCAACAGCTGTATCTGACCCCATCCTGTGTGAAAGCCTTGAGGATACACTCAGGCATAAACTTTTCAAAACCTTTTTGAACTGGCTTACACTTCTGGCACTTGGGTAGTGAATCACACAGCCTCATCAGGCATTGTAATTCTTTTACTTACTAACTGATAAAATCACTGGGGAACCCCCAAGTCTTGTATTGTGAGAAAGAAAACCACCTCTTTTCTTACAATCTTTGCTCCGTTTTTGGTTTTAAAGGCTTGGTCTTCTGAAGACTCTGTATTCCTCCTGGTACGAAAATAATTTGTTAGCTTTGATGATCTTTGCCCCTCTCTGTGTTTTTTGTAGTTTCTTTGAGATGGAGTAAGAGCTGCATGCAGGACTCCAGGTGCTGGGCACATTGTGGATTTACACAGTGGATTAATATTGGGGATGTTTAGTTTCTGTGGCTCCCTGCTCCTCTATCATTAACTCCAAGCTCTCAGTCATAGCCATCACTGTTAAAACAGTTAAAGCAGTCCTCCCTTGTTTTTTGTATTCTGTGTTTGTGTCAGTTTACCTTCTTTTCCATACAGAAATGCTGTTATGGGCCTTAGAGCTGACTACTATTGGCAATATGGCGTCATCAGCAAACGTGATCACCTAATTCTACTAGTAGTCTGCCTAGTCTTTTTGAGATGATCTGGGGAATTCCTCCATGGTGAAAATTCACCAATATTATTATGCATTTCCTGCTTTTGATGTATTGTTAAGCCATGGAAGGACCTTCTCCCAACAACCTAGGTTGTTCTAAGCACTTGGATTAAAGTGTTGGAAGACCTTCTTTGCACAGGGATATCACTTGATCCCTCTTTCCTAATTTCCTTCAGAAACTTCTAATAAATTTGAAAGGCTTGCCATCTTTGTGAGTGTTGAGACCTAACTCTTACCCAAATGAGTGTTACCTAAATGCCTACTAATTCCATCACTGATTATAGCTGCTTTCAATTTTGCCATCCAAGCATACTGTACCTCCTGTGGTTTCCGAAAGGGGAACTGTATTTCTTGCCTTCTCTACCTCTTGCTGAGTTAAGCTGTAGAATATGCTCAATAACTATTTCTTTAACAACATCCTAATTGTATTCCCCTGGAAGTTAGCAGACAAATATCATCTGCTCTTAGAAATTTGGCAGTGTTTGGTATATCAGTTTGTTCTAGCTCTGATTCAGTTTAGGGTAGTTCATCTGCAAGTAATAAAATCTCACTGACGCTTCTCTAGTGAACCCAGATATAAATAGTTCATTTTGCTTTTGTGGTCTACCTTCCTTGATGCTCCTTTTATGCTTTGATCATTTCCTCTGATGTATTTTGAAAGATCTTTTTATTATTAGCTTTTATGCTTTTAATATGTTGCTCTTCAGACTTTCCTTTAGTTTGCTTCATTGAGGGTTTACATTTAACTTGCCAGAGTTTATATTTTATTCAATTTGCCTTGTTTGGACATTACTTCCTCTTTTGAGAGTATACATGTAGTTACCTTATTCTGTTCTTAAACTAGGATGGTTTTTACTTTTAGTTTTTTTCTCTTTGATCCATACAAAGTCCATTTTTACTAGGATATACACTTACTCAGGATGTCTTATATAATGTCTTTAGACACTCCCCAAATCACCGTCATGATATGGAAATGTACCTCTTTTTCCCCAGCTCTTTGCTACCAGAGGATCACTTTGCAATTACAGCGATCTTCCCTGAGACAGCTGAGTTAAATTAGGACCAGATTATGGCATAAAACAGCCATACCATGCCATATCTTTTGTTCAGCAGTTTCTATGACTTGGAAACATACCTTGAATTTTTATTTTTGTGTGTGATAATGTAGCTAAGAGGAATCTCTGTAATTCTCATTTAAAAAATAAGGTAAGAGAAACATATTCTTTTTTGGATGATGTACTGAGTTTATCTACATTCTTAAATAATAACATTTTAAAAATTGTAGATATTAATTGCTTTTAATAATTTTTGCATAAATAGCATTTATTCTCAATTGCCACGAACAATATTTAAGATGTCACATGTTTTGCCATATTTTATCCACATGGTAGGAATTTTGCCTCATCTGTTTATTTTGTTTGAAGAGTTAAACAGCATCATTTTGTTTAGCGTTGACTGCAAACAGATTATTTCATTCTTCCATAGTCAGAATTCTACATATAGAGAGCTGAAGATGAGCACTCTTCACAGCACACCAAAGCAAAGTGAATGCAGGAGGGCTCAGCCCCTACGAACTTGCAGTTTAAATGAGCCACAGTGAAACCTTAGAGAAACATCACAGTTGTGGTTCTATAATCATTACGATCTCAATTGGTGTCTTTCTGAGTTTGCTGGCTGCATGGAATTGGTTTAGATCAGACCTGCACTCGCAGCTGCATCTCGAGGAACTGCTCAGAGCATACAAAATGGGATGGGGGGTTCTGCCTGTTTTATGTTTTTATGCCAACTTCCTGTCAGCTACAGGAAGACTGACTGAACTGACGTGACTAACAGTGACAAAGCTGAAGTAACACAAATTTGGCCTGTCAGACTCTGCCCCCTCGATTTTTGTTTTGACAACTTTTGATTTTGTCAGAATGGGTATATATTGATTCTCTGCTCATTGCTATGGGATTTATAGTGTTTTTCTCTCTGTCCTTTGGCCCCAAAACAGTACTGGCTCTCACACCAAAATCTAGCCTGAGCTGTTATCTCATAAAAATAAGTGTTTTTAATGATAAACCATTGGATAAATCCATTGAGTTCTCTGACATTAATAAAATGAAATTAAAGCATACACATAAGTCTTCAAAAGGAGACAAGAAGACTGTGAGAGTACCCACACTGAGAGACAACAGCTGGATTGCCATGGCCCTCTAACCCTATATCCCTTTCCTAAAAAGGATCAGGCATCTGGCACTTATACATAAAAATTATTATTGGTGCATATGCTCTGACTGGTGCAGAATGTTGGCCTGTTGTCAGAATATATTGGAATATATTAGAATTTAGCACTCAAGATCTGTGGAGGCCACTCCTGGCCCTCAGAAGCACCTTTGTCAGTGAAAAATTTCCCAGTGAAAAATTTCCTAAATAAGATCCTCAATTGTACTATGGTCGTGAGAATGACAGTCCCAGAAGTCAAACACATGTGAACAGACTTGCATGTACTGCTTCCCTAGGTTCTTATATATAGTCCAAACCCCTACTCTCATTTCCAGAGGTTTTCCAGAGCTTCACTCCTTCCCAATCTGCCAGTCTCCAATTGAAGTCTATTGACACATATTGTTTCTCATTTGCTTACTCCCAGCAGAACCTGAAAACTGAGCTGTTGTCTGCTTCCAAATTATCCTATTTCCAGACAGACCCACAAGGTTCTGGATGTTTAACAAGGGCTTATTGACCCTCTGTGTTATGCCAGAGATTTTCAGGTCTCCCACAAGTGGCTGGAGAAAGTGGAAGTGTGTGGTCAGCACGACAGCAACACACACCATCAGAATGAATTCCTCACCTGGTGTGTGACCCTTTATTACACCTGAGGACCTCAGCTGCGGGCTGGGCTCCGTCTCACCCTGGCCGCCCCTGTGTGGTCTCTGCTGCAAGCCAGAACAAAGCAAGAGGGGGAAAAGATGGAATGCAAGGGGGCTTCGCCTCGCCTCTCAGGAATGAGGGAGCCACAGTGGTTGCTGTACATAGGAAACATTCTCCACCATGTGGTGAGGAACTAAGATTTGAGATTTATAGATTAATCATCTTTTAGAGTCATCACCCTTTGGAAAGTGGTTAGTCTGAAAAACATCATCTTTTTCATATGCCATTCACCTGACATATTTTTCAACATACTAGCTGTGATCATTCCAGATCATAAAGGAATAACCTGTATAAAATAATTTAAAGACATACTGCTGATTTTTTCATTGGGAAAGACTTTAATAAATTCCAGATTCATTTAAAATTCTCTGGCTTCCTTGCTGAATAAACTATCAAAGACCAAGCAAGCCCCCATTAATTACTTTTTTTTCAGTGGGATCTCATGAAGTTGTACTTTCTGAGGAATGCTTTACTGAAGCCAGTTATTATATTGGCTTACAAGAACTAACTGGTAAACATCTCATTAATTAATTTACATTTACCTTTCTCCCCTCATTTCAAAATTGCTTGAAGTGACTATTTCAAAATAGTTCTTAAGGCTGACAGACTAAGATGAAAAATGGTTTCTGTCCAAATTCTTTTCCCTTCAATAGTGAGGTCTCTCCGTGATCTCAGAAGCTTCCCATTTTATATTTGCCATCATATTCCTCGGGTGCAGTAGCTTGTCAGATACAAGGAATTGCAAGACTTGATGTCAGCTCAGCCTGTGTGTCCTCATAATTTTCTTATTGGTTGTCTTAGAGAGCTCATCTTGCCTAAGCTGATAATTTCCCAGAGGTTTTCAAATAAAAGATATGCATATAATGTAATTTGATATAGTTAATAGATACTTTTCTTTGATAGCGATATGTTGATCAGGATCAGAATTTAGTCTCAAAAGTTGCACACAGGCAGGCAATGTGTTTATGAAAACACAAAATCAAAAACTAGGGGACTGGAGAAGAACCTCAGAGGAAACACTACTTGGCTAGTAGTGAACCATTTTGCTTTAATGGTATGGGCCCGCTTGAAAAAATAAATGCATGTATTTTTAGTTGCGAAAGCTTGTAAAATAAAAGTATCACAGCTATTTTTTTCACTAAATTATTTGATTCTGTTGACACAAAGCATGTACATTTCTGGACAAAATGTTATAAAATATTCTGACATATTTTAATATAAACAGGAACATTTTCGGTGATTGCTTGGATCTAAAATGTTTTTCCACTTGACATTTGTTTATACTTCCTAGGAAAGAAACTCTATTTATGGATAGCTGAATAACACAAATAAACATGTGAGAGAGCTGAAAAATCAGCTTTGATTATGCATGAAAATCTACAATGTCATTGTGTACTCTTGTGCCGTATTCTGATTGCCTGTTTATTTTTACAGAGCTGCTGGTGAGCCCATGGAAGAAGAGCCAGCCTTGTGAAGTGCCAAGTCCTCCGTGATATTTCCTGTGGGTGACATCATTGTGTATCCCCCAAAGCACCCTCAGACATGTCTTGTCTGCTTCTTGGGTGGCACAGATCAGATGGAACATAAACACTGGGCACAAAACTCTGAATAGCAGCTTCACTTGTTCTTTGGATGGACTTGAAAGAGCCCGAAAGATTCCTTAAATGTAACCGCTACAATTCTAGAGTTACAGTAAAACGGGCTTGGGAGAAAGAGCCTAGAGCATGCTTTTTTTATGCTGTTTGACCCACTCACCAACACAAATTGTGAAATAGAGTATTGCAAAATTTTACATGATAGATTATAGATATGAGAATTGCAACAGCCAGCAACATACTCTGTGAACTCCATGAATCACTTTCTGACACTTTTTACTGGATAATTTTTTTCATACTGTGTTAAATTGTTAATAGAATTTGTTTTCTTTGCTCCGTGTAATGAAGAAAAAAAAACCCACCCTTATTTTGCGTGCCATTTTTTAACTTCCTGTAATGAATTCTTAGCTAAATAAGTGAAAAGTGTTTAAATTATGATGAGGGATTTTAGCTAAAGGGAAAGCACTTCTTACTGTACTATAAATCCCCCAAAGTACTGTGCTTGGTGGTGCTTTATTTTCTCTTCCCTGTTCCCGGCCATCCCTCCCCATTTCATGTAATCTTTTCTATCATAAAAACACATTCATGATTCTCTAAAATGAGCGATCTTTTGCCTTTAAGAAAAAGTGCTGTACCCTCTGTAGTTGACAGTAGCGCTCACCATATGTGCAGCAGAGATCAAGTATGGATAGTTTTTCAAACGTGTTTTTGGTTTGTTCTGAAATGTTTCTGCGTTCTGGCTCCAAAGCAGCGACCTTCAGTAACTGCGTGCAGCTCATTTGAAGCTCAGGTGTTTCTGTGGAGGTTGTGTGGGAGTGTTTTTTACAGGTCGTGACGTGAATACGAACTGATTCTTTTATGTAGTCCTGCACCAAGGGAACTGATGTTGCTTAAGAAGCTTCAAAGAGTTTAGGCTTTTTTTTTAGATCCCCAAAGTGCAGCAAGATCTCCCTGCAATGTGACTTTAGTTGTTTAATTCCATGTTTGAGAACGTAACATAGAGTTGTGCCTTTAGCTGAAAATGAACGCTTAAACTGTTACACGTGTTGCCTTACTGTCAGAGGGAGAGATGGGGCATGTATGTAGGAGTACTTCAAATGAACAAAACTCTGCTACAGTAACTTTTATTTTGTTTACAACTTTCTCACCTAATGAACCCCGGGAGATACCTTGAAGTATTCAGCTTGCAGTATTTGATAGCTTGCTCAGCTTTTAAAAGCAAGTGATGTTCATTTTTTATATATTTTCCAAATTCAAGGAAAAAAAAAAGATATATATTAAAGCCATAAGTGAAGACTGTCATGCTTTTTATTCTGAAATCTGAAAGGAACCTTAATTAAAACAAGATTTTGGGGAAGGCCATGATATGAAAGATATGGAACAATATGGTTTCAGTTATAGGCAGACTCAAACCTGTAAATCAAAGATGAAAGATTTCACTCAAATAGAATTATATAATTCTCTTTTGTTATGCAGTCAGACTATATCTTTCATGCATTTGGGTTTGTTTACGATTAGCATTTTAATTTTAAAGACTTTTATTACTTATACCAAAGCTTTCCACTACAAGTTAGAAATCTGAGGCATGCTTTGAAAAGGGAAAGCTAAAAAAGGGGATGTCATTTCCTATAATGTGAAGTAAACTTTTATTCTGAAAGGTTTACTCTAAAATGAATGTATGCCCCTTAAAAAGGGAAATAAAATTCTGACCCTCAGAAAGTGAAATAAAATTCTACCCCCCATTTACAAGCCAAAACCATGCTTGTTTTAGTAATGCAAAGAGTCCCAGCAGGCTAAATTAACTCCTGGTGTAAACCACCTTGCCTGACTTTGGGCTGTTCTGAAGGGGTTGTTCACATGACTAAAGCAATCAGGAGTTCCTCCTGCATTTTCAGCAGACTCGTGATGGCAATCTTGCTTGCCATTTACTGCGATTTTGTTATGGTCATCAAAGAAATCTCCCTTCAAGGAAACCAAGGGCTATAGCTGATGAGTTGGGTAATTTGTAGAGCTTTTCACATTTTAGAATAAAGGCTGCAAAATTTTAATTGAGTGCACAGTAACATCATTTTAAAATTAACTCTAAAATTTATTTGTGTCCTTAGCGTGCATGAAATTGTATATGAATTGCAATCTGAAATGTGAGTTACAAGCTTTTGCAATCAAAGTCTGTATTCTGGGGTGCAAATCAGCTTAAGCTGTTTTTTGTAGCTGGAAATGCTTTTAAAATGCCAGAATAATTTGAATTAAACCACATTATAAAGTCACACTTTTATACATTTTTACAGATGTAGTCCCAGACAGATATCTAGACATGCTATGACATGCTATTGGTTGAAGCAGGGATCATTTGGCTAAACAAGTGTGCTAATAAACTGCACACAGATCGTGTCCAGAACTCTGTTCTGACTGAACTCAATAGCAAAGTCCTCTTTGATTTCAATGGGAGATGGATCAGGCCCTGTTTTTCTTTTCCCCTTTAAGTCAAGAACGCCATTGCTTTTTGATTATGTCATTCCAAGGCATCTTATGGCCCTCTGGGAAATGATTGAGGCTTATGGTGAATATCAACACTTCCTTCAAAGCAGACCTGGGCTTTCTGAGAGGGCAGTTTCACTTGCTGCTGTTTTCTTCTCACAGTATTTTTTATTACCATCAATAGCTCCCCATGGACTAGAGTTAAAATATCTTCCAGCAATTTTAGTCATATTTCCAGGGAAATATTCACATAGACACTCTTAAAAATGCCCAGTTTTAACTGGATTCAACAACTGATTCCAAGAATTTCAGAAAGATGCATGGATTGCGTGTTTCAAAAGTAAAAATTCAGATTTTTGAGGAGACATCATAGTCTCATGTCTCCCACAGACCTTTCCCACTAGGCTAGAGAGATTGACACCTCTGAAAATTCAGTCCCAGATATTTCAAGTTGTCTGCCAAAATATCTATGTCTGAGCTTAGATTGCATCTAAAACTGAGCTGAAATGCATGAACAAGATGGGGTGAGGGTGGTTTCTGTGTGTGATTCCATGGGGAAGGTGAAGCTGAGGAGGCGGCAGGGAGCACTCGGAGCCAGGGTGACCCTCTGCCTGGCGCTGGTGGCACGAGGGCTGCAGGCAGGCGGAAGAACATCCCACAGTACCTCCACCCCGGGCTGCCATTGCCATTGGCAGCAAGTCTTTGCCTCACGGGGGAATCCTGCAGTAATTTGCACTCTGCCCCTGTGCCAAAGTCACCAACTACCAGAACAAGAAATGCCTCAGCAGCAAGTCCCACTAACATGGTTGCTCCAGTTCATTTTCTTCTCTAGCATTAGGAAAAAACTATTAAGCTCAGTGGGGCTTTTCTTGTATTACTATGCTTTTCTCGTTTGTACTTTTCTTGTATTCTTAGGTCCTTCAGTTCATAGTACAAACTGAAAACTAAAAAGAGACATGACTTGGGATATCAAGAAAAGAATGATTTTTATCCAGCTTAAGGCTCTTACCTGGGCTGGAGTAAGAACAGTGATGAACAGCAAATCTCAGAACTGCTAAAACCTAAGAGTGTCTTGCACTTCATTTTTGGACTCTGTGGAGGAATTCTGCATATGCTCATTTGGTTTTAATGTAATTTGCAGCTTGATTATATGATCTCTTTTCAGGCAACATTTCTAGTGGGTAATCAAAGTTCACAGGAATTTTGCCAGTGTAAAGATGACAGAATTATTCCCTTTTTTAGTCATGTACCTTTCTAATTTCACTTTCAATGCAAATCAAGCAACTAATTCCAAGAAAGTGAATCTGAGAAAAGTAAAATCGTTAAGCTATCTTAAACAAACATCATAAAAGAAACAGAAAACATTACACAAATAAAGATGACTATGCCTTTACTTTGCAAAAAAGTCAACAACATGCTGCAGGCTGAATATAAGTGGCAAAATGAACCCCTCTCTAGAGTATGTGGTATTTTAGTTGGTGTCTTATCTAAGTTCAGCCTCTCTGAAAAGCTGAGAGTCACAACGGAGATGTAATATTAGAAAGGTTTTGCTGCAGCCAACACCAGAGATCCTGTAGAGAGCAAGAATGTAGAGACTGACTAATTTTTGTAGACAGACAGCAGGACACTTTCGGGGCAATGTGTCTGGGACAAAGAATTAGAGGGAACTTTTCCAAAGGCACTGATGGCTGTAAGACAACTAACTCCTATTAGCTTGCAGGGACAAGGAGGTGCTCAGCAAACATTTATTCTTTGGGAAGTATCCCCCCTGTCCCACCAGCATGCCCACATGCATGCAGATGTGAACCTTGCTGGGCTGTTTTCTCTCCTAAGCAGCCACAGCAGCAGCAGCAGCAGCAGCAGCAGCAGCAGCAACAGCAGCAGCAGCCGTGTGTGCTGCCCTGATGTGTGTACTGTGCATTTGCCTGAGAAGTTCTCAGCCCCCGGCAGACACTTCATAACATGACTGATAGGGGAATTATTTTTTTTTCTCAGTAGTGGCCTTTCCAGAAGCATAGCAGTGCATGGTTGTTTTATTTTTAAAGGTCACAATAGAGCTTTGTGAACCATTGTACTTTCTTTTTTTTACAGACTCCATATGGAAGTAAAACAGAATATGTACCTGGGGAGGGGGGATGTGGTGTGTGGAACCCGCCAGGAAAGAATCTCTCTTAAATCAGGTTTCTGCTACTTGCTTTTCATCCTGGATCTGAAGAAGTATGGGTTCTAAGTTATCATTTAAGATCTTTCTTTGTCATGTCACTTGCTTTGTTTTTGTACCTGTAATTGAATTCACCCTACTAACACATAGAAAACCATCTTTAAAAAATCTGTCTTTTCTGACAGATTCCTCTGCCCTTGGTGTGGGAATGAGAGTAGCTTATCTTTGTCGCTTCTCGCAGCAATTAAATGCTTCATTTTTGTAACGGATCCAAACTGCAGCAGTATTTAAAGAGTACTGTTTAGCTGGCTGTCTGCTGACTGTTAAAAAAAGAAATTGTGAAACTTACATTCCTCTCTAACCTCAAAAGAGACCCATTTTGATTTTAACAATGACATTTTTTCACTTGATCCAAAAGGGTTTTGTCCCATGACATCTTCTAGCAACCCAGTTCTAATCACTAGTAAATGGCACACTACAGAGTGGAGACCAAAAAGTACAGACCTTCCAGCAACCCTCAGTTATGTCTCTTCTGCACAGTCCTTCATTCTGCTCTAGTGCCATGCTCTGTGGTGCAGCATATTAGCATAGATGATAGCAAAATATAAATTGTTCTGCACCATCAGAGATACTGCTCTTTGGATGTCCATTAGCACACTGTGAGTTGGGCTGCCATTTGTAAGTGCTGTGATTTATAACAAAGACATGCTTCTGTGGGGATGGTCTGAAGACAAGTGGCACATGCAAGCAGTGGCATTGGCACTGTGCAGTGAGAGTGATTCTGTGCCGAGATCTCCACACATTACCCGCTTCCGATGGTACGCCTGCGTGGCCAGAGGCACATTTGCAGTAGCAGAGCCATAGGATGTCCTGATTCAAAGACCACCTAAATCCCTCCTCTAACAGGCTTTGGGTGATATTTGTGAGGCAGCTAGAGGAGGAAACTGAACTTTGTGCTCAGCCACACAAAACTAAAAAAAGCCCAGGTAAAAGGTTTGAGCTTCCCCACACATACCTTTTCCTGATATAAGGTGCCAGCTCTGCTCCTAGAAAAGTCTGTCTGAAAGAACATTGACTGTGATGGATCTATTCTATTGGCTTCACAAGTGTGTATACGTCATGTGTTAGGGGAACAGGTTCATACTCATGTCTCTTGCTGCTTATTTCACTGCTATTTTAAATTTCATGATTGGCTTAATATTCCAAGTTAGGATGCAGTAGGAAAGCGTAAAGCAATACCTGGTGAAGTCATAACTAAGGCTTTCAAAGCAAGCTCACTGCCATGGGTTTTTACAAGACTGACTTTTTGGTCTAGGGATGCACAGCTGAAATGTCTATTTTTTTTCCTTGGGAAATTGATGTTGCTATCTGTTTCCATGATAAAAATCAGTCCTTTTGCTCAGAGCTCTGAAAGTTTATCTGTAATTTGTCTTTCCAGGCAGAGCAGATTCTAAAGGATAAAGCATCAGTGGGACTGACCCAAAGGGCAACATTTTTAAAGGTCAATAGTAATATTTCCGTAAGAGTAAAAGGAACCATTGTTATTATTCCTGATACATTTTTGTATCTGAAAGTATCCAATGAGTAATGTTAAGTAATATTGTGCTCCAGAACTTTGTTGATTATAGATATATGAGCATTGGATTGGCGTGAAATAGTCTTCAACCAAGCTGTTAAAATCCCTTTTGTTTTGTGTTTTGTATAATTCTTTGGCTATAGTCTTGTCCTAGTGTTAATAAAAGCTATTTGAAGTAAGCTCTTTCAATATTCTGAGGGTTATTTTTTTCCTTGTTTTATTTTTTAATCAGTGCTAAAAAGAAGTGGAGCTTTGAACATGCCACCCTGGTTGGATCATAGAATTCTGACTGTTAAAATACAAAGTGGGAAGCATGGTGAAGCTGGAGTGCATAAAAAAGGAACCACAAATGTTAATGTAAAAGTAATGTTACATAGCAGGCTAAAACACACACAAAGCAGAGCATTGCAGAGCTCCGGCTCCAACACCAAGCTCATATTCTATAGTTCCTTAGGCTCATTGTCCTGAGGCGTTGCAGAACACATAATTCTCCTCCCAGTGAAGCAATTTAAATAGTACATGCACTGTTTTGAAAGCTGTAAGGCCCCTACTTTGTGGGCGGTGGGGAATACCCAGCACTCTGCAGCAATGCTCTGGACCGTGGTATTGCTCCGGCTCCAGAGTGCTTTACCAGCACTGCTGCTGTAAAACTCAGAGTTGTTACCTTGATAGAACAGACCTGTTTGGAGAAAGGCACCCACAAAAGCAGTGGAGTGAGGAAGGAGTGTTTGCTGTGAGCACATTTTGATCGCTTGCACATTGTCAAAAGATTGAAATTGCTTCTGTGTGTGGACCTTCGTGCCCCTGAACTTGAAAACTCAGCAGAGAGGAGGGTAGCTGGGAAGCACAGGCTCTTTGTTTGCACATGGAAACCCCTACCTTCTGGCATGTATCCAGAGCTGCTCCAGAAGGGGATTAAAACCAAAATGAAGCTAAACAGCATCCTATAATTTTAGCCTTTTTTCATTCTTCAGAATAACACATCTTTTTCTTTTCTGGGGAAAAGGACCCCAAACCTAGGAACGCACAGCTCCGTTCCATCAATAAAATACTGTTTGAAGATCTGAACATGTAACATGTAATTTCCTTGGCATATTTCAAAGAAGTTCCGTGCACAAAGGATCTCAATCTATCCAGTCTATCTATCTACTTCTCTGCTTTGCTTGTTTCCTGTGATTCCATTGTGATAAATTGCAGAGCCCTGTGATAAATTACATTCATCATGTCTTTCTGGCTGCCTCACCTGCATTTTGTACATTAAATCGTCTCTCCTGGGTCTACTTCTAACATTCCAACCTTGTGAGAGATTCCAGCTAGACACCGTTGCTGCTTTAAAATCAACCTGCCATAATTGACCTTGCCTTTGAGAAGTGGAGTGTGTTTTTGGAAACCTTCAGACTAACAATGCTTCTAGGAATCGCCTGTAGATGGGTGGGAGTGAATTCTTTCAGATTCCTTCTCTCATGTTTTTTCACTGCTTCCCCTGGAGATTCTCCTCCCCAGGAAAAATCTTTCTTTCCATTGGCAGCTTTGAAAGGAGTAGCAAGAGTTGGATGGCTCTTTGTCTGAAAGGGTAAATAGTGAGATAAAGCTGAGTGAATATGTGCTGAGCCACTGCTCTTCTCCCATATTTCCGCCTCTTTTCCTTGACAAATAGAAGGAGAAGGATATTAAAATTGTGGAGTTTGGTTTCAGTATGCTAGAGATACTTTTTGTTTATTTGTTTGTTTGTTTTTAAAGAGAAAAGTTTGGTTTTTTCCTTTTGCTGTCACGGTGCCCAGGTACAGTACTTCATCCATACAGGCCTCTTGGAGACTTGTGAAATAGGGTTTTGCAATTCTTGTTCACATCCTTTTCTGGGGTTCCTTCCCTGTAAAAGGGAACAGGTTCAACAAAAAACCCAAAATGAAATTCTGTATTTTACTAGAAGCTGAGTGAGGGTGTGGATCAAGGATTTTGTGCAAAATTTATATTCTTAGTTTGTATGCTGCTTCTGGCTGAACTTCTCTGTTGACATATCACTGAAAAACACCCAGCCTGTTACGGCTGTTGTATGAATTTCTTCATAGATTGTTAATAACTGAATAGAACATGCCTGGTAAGATCCTAAATTACCTTTCTTGTGGTATATTTTATGTACAAACAACATAATCTTGCACCATTCAGATGATCATAGCATTTGAATGCCTTTTTCTTTAGCTATCTAGCCATCTAGCTATCTTTAGCTATCAAATTTAATTAGATATTGGTCTGTGATAAAGTTATTAATTGTTATCAAAACAAAAAATCAATCAATCAAGGTAAAAGCATACATTACAAATATTTATGTTCCCCCAAGTCAGTACAGCTTCGTTTTCCATATTCACAGTATCTACACTAGCTGTGACAGTGGCCCAGCCTAACTGCATGAAATTCTGCCAGACTCCACACATGAACAAAGAGTAGGAAGATAACTGGCATAAGTTGTAATATTTTCTTCTCAACTTTCTATTCATTGTCTAAATTCTGCTCTCCAACTTTGGCTGTGTGAGGCAACACAACCAGTGAAAGTCTAACATTTTTCTCTATATTTTCGGTTACCTAGTCTTGAAAACCTTATTGGAACATCTGTAGATAATCTAATATTGAGTCTATAATTAATCTAGACTTGTTACAATTAATTTGACCTACAACCAGGGATAAATTAGATAATTCCTTTTTCTATCTACAAAATACAGCAGGAAGAATAACAACTGATTCTTAGAAAACAAAACCAAAAATAATCCTGCGATTGACTTCTCTCATTCTCCGCTGCCTCTCCTTCTCCCTTCAAAATCATGTTATAGAGATATATATTATGTTAGCTGAAACACAAATGTGTATTGTCCCTCACTACATCTGATGTGTAGCAGTTCTGTCTCTGCCACCTGAGCCATTAGGAATCAGTCCTGGCTCCTTTTGAGCTACTGCCTGAAGCGGGTGTTTGGGTTCATATCGCAAGTCGAGCATATAATTTAACAGCTGCAGCAACATCTGTAAAAAGCAAAAAGTGCTGAAAAGCTTAAAAAATAAATGTGTTCTCCATTTCTCCTTAAAAATGTCCAACAAATTATTTCATGAGAAGCATCATCACAGCGTAGTGTTGTCTTGCAATGAACTCTTTCCATCTTTGTTGACCTAAGACAGCTCTTGTTATCTCCTTTAGAGCCTGCATCTGAACTGGAAATGTAAATGTAGAGTGAGATCAGACAGCTCTGCCTGAATCCTCTTTGTAATATCAAAATTTGCCCATAGACATGGTTGCTGTCCTTTTCTTCACTGGAGCTGTAAGTAGCTCTTTGGTTACTGCTTGATGGCACATCATGGAAGAGTGGTCCTGGACGCAGGCTCTTAGTAGAACTTATTGCTTCTTGCTGCTGCTGAACATGTCTTCTGTGATTTCTATGGGAATGTAAGTGGTTTATTGATTGAGCTGACAAGGTCTGCTGAGAACTGGTTGTGGCTAGCAAGCATCTGCTGTACAGAAATTTTTTTTAAGTTAGGAGAAACATCTGCGAGAAAAAGAAATTATTGATACTGCAGTGCTGACAAATAGTCATTACTAGTGTACACCATGTCTCTCTGTCTTCCATTTCAGCAGGAAATAGACTTTGCATAGCAAAATGGCTCTAAGTGAATTACTTTTTGAGCACTTTTTGCAGCTGAGTGGTTTGAAGAAATAATTTTATTTCAGTGGCACTCAACATGAAAATCCAAGATCCTTGTAAACACCCAGGGTTTCATACTCACAAGAGCCACAGAAGCAGGCCCGTCGTTGCCTCTTTTCACAGATACGATTAAATGAGTTGTTTGAGGATCCACAAAGAGCTTGTAGCTGATGGAAAAATCTCCAGAGCTACAGTCCTTATGCCAGCACCCAGACTGTCCATGTGACTATATTTCTTCCAGATGCCTTCACATTATAAAGTAAGTGTGTGTGTATTTGTGACTTCAGATGCTGAATCTGCCTCTTCTAATTTTAGCTCATTGTTTTGAGCTTGCTTGTTCTCTGGCATGCGTGTTACTTACTGGAACATTGCTAAACAACTAAACCTTTTATTTATTTTTTCAAAGAAGACTGTATGAGCATATAGAGGAGATGTGGGATTTTTATGAATCATATCCTGTAGTCTCCTTGTGTTTTTACTTCTCTTATTCGCTCCTCATTTTTAAAAGGCCTTCACATAACAGAGAGCTGTTTGGGTTATATAACAATCCATGCACAGGAACTAGACCTTTTCTTTACCCTGCTAGACATGCTGGCTGGGATGATTTGAATGTAGATTTCAAAGAACAAAAAAATGTCAATAAATACTGCACTTGTGTAAGGGGTAACAACTGAACCATTTTAGATGAGGCTTCAGGGAGTTTGGAAGGAAGTTATCTCAAGGCTTGCAGTGTTTATAAGCATAAGATATTGTGGTTCTTATTACCAAGCAAAGAAACATCAGCCCTATCCTTATGCCTCCTATTCACCTTCGGGATTCAGTGAACGGACAGGTGAGAACAGGCATAGGCTGCATGCACCAAGCCCTCACAAATAAATGTAAAGCAAAGCCCTGTACCACATTTCAAGCTGTGTTGTAAAAACCTGCTTCAACAGGTGATTTCTCAAATCTGCTTCTATTTTCTTCCTGCTTAGAATTCCTCTGAGCAGTGTTAATGACTTTTCAAGGTACATTTTGTTAGATCCTCCTATATACAATTGTTTAAGCATCTTCATGAATACATGAAGGAAGTAGGTAGTTCATGTCAAAGAATATCTGTTGTTCAGCTGTAAATTTGGGTTTCATCTTCCCTTAAAACTCTCATAGGAAGTCCAAGGTGTTATGCTCAGAATACATACTCAACCACAGGCAACGAAGAAGATGAAGACAAGTGTGGTCATATTTCAAGCATAAAGAGACTTACATGGATGCTATGCACCATGTCCCCACAGGATCCATGGTGACAGGGCCATCACAGTCTAGAGCAGTGGGACATGATTCAAAGAAGTCTAGGACATCCTTCATCCCCTTGCAGAATCAGAATAAGCTGCTGGAGAGAATCCTCTAAGAGCTCAGAAAAAATCTAAGCTGAGCCTCACGCACTGTGAATCTCAGAGGTGAGTGGGAAAGGACCAAAAAACTCCACAGTTGCCCCTATTAATGGATCATGAACTGTGATATGAACAGCAGCACGTATCTGAGTGGCTCAGAGGAAAGTTTAAAATCAGATTGCAGCAAAATGTGGCCGCTGAGGTCCAACCTCATATACCCATCTTTGGTTCAAAGAGAATGAAGAAGCAAGGCATGATATAGGAGGAATTATCCCAATATGTATTACCTATCACCTCCTCATGTTCTGCATGTCTTCATGAAAGGAATTTTAAGGACATTGTGAACTGTGTCTAGAAATTGAAAGGGAAATATGGTCCAGGGAGAGACTACTCTGTATGCTGTATAATTCCATGATAGACTCCACAAGTGACACAACCTTTGCTAAAGGGGATGTGCTAGGTGGTACGAACATGTCACAGGAGAAGACATATTGATCACATTGGATCTTCCATTTCTTCTCCATACAGTAATAACAATATAAACTCTCCATAGCAGTGTGCTAATGCTGAACTTCCTGGCAGCCGTCTGTGAGAGTTATTACACGGGAAGGAGGGCAACCCTGACACAGCTGGGACCCTGTCAGGAATGCTGGCAGCAGCACATCTCTTCACTTTGCAGACTTTTAGACCAAGCGAATGTGTATGTGATTGACAATAGACTGACTTCATAAGAAAGATAAGATTTGAAACACATACAGTATGTTTTTTGATGCTGGGATATATTTCCTCTGGCTTCTGTTTTCAGTTGTGTCCATGCCTATATTATCATATCTAGCATCTATATCTAGCATCTATATCCCTGGCTCACAGCGGGAGCAAACCTGTGTGAGGTCTGGAGGGTGCCTATATGCTATCCAACATACTTTCTTACAGGAGATATAATGGTATTAAGCTGACTGAAGTCATGAATCTAAAAATGTAACTAATGATGATTATTGAGGGATACTACCTGTAGAAACAGGGTCGGGCTATTGTTAAAATAAGGGTTCAGTATGTCCCTTTTCTGGTGATGAACTGCATAAAAGTTTGTGATGAATATTTCTCTGCTCCTACTTCACCAGTCACAAAATATAGTAGTAATTACACTGTATCTGGAGATGCTGTGAACCACAGAAGGACTCTGTGAACTTCACTGAAGATAGCAGATAAGATGCACTGAATTCTGTGGAAAATACAGGTTTTTATAACTACAACACTATCTTCTTTTAAATCCTATGTTAACTATACTTTAGGCATTTATGATATTTTCATTAAAACCATGCTTTTAGACAATATTTTAATTGGTTGCAGAACATCAGTGCTGGGCTTTCAAAGACTTGCCTCCTTGAATCCAACATCAACATTGCCTGAAACCCTGCTGGCTGCCAGCTCCTCTGCTGCCTAAGCTCTATCGTGATCCTCAGGCGAGGTATTTTCAGAGCGTGTCACCTTCTTGTACACTACCAAGGCTTTTGTGCTGACTCAGCACCCCTGCCCTCTGTACCCATGGTTTGGGCATTCCACCATTCTCCTTGGAAAGCATGCCAGTGGCAATTTTAGGCATGATCGCCCACAGCCTGCTTGGTTTGGTAGATGTGTCCCTTCTTCTCCTGCCCAGTCACTCCTATTCCTGCAGAGAACCATAGTCTCAGGACATTAAGCAGAGCTGGGCAGACTTTTTCAAAAACTGTTTTCATTCTTCTCCAGAACAAATTGCTTTACCTTTTCTTTTTCAAATCCAAGAGTTTAAAACCTTGTGGAAGGGGGACAAAGGGAAATATTTGGTCTTTTTTTGTTCTTATTGTTTTTTCGCTTGGTTTGGGAAACACGGGCATGTGGTTATTCCCAGGATGAAATATATTCCCCAGTACCCTGTCAGCTGCTGATTGTGTCCGATAGTCCTGTCAGCTTCACAGCTGCTGTTAATAGCCATACCCTGCTTGCTGTGGCACTGCACCCCTACCTCCTGGGGCAGTGTGTAACCACTGAGCCACACGGCCATGCCTGATCCCTCTCTCACTCTCCCAATGGATAATTAACCAGCATGCATTTAAGCAACATGTAAATTGAAGCTGCCCCTAGTGCCCCCAGATTTCAGTTTTCCCACGTCGGCTTTGACTTGTCATTCCCCTCCAGGCAAGGACCATGACTGTGTCTTTCTCAAAGCCTTGCTCATCCAAGCCTAGGAGAAAAGACAGAAGCATGTTTCTCCAGCTGGTTTTGTGCATGGCCTGATCCCAGAGACAGGCTTGGAGAAAATCTGGCATAATGGGCTCTTGTGGATTGGCATAAGCTTCAGTCAGTTTCCTGGGGCTATAGGTCCTAAACCAGGATGTTGCCCCAGGCTAGAATTGTAAAAGCCAAAGGCAGTTTTGAGGAAATGGACTCAAGTTTTCTCCTAAATTTTAGCAAAAAAGTCTATCACTGAAATGACCCAACACAAATACTTATGTAAACTAGATTTTGGCCCAATTGGAATTCAGATCCAAGTGCAGAGCCACAGTTAGACTGTGATATTTCTCTAGCATTGCAATATGTCAGGAGAGTGAACTGTTCCCAAGGATCAAACAATCAATACTCTCCCAGTGTTCTCTTCCTTTTGTTTTCTGATATATCTTCAAATATGTTTTACAAAGCAGCCAGGTGTGCAGCAGCCAGAGAGGAGCAGGAGAGCTATTTGTGATGATCTGCATAGCCACCTTCTGGGCAGGCAACTCACAAACTGTGAGCAGCAGCAAGCTGGACAAAAGAGCTATGGCTTCGGGGATAAAGACAACTACAGCTGGTATCTTCCATGGACTGGACACACAGGAGAGCCAGGGACAAATATATTCTGTGCTGTGAATTAAAATAGCAACAGATGGGACTTCTGATGGTGTTTTGGTTAGTTCTTGTAAGAGTAAAGATATTCTTTCTTATCCTTGGGCCAAATAATGAAGTGTCCTCACTGCCTGTTGTAGAGTAGGCTTTTTTTGGCTGCAGAATTGTTCTCCTTCTTACCCCCTGCTACATCATCCACTTCCCCCTTATCTCACGTGTTTTCTGTTACGTTATAGCCCACTTGAATAAGAGTACTAAAAACGAAGTTTCATTAGCTGTATATGTTCTGAGAAGGCAAGTATGCAAAGAGAAGTTCGTAAAGCTAACCGGACAAGACAATAATTTAAGTGCCATGTTCCTCTTAACAATTAATTGATGTTAAGAATGAGAATAAAGTACACTGATTGAAACTTGTCCTTCTAGATGTAGCTTTTATTCCCATTTGACTACATTTATTTTTCTACCATAACCTTTGGCTCGTTTGAGTTATTGTTTCCCACAATCAAATATGTTAGTGTAATAGTAAAGATTTCCAGAAGGACTTTTTTCCCTCTGCTACTTTGGGAAAGGCTCTGCATGTAAACTGCTGTATGACTTCATGCTAAGTATGCACACTAAACATGATACGTTTATTTTATCATTTGTAGCTAAAGAGATGTAATTATTTAAGTGGGTGTAATTTAGTGTTATGGCATCCCTCAAATTGCAGTCCTGAAATTACTTTAATCTATACTTTGGCTGAGGAAATATATGAAAAATTGAAAAGCTAAACAAAACCCCTGATGCCCATAAAGGAGTTGTTTCTGGGGGTAGCATGGACGTCCTTGTGACATCTTTTCAGGAAGCAGTGCCACTTTTGCAAGAGCTTTACTGTCTATTGAACTATTTATGGACTATTTATCAGTCATCACTGAGGGTGGTTTACCACCAGCAGGCTTATGTGTCAAACTGAAAATGGGTGCTCTAGGCAAGCTACATCACATACTGTGCCTTTTACTGCCTGTGGAAAGAGCAAGGGACTAAGCTGTCCATCCTTTTGGGGACACAGTACGCTGAACTTTTGCTGCTTTTAATCTTAACAAAAGCCTATTAGTTAGAAGTTGTGAGTCTTTCCCCATTGTTTACATGCAACTTTCAAAGCCTGCAGCAACAGCAGCACACCAAGTTGTGAGAAAACAGCAACAACAAACTACTGTCTTCTGATTTTTGAAAATACATTTTGCAAGAAAAGCCTCTCTAGATTCACGTCCGTGCTTTCTAGCAACTAGTACTCTGTGAAAATCAGCCTGAGTTCTTTAAAGAGTGGTTTCATTAAGAATCTGTGCTTTATTGACTGGGTGTGGTATCCTGGTTTTTTTAATGACTTAAGCACATTTTGAGCTAAGTAGAGTAGCTGTCCAATACTTTTGCTAGAATGAAAATATCAAAGTCAGCTCTTAATATTACCGGAATCTCTTCTATGAAAAGCCATCACAAACAGAAGTTTGTAATATCTGCATTTAAATAAATTTAACTTCTTAGTAATTCTCTAATAACTGTGGGCTACCTCCTGTTCCCATTGAAGTCAGTGGGAATGTTGCCATTGACTTCACTGAGCTTGGGATTTAGTTTCCTTTCATCAAAGATTGTTCTAAATGTAGATCCCTGCAGCCTCAGTTTGGTATATATCTCCATCCCAGTTTAGCATTAAATTAAAAGGACTCTTGCAATAAACTAAAGCATTTTACTTCCTTTTAGAGCCACCTCCTGCTACCACCCGTTGAGACTAGGAGAGCTGCCCTGGTTTTTTGGATTTATGAGTGTGTTTCTTTTTCCACTGTGGATGACTACGTTAACTGCTCCAAAGTTATTCCTCCAAAACCCCAGAACCTCTGCAGCAGTAGAGGTGGAGTGGTTTGTTCCTAGCCTGCTATTCTGCCTCTAAAACAATTGTGAGGAGGAAGTTCCATTTTCTCTCTAGACACCTGGCACCAATAATAACTAATGTAAATTGTGGCTTAAAGCAATAAGCAGACCCTGTGAATGTAAGTTAAGAGCTTATCTGTGTGAATTTTACCTACAAAAACAAGCTGCTCATAGATAAATCTTCTGTCAATTTTTATAGTCCTGGAATAGAAGTTATTTTTTCTTACCTTTATTCTGTTTTGATATCTACCAGAAGAGACAACCAAACTTTTGCTCAGATAGTGAAATAGCAGTTAAAAGAACCTGAGTCAAAAATCTGTTTCCATCAGGGCAGCTTTGCCCAACGATACTATTTCTGTTGTTGCAGAAGGTACTAATTAATCTATCTCCTAAACCATATTTTTACCCAAGTTTGGATAGAGAGCCAGAACCTTAAAGAAGTCTGTTTATTCAATTAATGCCAAGAAGGAAAGAAGTTTGACTTAAAGATAGTGAAAAATATAGTGGACAATAATAGGGAACGAGAAGAAAGCAACTATATAAACTGATCTTCAAAATGGGAACATACAGACAATGTAGACCAATCAAGCAGAGCAGAATGAAAGCAGCTGGAAAAAAACCTTAATTAAACTGCAGCCTTCTGCAGTACCTCTAGAGCACAGCATCCCATCCTCTCTGCTTACCTGTTCTTGAGGGCTTTTACTATGATCAACATAAATCCCTTAGCTTTTGTAGGAGACTCCTACCCAAACTGCTCCATTACATTCCAAAGGCTAGTTGACTGAAAATAGATTTTAAAGAAGCAAAGTTTTAGTTAGAATTATTGCTCATGTATGCAATATGTTAGAAGCCTGACCAAAACCTCCTGAAACAGAAGCAGTTCTCTGTTTATTACACTCATCTGGGAATAAGACATCCAAAGGACTCAGACTTTAAATGTCCAAACTCTGAAGATGCCTACCTCTCCCACAGGGACTTATTATTGAAACAAAATCGTGCTACTGAAGGCAGCTATCACTGACATGTTAATATGCTTGACTTATTACCAGAGGTGTTTGATTTGGGGTTTGAATGTGTGTCTGTAATAGGTAAGTGTTTTTAATGTGTGCAAGAGAGGAGTGAGTAGTGACTCTTAACAGGGGAAACTCAAGTCTCCACGGGAACATAACAAACGTGGTTGCACAACAGTGATGCTTGCATTTCTAGGTATGTATCTGTTTCTTGGTCCATTTCTGTCATGCTGTCACCTGGATTATACATTCAGTTGCACTGTTAGCATCATTACCAGCCCACTTTTCTGTCTGCTTTCTTCATTTTAGCTAATTAGAATCTATCCCCCCCGATAAAATATTCCCATATAATCTAGGTTTGTGCTTTTATTGTTTATATTTCTGTGTATCATTTTGCCCTGAAATGTGTTTACAATGTCTTCAGTGATTCATTGCAGCAAACGTGAAGAGCAGACTTCATCCACTTTACATTTGGTCAAATGTTATTGCTCAGTTGAAATTGCTTTGAAGTTGTTTTGACAATGTAAAATAAAGATGGGAACACAATGCATACTGTGAGGTCAGGGGACAGTTCAGGGAAGGTAACTCACGGAGATGTTCTGGACAGTGCTCTGTGCTTTGAAACAAGAAAGGTTATTTTCTTTGTCCTTTCTGATTATTGAATCAATGTGTGTTGTTCTGCAGGTGTGAGGTGATTTCTCATTGTGTGTGAAGCTCAGTTTTACTCAGAAATTGCTTACCACTGTCACTTGGGGCAAGCACACCTATGAGTTATGGAACAGAGTTCTCCACTCCTTTGAGCATCGCTTAAAACGTTGTTCATGGTGCTCACAGCAGAGCACAAAGCAGTTCTGTAGGTGTTTTAGCCAGAGGACAGGCTGTGATCACTTCTTTCCTGCTGAGGAGTAGTTTCTCAAATGAAAATGTCATTGAAGAGAGCAAGAGTGTAAGTCATTTACCTGTATGAATAATTTGTTACAACATTTTTTGTTCTGGTTTGGCTTTTTTCTTACATATGATCCATGTGCAAGAAATAACAGTCTTACTTTTTGCATTCAGAAGTTGAACCTGCAGGGATAATGAGGAGTGTGGAGGGGTTTCCAATCACTTCCAATCACATGAATTTACCTAAAAATTACTGAGCTACAGAGATCTTCCCAAAAGGCTACTGCTACAGAATTATTTCTTCTTCAGAGTGCAGGAAGACTGTCAATATCGTGACTGGCAAAAATGAACTCCGGTCATTAAAGTAAGCAGCTAAGCCACCAAGCACCCACAGAAGATGAGCTCATTGAGTCAGGAGATGCCACTTTAATGAAGTAGTTTTAAAACCAAAATTGTATTTTGAGACAGATTAGATGACTATCTGCCAAACTACCATGGCTGTATTTAGGTTGGCTACTCATCCAAATTATATGAGCATAAAGAGCTATAATGCACCATATATGTCTATCTGTAGCACTGTACATACCACAGCTATGAATATGTGTGCCACCATGGAATTGAAACAATAGGGGAGCTAATTCTTAGCTGTATATAGCATTTTAGCTCCACTGAATGTAAAGTCTGATGATGATTTTCCTCTGGGGAACATCTTGGCCTTCCTGAATTTAGGCTTCAGTAGTTGTATGCACCAATCATAGGAAGGTCCAGCCACACTCTTAAGGTGTGCCCTGGGTCCTGGAAGGTTCAGCTGAGGCATGACCATGCTGTGGCTGGACCATGAAGAGATCTCTTTGCTCAAGCACTCTCGGCAGTTTAGCACCCTCCAAGTGCACACGAGGCCATTCAGGGGCAGGCGGGTGTGAAGAACGGCAGTCTGACAGTCCCCAAGGACTTTTCAGCAAACAGGCATCAGCACAGATGCTGTGACTTCACACTTCAGCATTGCATTTTTTTAATCCAGTCTCTAATCCATTTATTTTATGAAGTGAAACATTCCAAAATTACAAAAGGATTTATCTTTTGTGAACATGTGTGAGCCGGCTGGAAAGATTTGTGAATTCTTCATACCTTTCTCTTGGGTCCATCTTCACAGCTGATTAACCTGCATTTCACACACCTCTTTAAAACTTCCATTTCAAGTTACTTTCTGAGATAGGTGATACCCAATGTGAATGGGTTTTCTTAGAAGGATTTTGAAATAGGAATGTTGAAACATGAGGGTAAAGACAGGGAAAAAACACTCTTAAATGTGTGCCAAGTACTAACTCACAGAAGCTGAGCAAGTTTTCGTAAAGACTGTTGACCCTGGCAGCACGGTGGTGATTTTTCTCACTGCTAGCATTGCTGAAAAGTCTGTAAAGTAGCAAGAACAATTAAATAAATACGGAGGCAATGGTGCTAACCAGGTTAGGTAGTGATAGTCATTGTGACCGTGCTTATTGTGTTACATTGGCTTAGCCAATAAAAACCTTATCTGATTAAAACAATAGTTCCCAAAATGCACTCCTTTTAGAGAAATTAATTTTATTCAACATGGACTTCCAAAGTAAACACAACCCAAAATTTTAACTTTACTTATGCAAATCTATCAGGATGCTCCAACCAAGCACTAACCCACACCAGGATAACCTTGGCTAGCGTGCTACCCTTTAGTTATGAAGCTGTTGTGAGTTCCACTTCTGGTGTGGCTCCATGTACGCGAGTGCAGCGTGGCTTAAGTCTCTCTTTGAGTGACTTTTTTTTACAATAGAGCTGGAAAGAATGTTTTTCACCAAAAGGAGTACATTCCATGAGTGATGGTTTTCTGTTACAAAGTTATGATTTTGAAAAGGATCACTACCTCCCATTGAACAGGCCTCAGAATTTATGTACTTTCTTTGGCCGACATTTGAATCTGGCTTTGAAGCCAAATATGAGAAGCAAAGCTTGCAGGAAGATTTTCTTTCTTTTCATGGTTTCTTTACATATGCACTTACTGCATAGAGGAAAACACATGCAATTTGTTCATTTGACAGCTTTCATCCCTTTAGATGCCTTTCCTGACCTTTCCTCACTATCTGTACTCCCTTCACACACCTTCTAAGCAGCTTAGGATGTGTGCCACGTAGTAAAATAAATATATTTTATATTATACAGAGAAATAGTTCATGTTCTTTTTTCATCTGACTAATGTGAAAACCTAAGATTCAAGCAGACTTCTTTCCTGATCTGCCCCAGCCCCTCTGAAAATACTAAAATATTCTTTTTGTGAGTTTAAACATTTATACAGATATCTCAGATTTTTAGACTACCTTTGGTACAGGAAAAAGTGTTGATTGATTCTTTAATTTCTTCTTCAATCAAAGTTCAGTTCCTAATGCAAGTTAAAGAGCTTTGGAGAAACTTTATCCTCTATCTCACCAGAAGAATCCTTACTTATTTCAAAAGCTGGAATAGTCTTTCCTACTTCACTGTAGCAGAAGTTTCCTTAATTTAGTAATTTTGATATTCTCTGTACTTTTATAGGAATCCCTGCAGGTCCACCAACCCCTTTAAAAGAAAGAAAGAATAAACCGAAAGTAGCCTTTAATCTTTAAAATTATTAAAGTTAACTTTAAAAATGCAAATTAAAGTTTCAAATTCAACCACAGTGTCTTGAGTTCATTTCTTGAGTTATATTTTTTATGTAAGACACCTGGAAACACAATGCAAAGTTCATGAAGTTTGTAGTTTCAATACTATGCTTATCCCATTTACTCAAATATGTTTTATGTATTTCTTCAGTGTTTTCTTGAATGAAAAGTTGTTGTTTTTCCTAGGACACTGAAAATAGGTCAGAATTTTCATGAATATTTGTAGCAATAATTAAGGTATCTGTGAGATGGTTCCAGCATCTCCAAAGCCAACCCAGCAGAAGAGTTTCAAAACTGATATTTAAAGCTTTTCTAGATTAGACATACCCAAGAGGACAATAGGATGGTCTGCTCTTCCTCAAGGACACCTCATCTATTGAAAATGCTGCATGGGTTACTGAGCAGGGATACAACTGCTGCTTTGGGACCTAAAAAGGTGATTGTGTTAAAAGTCAAAGTGCAGAAGGAGGTAAAATATGCTAGGTTATTAGAGCTAGAGCTGGGATGGTTCTGGTTCACATCAGAGAAAACCCCCTGGGAAGGAGCAATACCCAGCAAACCTTCAGGCTGGTCCAAGAAAATTTCATTTATACAAAGAGTTGAATGCCTTCAAATTCTTTCCCATGCAAGTAGTAGATCAAAGCCTTTGCTGCTTTACTGCAAAGCACAGTGGCCAGGCTCATGACACAGGCCAAATCAAAGAAATTTTGGGTGGGATCTAATGTGAGGTCATGCCCCTTGTGTAGCTGGAAAAGCACTGGCTTCTTCAGCAGGACTGTGGAAAGAAATCTTGTGAGTAGTCTGCAACTCTCTTAAATGCACATATGCCTGGCTCATCTGAGGCATTGGATCCTGGCGGGGACTTCATCACTCTGTTCTCTATGACAGGACACAGCTTGTCTGCTTGTGCCAGTTCTCTGTGCTGCAGGCTGTCCCTTGCATCAGCTGTGGTAGGTGCAGAGATGAGGGGGATCAGTCATAGTAATGATGGTCCCATCCAGCTTCCTCATCAGGGCTCATCTTGGCTTTCCCTGTATTCCCAGCCAGTGCCTGGACTCCTCCCGTGCTGGGGTGAGAGGTTGGGTTGTTCAGAAGCACGCTGGTCCTTCAGCACTGGACACCCTCACAGGGTGAGACCACGGTCTTCCTTAGCTGGTCTGCCTCATGGCCAATAAGCTGCTTCTGCTAAAGGGCTGGAGTGCAACTTCAATGTCAAAGGAAATTACAGCCCTCTACTCCGTGTTTGTATTTACAGCAGTGAGAGGAAATTAAAGCACTGGCAGCACCTCTGAGCAGGCCAAGGAGGTGGGCTCTTGAGAATGATCAGAGAGGAAATGAAGAGACGGGAACTTTAAAGAAAGGGACAGAGTTTTAATTGAAATTTTCACTGTCTAAAATGAACAGAAAAGTTTTTCACAGCATCCTCTTTAATAGGGAAAGATTAAGATTTATTAACTAATAATCCTATAAGACAGTGATCAATAAAATAATATAATAAAAAGAACATAAAATTTTATTAGTTTTTCAGTTGGATACAGCTTTTCCAGTCAGGGCTACAGGGATGTAAACTGTCAAGTAAAGCGATTTATCTTCGACACCTGTTTCATTTGAGGGATTCCTTTGCTTAAACTGTGTCTCTAGAATGATTCTAGCATCTCTAGTATCAAGGGGGAAAGGAAGGTTATTGTAACCTTAAAATTCAGCCAGATGCATGGCTGAGGTTGCTGCAGCAATCTCCAGCAAAAGTGGACCTCAGAGTTGGAGATGTACTTTTCTTACCTGAAGTGCTGGGGAAAATGTAAAACTGCAGCGCTGTGTAAGCTTGCATTTCCCTCTCTTTCTATTTACTGCATTCATAATGTTTTATATCACCACTTTAGCTGAAAATAATGAAAAGGCTTTGCGCAGTTTCCTCTGCAGTAGACTTTTGTATAATATCACAGCTGACCACCAGTGATACCCTGGATTTTGAAGATAAATATTTCAAGTGACTCTTCAGTACATGCTTGGTGCTTTGCTCTACAAGACATTTTCCATACTAGAAAGAAGACAATGAAAGCACTAAGTAGGGATATTACAGCAATGCCCCAGAGTTAGGAAATTATTTTGTTTTTCTCACAGTTTTAATATCTATCTCTGATCACTGTGAAATCTAGTGTAAACTCAGGAAGTTGTGAGATGGGTTCTGAACACATTTAAAGAAAAAAATTACTAAAATCAAATCAATTATATCAAATAACCTCTCAACTTCCTCTCAGGCTAAAGTGAGTGAGAGTAAAGAGTCACACGGATCAGCCTGAAAAAATCTGGGGTCTCCTACTACTAATGTACCTTGGTCCTACAGCTTCACTGGGAAAAGAAATAGAAAATGGTGTTCCAGAAACACTGGGTCCTGCTGTGGATTTTGAGTCTTACCTTGCATCTGTATAAACTGAGTAAGCAACAGGCTGTTGTCTGCTTGCATTCACACAGTGCTTACTGTTGCTACCTGTTCACCTTCTGTTTGAGTGTGTGAGTGTTGGAACAAAAGAAGGCATTAGTTACAATAGCAAAATAATCTAAAACAAATGAAAAGCAAAACCTCAGAGGATGAATGAAAATTAGTATTGAAAAGAGGAAGACTTGCAATGGAGTGAGCAAGATAAACTGCACTTGAAGAGGACTTGTGGCAACATGGGGTGCAGGAGATTAAGGCTGAAGGCTGTACGAGAGAAAACGTGGAGGATACCAGGGTTCAATAGTGAAGGAAGTGGGGATTTATGACAGCTGATAGCTGTCAGCCCTGCATTCTTTCCTTCCTAAGGGCATTCCTTGCTTGGGGGAGATTTAATCTTTCACTCTCTGTTCCATCAGGTGATGCAAAGTGTGAAAGGCCCATGCTCCACTTCTTACTGAGGCAACATGCCTTCTTATGGGAAGGGAAGGAAGGGAAGGGAAGGGAAGGGAAGGGAAGGGAAGGGAAGGGAAGGGAAGGGAAGGGAAGGGCAATGAGTCCTACTATTCCAGTGGCTATTTAGGATGCACTGTCTACTCCATCTCATTTGAGTTCTGGTGCCCTGCTCATCAAACATCTGTTTGTTTCTGCCATAGATTGTAGCTTCTTATATCTGAAGGGGATTTTAGTCATTCTTTTTATGCTTCTGTCTGCCTCTGAAGCTAGAACTGAGACTGCAAAGAGGAAGGTGCTGCAGGGAAAAACTCTTCATGATCCTTAACCACTCACCAGAGCTAGGTTTTACATATTCCTTCTATTTGAGGAATTAAGGAAGAGCATCCTCAGTGCATGGTAGATATACTCTAAAGTATTGGTGCTAGTGCCAAGGAATTCAAATGCTCTTTAGGATGAATACTCTCATGTCTGTGTAAACTGTTTCTGGTTTTTTTATTGAAAGGATGAATTTTCTATATGTTCTAAATTGAGTATATTTGGGCAGGTATCTTTGACATCCAGCATGCTTACAGAGGTTCAGAACAGGGTTAATTGTCGAAATGTGGCAGCATACAAGCCACAGCAATGCAAAACAAATCTTCAAGAAAACATTCCTAAAAATAAATGGAACAAAACCAGGAAAAAGCAAAGAAAGTCGAAAAAGCAAAGAAAGTCAGAAAAGCTCATTCATTTCTTGAAGTTTCTTGTGTATAGATCCAGGCTACTAAATTCTGGCTCTACATGGAATGTAAGACTTTACTCTAGCTAGTATTACCCTTTGGGGAAACAGCACTGAACCTAGAAACTTGAAAAATTAGGTTCTGAAAATGACAGAAGTCAAATACTTCACATCTGGGATGCTGAACCCTTTCCTAGGCAGGCTGGGAAAAGAGACATAGCAGATCTTTCTGGTATTTTGATCAGCTCATTCTACCACTTTAAAAATAAACCCAGTCCTCTGCACTGGTTCTGTCTTACCCAAAGATTTCCTCCCAGCAATGGGAGTTGATGGAAGTCCTACTAGTGACTCTCGTTAGTTCAGGATTTCATTCATAGGCTGCTGGAGAAGTCAGGTAAAGAGAAGGTGAAATAGAACCATGTAGTCACAAAGAATTTACTTTGAACATCAGACTCAGCTGTTATTTCCAAATGCACTTTAACAAAAACAGCATTGTGCGGCCAATTTCCAGCAACCCTACTTGAAAAAGGCAAGTTGAAGACTGGGTTTGGAAGAAGGAGAGATTTACCTTCCAAGAGATTTCAGAAAAAGCACTTGAAAAAGGGACTTCATGGAGGAGTGTACAAAGCTATTTGCAAACGAGTGGCACTAGCAGTGGTTAAGGTTGTAACTGCAGGCTGCTCCTGTGTCTTTGTGAACTCAGGATGAATATTGTCTCTGAGAAAGATTTATTTTCCAATATGCACTTTTTTTTAACCAAGGGATATTTTCAGACAGTATCAGTTCTCACCTCCTCATCACATTTCTGTTCCACTTGTAATTTAAATGGGGGCAGAGATAGTTCTCTGCCAGTACCATGTGTTCCTTCAGAGATTCCACCTCCACATCTGTTGTTCTGCATAAATCTATCTGCTAAATTACTGGCTGAAGTTCAACAGAGTCTATACATTTCCCCAATTAAGCCATCAGTTAGCAATTCCCAATTGGTGACCTTAATGTGCCTTGTGGATAAAAAGCTCCAAAATTTTTCTGATCTGAGAAAAATGGGGGGAGCAGGAGTGTGTGTGTACCCACATGAGACAATATTAATAATCTTCCAGCTGCGAGTAACCACACATTTGCAGACCACGGTGAACATATGAGCTTGTTACAATTATATACAGTTTTTACATATAACTAGTGCAAGTTTCTGTATGCTAATGCACCAGCCAATTAGTTGACATCCACAATTAATTCTCCTTTCTCTGTCACCTAGTTAGCATTGAATGAGGTCGGTGCGTACTTGAATTCTCATGTGATTCTTGATTGCATCGTAGAACATGATCAAAAGGCTCTGTTTGAATGTGAATGATTGTGTTGCTTGCTGTACTTGACGGCAATTTACTTAAATATGATACTCTGCAGGAGAACTTGTTCAAAGTAAAGTCGCAACCAGCAGTTTATCATTTCCATGCACAGTGTTTCAGAATATTGCCTCTTGAAAGCCTTAAAAAAATCAGCAAGACAATGACAAGAGAAAAAATTAAAGCACTGGTATGACCATGCTCTTCATTATCAGTGTGGGGCAAAATGTATAAGCCTTAAATTAAATTAATTATTAAAAGCCTAATAATGAGCAGCCCCCTTGTCTGAGAGAGCACAGAAGTAATGTCTTGTATAGAAAATGTATTTGATAGCATAAATTCTTCCAGCCCAGATACATTCCATGCACCAATCTCAACTGATCTAAGCAACTAGATCCTCTCACACCTGGTGACTTCCATGAAGACTTGCAGTCTGCAGACACAAGCCTGGGAATTATTGTCAAACACCTGGCAAATTTACACTGTTATGGTAATGAAACTTCATGCAACCTTATTGACACAGATAAGTGGCTGAAGCATAAGGACAAACATAATACAGAAGAGAAATGTTGTAAAATACTGGAGTTTTGTTTACTAATTGACAGCTCTACTGCTTCTCCCACACTTTTCATCTCATTAACAGAATCACCTTTCACTGAAAATAAAGTCACAGATAGAATATTAGTTATAATATTCTACTGGCCTAGACTGTGTTCACAGCATAACATTTGCCCCTGACTTAACTATTATAGGCCTAGATAGATATATATGTCATTTAACAGCTTCTGCTGGTCCTAATAAAGAAGATAATGGGTCTCAGTGATGTTTCCTTTGATACATCCACATTTCTTAAAATAAGCTTTCTATCTAGTTGAGGCTTTACTCCCAGATAGCAGTACAGTAAAGATGGTTACAGTCCTGTACCTGTTGAAGACTTCCAAAACCATCTGGCCATCTTTAGATGAACCTACTCAGTTCATCTAAACCACCCAGTGAACTGGTGGTTTTAATCTTGAAAAGGGAATATAAACAGCACTCTAGTACCAGGTCCAGACAAGCTGTTTCTCTGAAACAGCTGTCTCAAGCACTCCATTGGTTGTTTTCCTCTGGAAAAGAAAGAAGATGCAAAGCGCTGCTTTGTTGCTGCCCCTTCCCTCTCCTTGTTGGTAGAGAAGAAAACCTGATATACGTAGCAGGACAGGACTCTGCTGTATCCTGCCCTAAATACAAAGTAGATTGAGCAAGGTAGTGTTTCTTCAGCACAAGAAGAGGAGCACAGACCATTTACTCTTTCCCTTGTGGCACAGCTCCTGAGGCAAAGAAATGCTGTGAAAAGTCTTGCTCAATAATTATGACTGAGGTTTGAACTACCAAAAAGAAAAAGTCTTTCCCAAGGGAAATTAGAAGAATAAATAAGAATTAAAAGATGGAACTGTCATTTATTACCTTTTTGGACTGTTAAATAATAAGAACACGAGTAAAGCCCTTTTGTGTCAGCACTCTTGTGATGTCAGACACAACAGAACTGTGAGTCTGGCATATATATGTCTTGTATATCTTCAGCATCCACAGCTGTTATTAGAGATCTTAGAGGTAGACCACTCACTAGGTTTCTGTTTACCAACACATTTTCCATGAGTTTGTCTAATTCTTTTGAAACTACTGATACTGTCTGCTTCCACAACTTCCTGTGTCAGCAAACTCCACAACACAAGCTAGACTGTAGTGACAAAAATCTTTTGTGAAGCTGGCAATTTCTCACATGAGAAGGGACCTTGAGCTTTTCCCCTCCTTTTTAACAATAATCATTTGGCCTGTTAGAAATCTAAAGATGTGCCAATAGATACCACCTGCTCAGGTACTTCTTGCTGACTGATAGTGGTGTTCAGCTGGTGAGAAAAGACAAAGGAATAACATGAGCACCCAGGCAACCAAGATTTGTCTCCCACTGCCCTCACTACCCTATCAGGTAAATTAAGGTTGGAGTATCAGATCAGAGTTTCAGCTTAAAGTCTTAATTTCCTGGCTTTTTGTGGGTTTTAGGCAGACCCTTAATGTTACTTTAATGTAGGGGGTTTCTTGTGGTTTAATATTTCTAAAGTCAGTAAATTATTTCCAGCATATGTAAAAAAGACAAATTTCTCCTGTGGTTAGTGACCACAAAGCAAAACAAGAAACAGAAATACTCAAGAGTAGCATTCTTGAGAAGAGGTTATAGAGCTTTAAACCTCCCTTTTGATGTTATGTGCAGAGAAACAAAGTTCAGTACAAGGCTGATGATAAATACCTTTGCAAAGCATAACAGCAAATAAACACAAACTGTGTCCACCATCTCTGCAGACCAGTACAAAATGCTTTTTCTCTGCTGTGTTAGCAAACACTTTGAAACAATGTCCTCACTCTCATATATTCATCCCCTAAAAATGAAGTGCTGAATAATAAATTTATCCCAGCTTGTGAGGAGAGGTCCCAAACTGCCAAGCAATAAAGAAAATGTTGCATCAAATAATGGTTTATTTCCACTAGTGAATGGTTATTCTTCCTTAGCCTTTCCCATGGAGGGGAAAGAGAGGTGAGCTGATGTCTGAAATTGAAGCAGAATTGTTGCTAGAGTTGAATGGAGAGAAACTGTGAAGATCTGCCTGATATTTTCAGATAAAATCCATAAAGCTTAGGAAATCACAATCTGTGCAGCTGGACAATAGCTAGATCCATTATCCCAGGCCAGCCTCCTCTGGTAACTGTTTTGACCGCAAGACTTGAAAGAACCAGTTACAGATCTTGTGGGACAGATGGCCACACAGGCACTGGGACTCCTAGGCCTGTGGAGTCCCTGCTCCAGCAGTGGTGTGCCCCTGGTGCCTACTGTGCACCCCACACAAAGCCAGAGGGTCATTTCTCTGCAGGTCCCCCCGGCCTGGCTGACTCGGGGCAGGTGGCCTTGGCAAGCCTCTTGCCCATGTCTCTAAGCCAGGCTTGTGCAATGAAAAGAAACTATCATTGATTCACCATAGCCTCAGGGAAGAGCTGGGAATAGCAAAGTTTCTGTTTGCTTGCTTGTGAACATTTGGGTAAAAAGATTAAGTGTTGAGAAAACAATATTTTTTCAAGAAGTAAGATCTTTTGACAGTACTGACAGTCAGATATACTGGGGATTGTTCGTATTAGCTTTGTTCTCAGCACCATTTAAAAGCTCTGGTTGCATCACTGATGCATCCACGGGTGCTGAGGATGCTGGTAGACACACGGCAAGGCCACTCACAATCATCTTTGAAAGGTTGTGGAAATCAGAAGAGGTACCTGAGGATTGGAAGAAAGCAAATATCACCCCAATCTTCAGAAAGGGCAAGAAGAATAACCTGGGGAGCTACCATCCAGACAGCCTCACCTCCATCGCTGGGAAGGTGAAGGAGCTCCTCATTCTGGAGGACATCTCTATCCACATAGATGACGTGAAGGTGATCAGGATAGTCAGCACGAACACACTAAAGGTAAATCATGCTTGTCCAACCTGATTGCCCTCTACAATGAAACAACTGCCTGGATAGATTGAGGTGAGAGCAGAGGATATTGTCTAGCTGGATTTCAGCAAGGTTTTCAATGCTGCCTCTCCCAGTATCTTCATAGGGAGTGTGGACTGGATAAGTGGACAGTGACGTGGCTTGAGAACTGGCTGAACGGCAGATCCCAGAGAGCTGTAATCAGAGGTACAGGGCCTAGCTGCAGGCCTGTCACTGGTGGTGTCCCCCAGGGCTCAATACTGGGCCCAAAATTGCTGAACTTCTTCATCAATAACTTGGATGAAGGGGTTGGCATGCCTCCTCAGCAAGGTGGCTGGTGACACACACTGTAGGAGCAGAAATTAATCTGCTTGTCTTTCTCATGATATTTTCAATGTAGTTTCTGGAATAGTGTGGGAGGGAATGCTAGTTCAATTACATCTTCAAGAGCAGCTTCGTAGGCTACTCACTCTGGAAGTGTTACCACAAATTAAAGGAGATATAAGAATAGAGGAAGAGATTAGTTGCACTGTTCCCCCACGCATTCGGTTGGAGCTGAATAAAATACAGATGTGCTGTGTATTAGAAGTTGAAGAAAGCTGCACCTTGCCTTGAAATTGTGATTCTTCTCTTCTCAATACAGCTGTGATTTGCTGTAACAGTGGCGATGACAAGAAGAGGTTTGAAACAGAAAAAAAGTGTCTGAAGTCTCAAAAAAACAGCAGGCCATATCTCTTAGCTACAGCATTTAAGAGGGATATTCTTCTGTTAATACAGCTGGGAAATCTGCAGTCTGCACTGGAAAAGGCAAACACTGTATTTGATGATGCTGCAAAATGTCCAGGCTAGAAAGCTACTTAGACGTAATTTCAATTAATTATTCAAGATTTCCCAAGAGAAACTGCTAAATTGATTAAAATTAACAGTTAATTTAAAGTTAATTTCATGGACGGTTAGCTCCAATGTTGCTAACTAACTGGTCATATTCTTCTTTTGATGGAAAACTTAAAAAGGTCACAGTCTGTCTTGCTACATCATGGTTTGGAAAAAACATTCATGTCATGCTATGACAGGAAGACATTACTGACAATGTGTGTTAGAAAATTGACTCAAAGAATCACATTCTGCTTTGTGAATCCATTTTTTTCTGTTACATTGGAATTCTGTTCTTCTTTGTCAAATGCCTTCCATTCTTTGCAGATATTAATACCTCTCTTTCTTAAGCAAGAATTACTACCGGCAGCTCTGGGATCCCAACTCACAATGAGTAACTCCAGTAACAGCTCCATTTGCTTTGGTGGGACTGTTTAGAGTGAAGTGCTACTCAATGTGAGTAAAAGGGCCAATGCTTGACCCAGTAAGCATAGCATTCAGCTTGACTGTTCCCATAAAAATCTAGGCATAAAAGTCCATACTTTCTTGGAAGTATTAGGTTATATTTAATTTACAAGCAATACAAATGAAGGTAACCTTACTAGAGTCTTAAAAGACTAAAATAGCTTTTATTTTGTCTTGGGAGAAAATATATAATTAAATATTGCAGATTTTAAGGCAACATGTTTACTATTGCTAATGTAATATTAATATAGAGGCATCCAGTTTACATAATATCTATAATGATTGGAAATAAAAGGCAAATATTCAGAATGGCAGTCACACTCCTTTTCATGGCCTTTGAACATCTATCAAGACTCCCTAGTTTAAATCATGTTCATACATTACACCAGTGGGATTATAACCAATAGTGTATAAGTATTCCATAGAGATGCAATTATATGCAGTTAAATAGCAGGGAGCATATAATGCCATATATTGAGCTAAGGAGTAAAATACATTGTACTTAGGTAACATCTCCCATTTGATATACTCAGATATTTTGGGGTTAATGAAGTAAAGCCCTCCTGTAAAGTGGGCAAGTATTAATAACCTCCAAGAACTTTCTTGTATTCTGCAGAAAGTACAGGACAGAACTTTGAAAAATTTTTTCTTCCTGACAGATGGCACTGTTTTCTCTGCCATTACAGGGCACTAACCATACATAACCTTGTATAAATGGTATAAACTGGCATTCATCTGGCATGTCTGCTTTACTCAGAGATGTGCATGAATAAGGTAAAAAGTCAAAAATTAATACAAATAAATCCTTTAAACTACATTCTGCCATTAATTTGGGGTGGAGAAAAGGAAGGGATTAATAATACATGGGGGGGGGGAACCCAGAAAAAAAAGTTAATTTTTTTAACCTAAGATACTAACAAAGCTCCTATAAAACCAAAATCTTCTAGTTGCCCTGCCTCCAGCTGCATAAGAATCTGTGGAACAGAAAACTGATAACCAATTAGTAACCAGGCAGTAGCCAATGTCCATTCCAGATAGACATCACTGTTCAAACTCCTGCTATTCAGGCCCTGTGAATACTAGAGGCAGGTGGTATATTTAGAAAAAAAACCCAACAAAGTATATTTTTACCCTCATTTGACCTAAATCTAGCTCTGATTCAGAATTGGTTTTTTTTTAGTACTTTGCTTCATGAGCTGCTCTGCATTGAGTTTAAGGAAAAAGGGAAAACAGAAGGAGAAGAGATTTGTTTCACATGTAAAGGCAGGAATAAATCTTTCTGAAGAAAACTGACCGGTGACCAAAATTGGTGAGACCAACAAAGGAAATGAACAAAAGTTGAGTATTTGAATATAGGACTGCATTTGGTTTAGACAGACACATGGGGTGTAAATTAAATGTATATTGGTTTAGGTACCCTATATAGTAGTAGATACCTCACATACTTATTCTCTATAACTAAAATAATGGAAGTGACAGCGTGGATGTGTGATTTTATTTCAGTAGAATCTGATGTGTAACACCTGAAAGAGTGATGTCACATTTAAAACTGTCCCTGCCTAGATCTGGATTGAAGTGAAGTCTTGCAAGGAGTTGTGTGTTACAATAATAGAAAGGTTTTCTCAGGGTATTCAATTTCAGTCTCCTATCTCCATCAGATTGAATTTCCCTTTATCTAAAAGTTAGTTTGGGATATGCTGAAATAAAACAGTGGTAGCCTGGGGCATTGCCCCAAGAACTGAATTGAAGGACTCTCAGAGTTGATCCTGCTAGATAAGTTCATATAAGGGATGTTCCTCTGCATAATATTGCTAATGATTGATATGTTGAAGGTATCTTTATCTTTAAAATTGGGGATTTCCCTTCTATTTCTTCAGAAAGGTATTTGGGATTTTTTTCTCTCTTCCCATAGCTGCATATTCAAGTGGAGATAACTCGTTTCAGACAACAAGAAACTTATCAATACAAATATTCTCTTTCTTGTGTGACTTGCAAAAAGTCAAACCAAACCAAACCAAACCAAACCAACAAAACAAAAACAAACAAACAAACAACCCCCCCCACAAACCAACAAAAAAGCCACCATGTTTTTCCCTGCATATGGATCTTTAACACCACTCTATCATTACGTGATGTGCAGGTAATAATCTCCTTGATCACCAACCTATTATATGCTAGTTTTAGAAACTGGTGGAGTTGCAGTTTCAAGGGATTGTGTTGGCTTTTGGTGGGGGCATTGTCTTGACCAGGAAATATGAAAGTATGTTGTTGAGCTTTTTTCCAATGCCAAGATACAGTAACACATTATTGGTGTTTTAAGTGCTCTCATATGCTTCAGAAATAATTAAATTTTCATTGACTTTTTTGGCCTGGCTCCTAAAGATGAACATCCTTTCAGATGCTAAAAATTTGATACATTTAAAGTTTGGAGAAGCTTCTTTTAACTCCATGGAAAATATGGATGCAGCAGGACTAAGGCAATCCTGGTCTCTTGGTTGGCCAACAAAGGACAGGAGAGAGAAGCAAGGTTACCTTTCTTTAAAAGAGCTGCCAGTCTTACATATATCAACTTTTCTGTAGAGGTTCTGACTGGGATTCAAAGAAAGAAGACCAGTTGTCCACAAAAAAAAATTTAAAAATTGATTGATCCATTTATCATCCAGAGGAAGCAGATACACTTGTAAATTGAAATAATGTGGATGCAGGCAGAGGGGTCTGTTTTCCTCTCCTCATTAACCTCATTAACATAGGCAACAAGTATTTGCAGATAAACTCTGACAACTGTGCACCAGACACAGCTAATTCTGTACACAGGAAAAATTCTTGGAAGTTTGCTTGCTTTCTTTCTTTTTCTTTCTTTCTTTCTTTCTTTCTTTCTTTCTTTCTTTCTTTCTTTCTTTCTTTCTCTTTCTCTCTTTCTTTCTCTCTTTCTTTTTCTCCTTCCTTCCTTCCTTCCTTCCTTCCTTGCTTCCTTCCTTCCTTCCTCCCACTTTCTAACTTTCTCTCTTTCTCTCATCGTTTTTATTCCATACAGCATAATTTGATCACAGCAATGAAGAATCTTAAAAAATCAGCCTTATTATTAGACCATATTGACATTCCATAGAGAAAATGATCAGATGACAGCTGTTGTTGCAATGCTGACTGTAACACGATGATAGTTCTTTCCCCACCTAGTCCTAGCCAAGATCAATGTTAATTTTTTTGCTGATGCATTTAGTTCGGGAGGAGGGACTATTTCAATTTCAGATGGAAAACTGTCTCTTAGTGAGATCAAACATCTGAGTCCACCTGCCAAGAAATGCAGGGAAGAAGTCAACACACAGGGAATTTTGATCTATTTTTGTTTTTATTTCCTGCTGTTCGTGAGAACCAGGAATGCAGATCAGACTCCATCATCCATGGAGAGGCATGTGTTTGCAAGGCTTCCGCTACTTTTTGGAGAACACCCATCCCCTTGCAGCTTTTGGCCAATCCTTTTGTTCTCTGTGGGCCTTGGGTAATTTATCTGTGACTCATCTCTGGCAAGGGAATCCCAGGCCTGTTGGAGTAGCCTGGGAGAGTTCATGGTGATACATGGACTCTGGAGATGAATGCCCCCTGTTTTCCTGTTTCAAATTCTCACTCCATATTTGCCCTCTGTTCAGAGAAATCTCTGAAAAGCCTTGTATTAAAAGGAGCTTCAGAGTTTCTTGATGATTCAGCTGGTCAAATGACAAACTGGGCAGGGAAAGGCTTGCAAGCTGGTTGAAGGGCAAATTAAGATAATCTGAAGGAATGATGTGGTGAGAGAAAAGGTGACCTGCATTCCTCTGGAGGCATGGGACAGGTTCAGTGTTGCATGTCAGTGGATAGCCTGGAAGCTGGAAGGAGACTGTAGAAACCGTTCGAACCACTGGCGAATCTCATAAAAAGGTTCCTTACTGGGCTTGCCTGCCACCTTATTACCCCAGAGTAGCTGTTTTAAAGAACAGGCATAAACTCACCCTGGCTATTGCGAGCACGTTTTCTGCGAGGTGAAAGGTTTGGCATCTGGAAGTGTCAGAAAGGAGCCGCTTGCCATAAATCACACCAGAAAGCACTCAAATTTGACAAGTACCTTGAGAGCATTTATATGTTCACCCCTAAATTCCAATATCAAAGAGCAGCCCTTCAGGCTGTAAACTCCTGCAATGCCCCACATCTGACATAGGAAGATGCACTAGTGGGGAGTTGAATGGCAGGAGTGTCCTTGACACCCGAGGGCTGCTCACAGAAAAGGGCTGGCACACACTAGGCTGCATGAATTCCCCAGCTCCAGTGCTCTGCTCCAAGAATGAAGAGTCTTTGCCTTCTCTCAGATAAAAAATCCTTTCCCCTTCTCCTTTCCCCTTCTCCTTTTCCCTTCCACCTCTCCCTTTCACTGTCCAGGTCCTAGCAGTGGAGCCAGCTGAGAGCAGAGCCAGAAGTTTCTGGGTATGAGCTCTCTGCTCTGCATTCAGGACTGTCCAGGGCTGAGCCCAGCACAGATAGTCAGACATCTCATGCTTCATTACTAAGGATAAGGGAAACAATTTTTGTCACTATTTCCTCAGCATCTAGCATTTTTTCTCTAATCAGAAAAGAAAATACTCTGGCACCTCTGCTCCTGGGATAGTCACCAATGGTCATGAACTCCTTCCATATATTTCTTTCTTACTGAAATGCTTCCATAAATAAAACAAGCCTCCATAAAACAGCAGGAAAAATCCACTCCCAGCGAGACTCCTTGGAGGCAGTGTGAGAGGATGACAGTGTCCGAAAGGTGGGGATAAGAAGCTGCCCCCTGCTTGCTCACACAGACAGCTGTCTCTGCCCAGTTCACTTCTCCTGGTGATTTATGAAGCCCTTTGATCAGAATCGAGTTTTAATTGCCTGAACTGCAGAATCTGACACATGCTTCATCAAGTCAAAAGCAGAGCCTCTCTTCTCTTCTCTTCTCTTCTCTTCTCTTCTCTTCTCTTCTCTTCTCTTCTCTTCTCTTCTCTTCTCTTCTCTTCTCTTCTCTTCTCTTCTCTTCTCTTCTCTTCTCTTCCATGGATCCAAGCCCTGTAGGATTTCAGGAAACCACTCAGTCCTTAACCCCGTCTTTCAAATAGCCATCGTCTCAATAGAAAGAAAGAAAGAAAGAAAGAAAGAAAGAAAGAAAGAAAGAAAGAAAGAAAGAAAGAGACACAAACACTTTTCAGTCTTAAATACTGTCAAGTTCCCCAACCCATCCATCCCAAGGTCCCAAGAAGAGGCCTTGGAGAGGGGAAGAGGGGGAAAACCCTCCTGGCGTGGTGCTTGGGGAAGCCCTGCCATCAGGCACAGACCTCGGGAAAGCCCACCCAGTGGGGACAGATGTTGGGGGATCCCCCTTGGTGGGATCAGACCCTGGGGACACACTCCCTGCATCAGAGCACCCCATCCAGCAGAGCTGGGTCCCCTGCGGGGCCTGGCTGCCCACCCCGGGCCTGGCCATCCCTGGGGGAGCAGGTATCATGTTACTGCTGGGCACGCAGAAGAAAGGCAAGTGTCAGGCACTGTCACGTATTATTAGTACTGTTTCTCCCCATTAAAGCCATGCCTTTGAGCAAAGGGGTTTCTTTTCATGTTCTCCCCCACCAATACTCTGACAGAACTCCTAAACCCAGGAATTTTCCAAATCAAAGACTTAATCATTATCCTTCTGTCCGTTTCCCCCCTCTCTGCCACACACATTATACCCCAAACTGCTTTAACTGTCATTACCCCCAGAACAGATGTCTGTTTAAATTCTTGATTCAAGCTGGAGGACATTTAATAGCTGACTGAATTAAATATTGCAGACTCCAGCCCAGAATCTCTTTGAAAATACAGGTCGAGGAACTATGTCTAAATTCGCTGGATGAAAACTGATCTATGATATATGTTTTAAGTTCAGATCTGAGGACCGGGAGAAAGGGGGAAGGGAGCCTGTTCTGGATCTGGTTTATATTGGTGTAAAAACCTTGAAGTGGAAAGGTGTTCCAGGATGCTGAGAGAGGGAGAAAGACAGAAAGTNGGGCAGTCCCACAACGGGAGGGCAGGCAGCAGGGACGGGGAGCAGCCTCCCCCCAAAAGCGGGGTGTCACCCCCTTGGTAGCCCCTCGAGGCTCACCTCCACCTCCTGGCAGCACGGCAGTGAGACGGCCCAGCCAGCACCGAGAAAAGAGAGAGAAAGAGAGGAGAGAGAGAAAAAGAAAGAGAGACAGAAAGAAAAAGAAAAAAAAAAAGAGAAAGAGAGAAAGAGAGAAAGAGAGAAAGAGAGAAAGAGAGAAAGAGAGAAAGAGAGAAAGAAAGAAAGAAAGAAAGAGAAAGAACCTGATCAATTAGCTAATCTTTCTCTAAGGGAAATGGATGTATTTTCCATCGCAAATAATTAAATATGAAGCATGGCAAAGCACTTTGAAAGTGCTGAGGTTCCGCGGAGGAATTAGCTGCCTGTTTGAAATTAACATTAACTTGGCTCTTACATCAACAACCGCTTCATAGACAGCATCTCACTCAGTCACTAAACATGTTTGATAGCTCTATGGTTCGGAAGGGAGTGTGTGTGTGTGTCTGTGTGTGTGTGTGCTTGTGGCTGTGTCCAGAATTTGTACATTTTCACACGCAAAGAAAAGTCCTACTCCTTTTCAAAATCTGACACAAATGTGAAAGCCATTTTCCCTTTGTTTTCTAAACTGCATTAAAAAATACAATACAAATCTGCATTTGTTGAAAATCGTGATGTCAGCTTAGTACCCTGAGTCCGTCATTTATAGCATTAATGGATAAGAAAGGAAGGGGGAAAAAAAGGACTCCACTCCTTTAAATAAAAGGGCTCCTTTATTTAAACAAACTTTAAACGTTTTTAAAAGACCATGTGATTGGGACTCAAAGGCAATAAATCTAGATTAAGAATCCCTAGGGATTTTTAAACTGATGCAATCTATTATGGATAGCACCTCAGTCTATTTATTTGCATTATATACTCCTGTATTGTCATTCTAAAAATTAACGTGCTCACCGTCAGCCTTTTTGCCTTTGAAAAAATTTGCATAAAAAGAAAAAAAATGACTGAATTAATTTATGTCTAGCAAAATTCAGTGAAAACTCGCCTGTTATTTAATAGAGGTACCTAATATAAAAGCTTCTACCGTGGTTCAAAACTAATATATAAATCCACTTGTGGAAATAGATGTGCAGAAATAAGCAGGGCATATCTACAGCTCGTCTAAATGGTCTGTGAACGAAACGTAGGCAGGTGTTAGCAAGAGCCCAAGAGCCCTCGGCCTGCCTCTGGCTCCAGCGGGGGTCTTTCCCTTGGCCATTCCTGCCCCGCTGGCCAGCGGGCTGGCGGAGGGAGCACCTTCCGCCCCACCACCTGCCAGCGTGCCGCCGCACTGATAACCGCGGGCACCGGGGGTCTAGCATCGATTTTACATTCCAGTACCAGAGGACCTTCTGGAAAACAGCAATAACCGTAGAAAGGGAATAAAACCCACCCCTCAGCGTAGGGCTGGCATCTACGGAGGGACCGGCTGCGCCTTGCTTAAACGGAGGACAGCTTTTAATTTCCTGCAGAGCCGTGGCTTTGCCGCCCTCCCGCGCCGGGGCCGGGCCGGGCCGGGCCGGGCAGGGCAGGGCAGGGCAGGGCAAGGGGTNTACTGAAAATACATATATATATATATGTATATATATATATGTGCAAAGACACACATATAGAAAAAGGCAGGCACGATTTATGGTTGAATTTCTGTGAGCCTCTCTTCCCAGTGTTTACAAGGCGGGGCTCCATTTGCAAGTTGTACATCTGTTCGCTTCACGTGACATTTTCATAAAAGCTCTAACATCTGGTCAAAATAAACCTCCTTCAGGTACCTGCTTAACTTTTCACTTGTCAAAATCCCTTCCCCTCTAAAGGTCTCCTTTCCTCCACGGCTGCAGCCGCGTGTATTGCTCCTTTCTTGACTGCTTGTTTAATGACTCTGCCTCGTCCCGAACAAAGCAACCCTAAACATGAGGGGGCGACCCCGACCCTTCCCAAGAGCATCCTGCCCTCTCTCGCCCCCTCCCACCTCCAGATTTCCCCGCATTAGGAGGGCAGAGCGGGTCTGCTTCCCGCCGCAATATTTCGCTGGGGGATTTCTGTAGCCCGGCAAACAGGATTTGCGGTCCCCCCTCTCCAAGCGAATCCACAGTCGTGCTCGGGCAAACTTTTACACGAACGCTGATAATATTGCCAAAGTCAAATGATCAGCATCTAATTGTCCCAAACCTATTCCGTTATTATTTCCGCTATCATTAATTGCTGCCGTTACCTTTGTAGCCGTCTTTATCCCGGCGCGGTTCATCTGAATTATTTTGGAGTAAAACACTTCTTTTCTTGCCCGTGTCCATACAGTGAACAAGGGATTTTTTTATAAAGCTTCTGCAAATTTAATGTCACCCCTTTATAAAAAGAGTGGGGAAGTGTCGGCTAACCAAGACAAGACGACTACATAAATAAGAAGAGTGTAAGTGTTCCTGAGCGGGCGAAGAAGACAGGGAATTACTAAGAGAATGGACAGATTTTTCGCCAATCTGAAAATTTAGTTTTGTTTTGCGTTTTATTTCGGATTTTTTAACGGGTGTTACCATCATCCTTAAGTTTCCGCAGCTTCGTTGTTCTTGCTCTGTAAAACCGTTCTAAGCTTCCCGCAATGTCGATCACTCGGTCCTTATAAATGGCCGGCTTGTTTGCTTTTAAAAAAGAAAAGGAGGACTTTTCTACAAGTGATTTTAACCTGCTCCACCTTCAAGTGACCTGCCAAATGCTCCTTCTTACTTTATAGACATCTGGGAATTCCATACATGCCTTAAACTCCAATTACACACCTTCTTCAAAGGACACGTGCTTTGATTTGCCAAGAACATTAAGTGGACTGAAGTCGAAAGAAGCTGGTGCAGAAGTTAATGTAAAATACATCCTGTGCCATGTTTACTGCGGGCAGGTTATGTGTGCAGCAAATAAAATAAGTCCTGATGGGATGTGGATGTGTGCGCCTCATTTTTTTCTTTTGCTTTAGCCTCCCGGATCCCTTTACGGTGTGGATTGGGCTTGCCGTCACCACCACCACCGCCCGCTTCCCAAAGATGCTAATTTATGGCGGAAGCCCTCTCGCTCTCCCGGCAGGTCTGCTGCCTGCCGGAGCGGGCAGGTGAAGGGAGAGACGCGTGAACCGGGCGGACGCAGCCACAGAGAGCGGCTGGGGGAGCACCGGCG